>CM071926.1:14506310-15106310 GCA_016081115.2 Rehmannia glutinosa
TAACATGATTTATAAATCATATTTCTTAAGTAGATTCAGAAATCTGCCAAAATTTTTTGTTTCTGCTTGCACTCAATGCCTATGAAGAATTTTTCTTTTGCTTGTTTTGTTTTTCACGTTTTTATTCTCTCATATAGTGAACGAATTATTTTCTATCCACATCAACTGGCTTTCTTGAATGGGTTCTATCAGTTTTGAAATTTAAATCCTTTCACTACTATAGTTTTAATTACTTAGATGCATATGTGAAGCCCTGGCTATTTCTGAATCTATACTTAAGAAATATGATTTATAAATCATGTTAACGTAATTACATTGAAGAATGAAAAATATGAGTGCCCATATGTTTTTTTTTATAAAAAATACTTTTTTGATTAAAGTTTTATATATTTTCTAATTTGTTTTCTTTGAAAATAGTGTTATGCCAGCCAGTCCATATTGCCAGTCATAGAGTTAGAAACAAATGCACATCGATCATCAAATGACATGCTGTTACTGATTGCTTCAAAATTTAATACCTTGATTATCCACGCCACCTGTAAATACCACCGTAAATAAATATCAGAAAATTTATTGTGGATTTATCCACGCCACACCTGTAAATACTCACGCGAATAAATACCGTAAATTTATCGTGATATATACAAACTCACACATGGGTAGTTGCGTATCATGCAAGGCACCCATTTGTAGGGGCCTACACGTGACAGATTCTTTTTGGTGAGTAGCATCTAGACCATGGACATGCACACCTATACCACTCAATTTCATGCATGTAAAAATTTGAATTCAACTTTGTTTTTAGCATGAGTTGTGGTCGTTCAAACAGTTAATCTCTCTGAAACTAAATTAGGTTTGGTCAGATCGTCTTGTTGATTTGATTTTAAATTTTTCATGGATTGCATGACTATATTTGTAATTCATAATATAAAATTAAATATACGATTTAGGTTTTTTTGCAGATTTTCAAACTTAGATATGTTAGTCTATTCAATAACGATTATTGCATACACACTCTCCACTATATTAAAAGGTGACAGATTAAATATTTCGTTACTATAATAAGTATTCATTTTATAAGATTGAGTGAAATGAGAAGACACTTGTTAATCATCCAAACACTGGAATAAATAATACAATAAATATAGCATTTGTCATCCAGTTCTCCTTGATAACCCAATTCTCATAAAATTGAAACACTAATTAATCTGAACAAATATATATTCAGTTAAATGCATCATACATGCCTTAACAACATACATCACAATTAAAAAAGTTCAACAAATTATAGGAAATAGATTGTATGCATAAAATTGTATGATAAGGTAAGGCAGTGGTTGACAAATCATTTTCTAGAGGAAAAAAATGGGAAAAGAGTGATGTCATGCATAGAATGGCACATGGGCTTCTTTATTTATTTATTAATTTTTATCTTGAGTTGAATGTACCAAAACAATGAAGGCATGTGGACTAGAAGAAGATCACCTCATTTGATTTTTAAGAATGTAATCTTTTATCTAATTATATATGCTCACAAATTAATATATAAACATTTATGTATGTGTTATATATATATATAAAATATATATATGTGTGTGTGTGGAGAAAATTTGAAAATTTGACAGAACATGGATCCACCCCATTCCAATGAGGAAACCCTTTGGAGGATCCAACTAATAAAGTCATGTTATATACAGTGATCCTAACTTGTCTTTTTACCCTTTTGTATAGCAAAATGTGGGGTCCCTCTAGATATTATCACCCAATACAAAAAGGGTTGGTGGGTCCCACTCTTCATTTCTATAGTGTGTGAATATTTGTTTAGGTGTATGGTTTTGGTTTTGATTTGTACCACTAAGAATAACTCAATATATACATACATATATTGATCTTTTTAATTAATATTTATTACAATTCTAATCAATGAGTATTCAATAGTGAAAACATATCGTCTATATTACTTTATTTTTTTTTTTTAATTTTTTAATAACATAAATTACATATGATATCAAGTGTTCTTTTGAGTTTTCAAACTTTTTTTTTTAGAAAGAAATAATTAGTGTCATAACTTTTGAATACTTAAGTTTTTAAATGAAGTTATTAATCATATAAAATCACATCCAGAGAGTTTGCCAACTATCCCACCAAGTGAGCTGATATATACGCTTTCCCATGTGTCTGAGACCTAAAATTTTTCTCGATTCTAATCGGAACATGCGACATCTATTACAACATTGGATAACGAGCATTATACTATTACAACAAAGAATAAATTTTTATATTACAATAGGATTGAGATATATCATTCACATAAAAGTTTAAGCATATGGATCGAGAAGTAAATTGTTTTATGCACATGTCGTAAGTTCTTTGGTGAAGCAAATTTTTTTTTTTTGTGTGTTATTTTTGTATTTCATGTTTTATTTTATTTTATTTTCTCGATGAGTTAATATTTAGAATTATGAAATATATATACTTAATGTATAAATTTTTATATATTGTATATAAAATGAAATGCTAATATAAGTCCCAATGTATTTCGCTTGAATATACCCTAACCTCATTGCTTTCTACGAGACTGTAACAACAAAGTTATCTTTCTCTCCCATCCCCACCATGGGAGTATGAGGGAAGTTATTTTTTCTTTATGTTGTTTTCTCCTTTATTATCCATCGATTTTGGTTTTCCAGTTTCTTCCTGTGTGGCAATTGATCTTTTTCATTTTCCTTTTCTTTGATCTATTCAAATTTAAATAGATCTGTATTTCTTGGCTTCATCGAAGTTGTTTATCATAACTTCTGGAAGATCTGTATATCTAAAAAAGTTTCTAGTGTGGATCGTTCAAATTTTTCTAAGTGACTCAGTACCCATTCAACCAAGCATCACAGTCTTGTTTGCTTGATCTAAGTTAAATGATCTATTATCTCTATTTAGATTTTTATTTGTGTCCCCTTTTCCATTTGTTTTGAAATCTTGGAGCTTTTTGGTTTTCCTCCGTTGGATTGTTGATGGTTGTATCAAATTGATTAAATGTATTTAACAATTTCTGAATAATTTACTATTTAAAGTGATGATTATGGTCAAACTTGTTGACATTTTATCTTCACCACGTGATAAACGTTACCTACTTCTACTATATACTAGCCTTTCGTTTTAAAATTGAAACTCTCATTTAAGAGCTTTAATTAAAATTCTTAAATTTCAAAGAAATTGAAAGATAAAGGATTCGAACTCTACTCAATACATTTACAAAGAAAGTAATCCATTTTGAGTGGTATAGTTTAAACTTTGTAATCAAGACTTTTCCTTTCTTTTATATATTTCCATTTATTTTAAAAAATAAGATTCTTTAATTAAGATTGAAAAAGCAAATCTTTCGTATAATTCAACATATTCTCCACGAGACTATCTCCAATAAGTATGCACTACTTTAGTGCGATTTTGCACTATTTTGATGAAGAATTTATACCACTCTCCGGCGAAGTTTTGCGACTACTTTTGCACTAAAAGAATATTCCATAAGATTCCTTATTTTTTATTTAATATTAATTTTATTATTTTTAATTGATAAATATATTACATATGTAATTTTATTTACTTTAATATTAGTAATTTTTTATTTTAAAAATAATCAATTCAAAATAATATATAATATTGGATGAAGTTAATACAAAATTAAAATAACAATTCATAATAATACATAAAAAATTGTGACATATGATTGAATTGATTTTAGTATTTTTTCTATAAGATTAATTGAAATACAAAAATTAATAACAATATTTAAAAATAAGATAAACATATAAGTAATTAAAAAATAAAAAATAAAAAGAAAAGAGTAGCACTAAAACAGTGCATCGATATTTTGTGGCGCTGCAATGTTGCAAATGTAAAATAGCTCACATTGGAGATACTCTTAGATATTAGATTAATTTTTTTAAGAGCACTGAGTAAGTGGTTTTTTTCTGAAGCAAGAGATACTGGTGTTATATTGTTTATTTTATAAGGGATATTTCTTTTAAAAATAATAAAATAGAATCTTACTATCGAACATTCAAAAAATAAGAATAAAAAAATGTTAAATTGAATTAAAGAAATAATGCTTATTATATTTCAAGCAGAAGAAGATTTTGAAGCCAAGAGGAATACAAGATTACATCGTATCTCTTGTCCAATTCATTAAGCCTTGTAAATAATAAAAAGAAATGAATTTTAATCCTTTAGTTAAAAAGTTCTTGGGTTATATGATGGGAAATATTTTTTCGCTTAAACCGACACAAAAGTCATCATCACTCTAAACCCGTGCACATAAACACTCTCTAATTTGTCACACAAATAAGATATTGTTTAATACCCCCATCATTCTCATTCATTTTCCAAAATTAACAATATGTGAGTGTCATTCTCTTCATGAAAAATTATTTATGAAAAAACAATTCATGCAAAAACATAAAATAATAGAGATTTTATGTATTCCCATAATCATGTTTAAAATAGATATATGATTTGACATCAGAAAAGGAAGAAGAAGAGGACATTTGAAAAGGGCACTAAATATAGAAAAACGATGGAAAGAGAAACAGAAATAGACAGTTTAAGGAAATGCACCAAGACAAAAAAGTGAACAGCTTAGTAGGGTAATGAAAGAGATTGTATTGGAGTCTTTCTCTTTTTCTATTTCTTTTTCTTCTTCACTATTATTATTATTATTATTATTATTATTATTATTATTATTATTATTATTATTATTAGGGATAACTACAAATAAAAAAATCCTAAAATTTGGACTAATTACAAAACAATCCTTAGTTAAATATAAAATACACACCCTTATTTGGATTATTAATAAAATCGATGGATTTCAAATCACTCTTTAAATACGGGAGTTCGATTTTAATGGATTTAAATCCCTCCCAAAACCTAAATTTAATCGTTTAAATCCATTCCATTCTTTTTTTTTTTCTTTATGCACATATGCACATTCATATACACACACTGCACAAATAAATTCACTATCTCACGAACACATTCACACACAATAAAATTTGTAAATTTCATAAAATATTAGTGTATAAATTATAATTATTTAAATAATAAGACTATATCCTTTATTTTTTTATTTATTAAGTACCAATTAAAGGAAATTATTAAAGCTTTTGTTGGGAGTAAATTTGATTTTCTATTTTATTTATTATTTATTAATCTTGAAATTATTAATTATTGCCCAAATAATATTAATTATTGATTTGAATATTATTAATCGCCTACGAGGCCTTTTGCATTCAAGCGAACCACTTTATTGCATTAACACATGGGACTCATCAACCCCGGTATAAAACGCGTCCATCATTAATCATTCATAAATATGCTCATTTAGTTACTAATAATTATTGTCCTTTACTCTCGAAATAATTCCCATATCGTATTGACTTAAGTCGGAGGAGCCTCCTTGAGACAACCTCGAGCCCTGTTTAAGTATTGCGGGTTATCTCTCATGCGAAGATTTTCTCGGATTGTTGAGGGAATTCCGATTTCATTAACCTTTCCCTAACCGAGGATACACACTTTTCCTCACATGATCACTTTTAATTTTTTTTATCAAATTTTTTACCAAGGATTTAAAATTCTTACACAAATCCACACAATCCAAACAAAGACGGATTTCAAATCAAGGTATATGAAATCCATTTATTTTTTTCAAATACATTGAATTTAAAATCACTCAATCCAAACACACTACAAATGTTTTTTGAATGTGAGGTTTGATTTTGTCTTACTTTTAAGGATATAAATGTAATATTCTATAAATGCCAAGGAGATTTTGAAACATTTTTGTTCATGAGAACGTGGGAAATATAAAACGGAATCAAACATCAATGAGGTTTTGGTAAATTTTTAAAATCTACTGAGTTATTTTTTTAAATCTTTTTTGGTGATGATATTTTTGTAATTATCCCTTATTATTATTATTATTATTATTATTATTATTATTATTATTATTATTATTATTATTATTATTATTAAAGTTTCTCTAAGTCAGTTGCAATATGCTTGATGAGAAGATAAAAGGGATGGGAAAGGTGGCTCGGCCTGGTGCACACGATGCCTGTTGGTGGGTTAGGTAGCAAACCCTGCCCCTCCATTGACCCATCCCTACAATATTCCTGTCCTCGTATGTACTATATATCTCTCTCACAGTAATTAATTAATTTACTCGCACATTACAGTAACTCGTGGTAATTTAATTAGTCGACGGGTAATTGCTATATGTTTCCAATCCATGACGATAATTACTTAGTATTGTGTTCTAACTGCTTTTAGTTAATCCTGTTCATAATTTATATATGTTCGGAGATTTTTAATTTTGATCACGATGATCGGCTTTGTAACGTTATGTGAAAATGATGGTGTAAATTGTAATATACATGGATCAAGAAGTATGATTCGGCTCAGTTGGGGAGACTTGTCCTTAAATGTCCCCTAGTTTAGGCCCACCCAAACTAAGAAGAGTAGGGGAGTAGTAATTGTTGGAATATAATAGTAAGCCATTGTAGAACACAAGAGAAAGGATGAGAGAAAGATAAGCTCCTTTATTGATGAATAGAAAACTGAGATACATGAGCTGGGATGCAGGGTATTTATAGACTGAGAAATGTAACAACTTTGTAACTGAATAACTGTCATGTAACTGAATTCATAACAGAAACCTAACTAACTATGGAACCTCCTGGATGATTCTGACTATCTCTAATAGTAATTGATTCGGCTTAGTTTAGGACCTTAAGTCTAGATCCTCTAGCGATAAACCTGTATAAAGTAGGTCTAACGCTTAGTCTAGCTTGTTCAATGCTGGACACTTGGGGTAGACCTGGTTCAAAGTGGTCTCATACTTAGTCTAGATCCTCTAGCAACAAATCGTATAAGGCGGAGGCTCGACGTCTAGCTAGTACGGTTCAATGCAAGCACTTGGGCACACTGGTTCAAGGTGGCCTTATACTTATAAAATTGATTCATTTGGATCCGAGTTCAAGGATTTCTATTGGGCTAAGTTGTTAATATGTTACCACACACCAATTATTGATAAAACACGGTGACGCACTGGACTATTCGTAAATTAAATCAGGGGTTATGGACACTTTTACCCCACTTTTTTGGAAAAAAAGACAGGTTTTTACGCTTTCCGTTATTTTTTGGACAAAATTATGCTCCCAACCTTTTTTTGGACAAATTTACACTCCTGCCAAAATTTCAGGACTTTTTTACATTGTTGTTCTTTGTTGTTTTAGGACATGTTTCTTCTAATCAAATATCGGTGAAAAAATAAAATTTATTTTGTTAAATAATTCATTCTATACTCGAAATCTTATAAAAAAACAAGAAATATAAACATAAAACAACGCATATTAAAACCAAACAAATTGAAAATAATATAGAAACAACATGAATAGAAAAATACATTTCAATTTTTGATCCAATTCATGAAAATATAAAAATACATGGAAACAACCTAAAAACAATATAGAAACAAACCGAAAAACAATATAGAAAACAATAGAAAAAAAGCTAAAAATAGATAAAAATTGTATTTAAACATCGAAAACTACGTGGAAACAACAAAAGAAACAACGTAAAAAATATTAAAAATACTACATGAATAAAAAGAGCTTAAAAGTAGGTGAAAATTGTATCTACACATTGAAAACTACATGGAAACAACAAAATTGATAATTAGAACAACACTAAAAATATTATAGAACAACACAGAAATAATAGAAACAATATACAAAATAATACATGAACAAAAAACAACATAAATAGGTAAAAATTGTTTTGAACATCGAAAGCGAAAAAGAAACAACAAAGAAACAAATTTAAACAACATTGAAACAACATATATATAACATATAAAACAATACAGGAACAAGAAAAAGCGAAAAAAACGTAAAAATAATTAAACAAATATGCAGGAGCGTAAAAAATAAAAAAAATAGATACAAAAGCGATAAGAGCGTATTTGGTGGTATTTTTTCAAAAGTTGAGATATTTTCGATAATTTCTCTTAAATCAATGTGGCTCAGTAAAAACGTGATCCCTTAACTTAGGCCTCAACAATATCTTAAATTACATTAGCTCGGCACATTAATCATGATGGCCCAACTGGGTCTCATCAATGCTAGGGATGACCACGGTTCTTGAGTCGCCGATTTTCGGTTCCAAAATTGTCGGTTCGATTCCTTATTTTGGAGGAATTAGAACAGAACCATTCCTACGGTTTTGGTTTCGATTTTAACCGTAACTGTTTGTTTATATTTTGATATTTTTTTTAAAATTTTTTAAAATGGTTTATCGATTTCAGTCATAAAAAAAAAAGAAAGAAATAGACTTGGACTTAATATTCAATTGAGTTTTATACTTAATATTAAAAATAATATTAATCATTTATATATACTATTAGAGTATATAGGAATCAAAGTTGATTAGTTTGCTTATAATAACATTTGGCTTAAAACGTGCCTCATGTGGTTACGAACATAAAACATCATAATAAACATTTAACATTTCTTCTAGCATATTTTTACTAAATAAAAATAAAAATCGTTGGTTTTAACCTTGAAACTTGAGGTTCCTCCATGGTTCCATTGATGGTTCTAACCGATGGTTCTATGGTTTTGAGACCAAGGAGCAAGAAACCGACCTAATGGTTCTTATTCGGTTTTGGAACCATTGACGGTCAACGGTTTGGAAACCATTAATCGATCAATGGTTCCAGGAATCGTTGACCACAATTTTAGTTTCGATTTAACTCGATCTATTTAGCCACCCCTAATCAAAGCTATAAGTTTTTCTTGTCAATCATGAAAATTAATTAAATGTATATTTATTTTCATTCTATTGAGTATCATTTTAATTTTGCTTTAAATTTATTGGTGTAGTGGCCAATTTCTATAAATGAATTCTCACTCAACATCCTAATTCCAATTCTTTTTATTCCACTGTAATTTTTCTTTTTTTTCTTTTTGAATAAAAATCCAGAGGGGAACCGGATGATGAGAATTGAACAACATGCCTCTTGTGTAGGCTAGAGAATCGCACTAGACCACTATTCGATTTTCACTTTCAATTCACGATTGCATGAATGACATATGTACAATTATGATATTATCTTGGACACATGTCATTCATCCAATACAATGAAATATAAAGTGTAATATGAATATGGGGAAATCTCAAATCCCTTAGGGTCCATTTGGATGGAGGAATTTGAAATTCCAAATGATTTCAAATGAATGGATTTCAACTCATTAGATTTGAAATCTACATCTTGTTTGTATGATGTAGATTTGTGTAGGGATTTCAGATCTATCGTGAATTTTGATAAATAAAATTCAAAAGCTTTATTCATTTTCTTAATTGACATTTAATAAATAAAAGCAAAAGATATAATCTTATTATTTTATAAATAATTATAATTTTATACACTAATAAAAATATAAAATATATAATTTTTATTATATGTGAATATGTATGTGTGAAGATATATAGTGCGGTGTAATTATGTGAGAGAGAGTATGCGTGAGTGTGTGAAGTGTGTGTAGTGTGTGTGTGTGTAGTGTATGTGCAGTGTGTGTGTAAGTGTGTGTAAATGTGTGTAGTGTATGTGCAGTGTGTGTAAATGAGGGTAGTGTGTGTGCAATGTGTGTAAATATGTGCAATGTATGTAAGTGTGTAAATGTGTGTAGCGTGTGCGCAGTGTGTGTAAATTGCAATTGAGTATAAAGGGAAAAAAATGAATTCCAAATGACTAGGTTTTGGAAGAGATTTAAAATCATTTGAAAATGAACTATGAAAAATTTATAGCACGGATAAATACCAAAAGTTTCACAGATTATAGATGTGATTGCAGATGTGATCACATTTACAATCACATGCAGCGGAATATCGAAAACAGAAACAAGACACCAGATATGAAAATTATCTACAAGCCAACTAGCTTGTAGATGTGCCAATATGGCGAAACTTTCCACTAGTAAAAATGTTTCGATTCTGTATACAAATACTAAAATCAACTAGAAGAAAATCAACGAAAACTCCTATCTAGAGTAGATCTGATCTATGTAATTCAACTCATCCAACATTAGACATGTGTGGACTATGTTAAAAAGCTAACAAACACAATATGCAGGACTGAATGTGATATCAGATGTAGTCACATTCAAGATCACATCCAGGGAAGTGCGACTCTTTGTGCTTGTATGACTCTTAATTCTCTCAAGGCTCTTGTAACTCTGGTGTATTTCTTGTGTAATCAAAGAGCATGTCATCTTCTTTTTATATAGTCGTTCAAACCCTTCAAGGAGTCTTAATACACAAGGAAAGAAGATATATACAAATATATGACAAATAAATCACTTATGTTAGGAAACAAGATAAATATCAAATAGTCCTCATATATCAATACCATATCAATATGATTTTTTTACTATTCTAAATAAGTCATAATCATACTATAAGTCTAGAAAGGCAAAACAATTAAAAAAACACAATATTTTATTTCAGGAAATGACTTGGGCGAAAATTAACGCCCTAACAAACTAAAACTTAAAGATGGATTTCAAATCCATTGATTTGGATTTATATGTCAAATAAAAGTGTGGATTTAACTAATGATTTCAAATTCCTCCATCCAAATGCACCTAAAAGAACTTGACCACCTTCGTATAATGTGAAATTTAACCATTATATACCGATCAAAAAAAAAAATTTAACCATTATATACCTAGTATCTGACCATAGATTTATTAATTATCACATTTAAAAAAAAATCTTCAAGTCATCCCCACTTGAACTTCCCCCTTTTAAATCCCAAAAGAAACATACCTATGCCAAAATAGCGAATTTTCAATGACAACCTCTCGTTAGTTAATTCGCGTATTATACTCGTGATAGTACCGTATGTACGAATAATTGAAAAATACTTCCGTCTCCGCATGATTAAGGCGGCGTTAAATACTCCGTATTTTTTTAAATAAACGTTTAATACTCGTATTATTGTTATCCGTATAATACTTGGCGAATAAAACTTCATTTTAATATTTTTATAATATTTAAATAAATCAAAAAATCATTAAAAAATTATTTATAAGTATAATTACAATATTAGAAAATAATAAATAATAATATTAATAATAAATAAGTGTATTAATAATTTAAAATAAATTAATAAAGTACCTAAAATTAATTTTAATATAATCTAGGCATAAGTATGAATCACAATCTATGTAAATATCTTGTTAAAATAAGCCGTATTATTACTCCCGAATAATTATTTTATATTCGTATTAAACTGCACGTCTATTGTCCGTATTTTAAATATTTCCGTATTTTTGCCGATTTTTTCGCCGTAACTTTAAAAAATATTCATAATATACTGTGACGTATTGAATAACGAACTTTTCCCGTCCCGTATTTAACTAACAGAGATGACAACTGTCTATGTGGAAAAATATGCACCCCACTTCACCCCACACAATACTTTAATTGATTCCATCTTTTCCCCAGAAATTTGAAATTTGAACTTTATTACTACTATATGTATCTATTTATCTAACTTGTAACAAAAGTAAAATGCATATTACATAAAAATCCAACTTCCCACAATTGAAAATTAGAGCTCATCTCTCACTACACACTACAAAATTCACAAAAGGGAAACCCTTTTACTTGATAAGGTATATAAGCTATACCCATGACAGCAATGAATGCATCTCCTTCCAACTGACCACATTATTTTATTTATTTATTTATCAGCCCCCCTTTTCACACATAAATTGTTTTTTCTTCTCTCACTTTCCAATCTCTTTCTCCAAAAGAAAATGATGAGAGGTGGATCAGCATCACAAACCCTCAATACTTTGCAGTTAATTTAAAAGTTGTCATGACTGAAATGGCCTTTTTCCACCCCAATTTCATGCTGCAAACTTCACATGAAGATGATCAAAATCAACATCCAATTCTTCCATCTTGCAATCCCCAAGAATTTCATGGTACACTTTTCTTTTCTCACACAGATCTTTAATTTTATTATATATTTTTTTGCTTTTCTTGTTTACATTAAAAAAAATTGAAGCATCATGAATTAAATGGCTAGAGAAGTTCTTTTTGTAATAATTTCCCACTTCTCTTTCACAACTTTTTGACTATATTGATGAATCTTGAAAAATGTTAATTTTAGCAAAAAAGGTACAATAGCTGGTAAAAATCACTTTCTTTCTTTTACTCAATAATTTTCATTAAAGATTTACAAAATATGAGACCCCCAACAAATCTTTTTTTTTTTTATTTTGATATGATTTATTGTAACACATGTACTATAGGTGTGGGTTCATTTCTGGGGAAAAGATCGTCTATGTCATTCTCCACCGGAATCGACTTATGCGGCGCAGATCATCATCACATGAATAATAATAATAATAATAATAATCATGGTGGTGAAGATGAATTATCAGACGATGGATCACAACTTGGAGAGAAAAAGAGGAGGCTGAATATTGAACAAGTGAAAACACTTGAAAAAAACTTTGAACTTGCTAATAAACTTGAGCCCGAGAGGAAAATACAGCTTGCCAGGGCCTTAGGGCTACAGCCAAGGCAGATAGCAATTTGGTTTCAAAACAGGAGAGCAAGATGGAAAACAAAGCAATTGGAGAAAGATTATGATATTCTCAGAAAACAATTTGAAGCTGTCAAGGCTGAAAATGATGCACTTCTGTCACAAAACCACAAACTTCATGCTGAGGTAAAGTTTAAATAAAATATTTGACTAATTAATTTATTGTGCATAATTGTTATGGTGAAATTTGAATTTTCTTGTTTGATAGAATGATTTATGTGCATTTTGATCTATGCATTAGTTGTAATGGAAGCCAATGTT
Source organism: Rehmannia glutinosa (assembly GCA_016081115.2). Lineage (NCBI taxonomy): Eukaryota > Viridiplantae > Streptophyta > Magnoliopsida > Lamiales > Orobanchaceae > Rehmannia > Rehmannia glutinosa. The sequence continues at coordinate 14,519,242 of CM071926.1, forward strand.
CTTGCTGCATGGTTTCAGTAAAATTGTTTTTTTTTTTTTATTCTAAGAGAAGTTAATTAGCTAAATTGCAAATAAGAAACTAGTTTCTTATTTTTAATATGTTGCACATTGATTCCAATCTCTATTGGCAATTGCGAAATCAATTGGAATTGCTCTCTTTTTTTTTTAATTTGGAGCAAAATCTGATTAATTTTGCAATTGCCGACATAGATTGGACTCAATATGCAATAAATTAGAAACTAGTGTCATATTTTGGCACACCCCAAAAATTAGTAGACAAGTTCAATTCAGTATAAGTTATTGGAGTAAATATGCAATTTAGTTAATTTTTGACAGAAAATGTTGATATAATAAGAATTTTTATGGTGTTGTGACCATTTAAAAATGATAGTTTTATTGAAATTTGTGCAATGATGATTTTGTCATTTTTCTGATCCCATCTCACCAATGAAATTCATGATTAGAAGAGAATTTTCAGCTTAAGTATTTTGAGATTGGATTATTTATTATGCCACTATATGTTTAATTAATTCAAGAATAAGCTCAGAGTAATCTTTACCAAGCATTGTCAACATTTTTGTTTAAACTCCAGGGCATATCCAATTTCACTTAAAAAAAATTCACAGCAGTTACAAAAAAGTACAAAATTCTTGTTATTGACAGTGCAAAAAACACTTAACTTTTATTATTTTTCACTTTTTATTATGCAGATATTGGCACTGAAGACTAGGGAGCCAACAGAATCAATAAATCTGAACAAAGAAACAGAAGGTTCATGCAGTAACAGAAGTGAAAACAGCTCTGAAATCAAATTGGACATTTCAATAAATCCTGCCATTGACAGCCCTTTATCAACAATTCCAATTAGCAGGCCCCTTTTTCCATCTTCACTTTCCAGGCCCGCTACTGGTCTCGCACAGCTTTTCCACAATTCTTCCAGGCCCGAAATTCAGCAATGCGGCCCCAAATTGGATCAAACTGTTAAGGAAGAAAGCTTGTGCAACATGTTTTGTGGCATGGATGATCAGACTGGGTTTTGGCCATGGCTAGAGCAACAAAATTTCAATTAAAATATTCAGAACTTAATACAAATTGGTAAGGCTGGCCCCGCCCGGCCCGGCCCAGCCCAGCCCTTTTGGATGGGAGATGGATGGTCAAGTTGGCAATATTTTTATGAGTTTATGATGATTAAATATCTTGTTTTTGATACTTTAATTAGGCTTGGTGTACAAAGTAGTAAAAATATCGTCAAAGTTGATGAATTTGCGGAGTCGTAAAATTAATGCTGAATTTCGTGGAGGGAATAAAGGATTGTAGTCATTTCTTGCTACCACGTTTCTTTTTATTGTTATTATTAGGGATAATTACAATAACACCCCAGAGGTTTGGTCAAATTATAAAAAAAAGCCAGAAGTGTTTAAAAATTACAAAAAAATCCATGAGATTTTATTTTGTCTTAAATTTAAGGGGTAATCGTAATAATTCTTTAAAAGTTAGGGAGTTTTGAATATTTTTTTTATGGAAAGGCAAGAATGTAAGATACAATCAAACTTCAAGTTTTTTTGTAATTTTCATAAATCTCTGGGCCTTTTTTTGTAATTAGTCCAAACCCCAAGGGTGTTTTTGTAATTATTAGTTTTCGTCTGGGTATGCGACCTTCCTTATTATTATTAGTTTTTCATTTAAACCCTCTACCAAAAAAGTGAAGGAAAAAAAAAAAAAGAAAAGGGCTTTTTACATTTATGTCAAATTAAAATCCCAGATTTGATTTAATATTCCTCCCATAGTCCCTTGGCATGGTGATTTCTTTTTCAGCCTTGTGTTCTTGCAATGCAATCATATAAATTTCTTACAAGCAAACAAAAAAAAAACATATTTTCAGATTCACTATTTCCTTGTAATTAATTTCCCACCATCACTTTGTTTCTAACAGTAGAAACCAATCAATCAATTAGAAATAGTGAAAATTTCCACTAGAAGTTTTTGGAAATTGTTTTTTCTTTTTTTTTTTTCTAGTGAAAGTGAAAGAATCAAGCACACATTCCAAGGAGAGGAAGAGGACAAATAGATGTAAGATTGGAAGAAAACAAGGAGAGCTGCAAATAATGGTCATTCTTGTGAAGGGGACATTGGCCTAAGCTTTTTTTTTTCTTGCTTGTACTGACAAGTGACAATGAAATGGCCAAATGGGGTATGGTATTGGCATGGAATCTAAGAAAAAAAAATGTATTGTTTTACAACCACCACTTTTTGAAAATGTGTTTTGAGTTTTTTCCACTCTTTCTCTTCTTTTCATTGTGTTTGTTTTGCAAGGACTCATGTGACCTTCTGTCACCCACTCCCTATTTTTTCTTCATTTTTCTTTTCTTGCTTGGGTTTAGCTAATTATGGTAGCATTTTCAAACACTAAAAAAATATTCTCGGCTTTTAGTTGGAAAAAAAATCACATTTCAGTGTTTGTAAATATCGATTTCTGCTTCTAATTCCACTTTATTTGATCACAAATAAAATATTTTTACAACTTCTTATCTATCATACACTAGTTCTCTCTTAACTTAATCAATTCTCAGTTTCTATTTTCAAACTTTACCAATTTTGTATTCTCAACACTTGTCGCTTTCGCGGCAATAAATTATTTTCTCCAAAAGCAGAAGTGTTTGTGTAACACTCGCCAAATTTTGTTAATAAACACTCCATATATCCATACATGGTCTCTCATAATAAGAGGAAAATATTTGGGAGCTAAACGCTTGTAGTCATAAAAAGGAAAAAAATAGAATAATCATCGAACGAAGTACATAGCAAATAAAATCAAAATAACATGAAATCTTTAAGAATTTGCTCATATTTCTGGAGAGAAATGTATCAAAAGCTCATAAATGTCGAGTTTTAACTCCATTTTCAATCGTTGCCCTATTAATTAAGCATCATTGGCAAAATAATTAAAGATTTCATGTTATTAATTAGAATATAGATGGAAAGGTGGGCAGAGTACCTGTATATATTGAGCATATATATTGTAATGTTTGCATGTTTGGCAAATTTGTTCTTTATGTAAGTGCGAGGTTTTGTGTTGTAACTCAGCGACGCTAATCGTTTGTTGATGAGATACGGGCGGATTTTATACAGGATTTTGTGCTTTTGATATATGGCATATTTTCAATTATGAGAAGGTTGCTAATAATCTTGGATGCATGTCTTATCTAGATTGATTCAGCCTATTTATTGTCATTTAATCACTTTCCTTATGTATTTGGTGTCACCCATAAGGAAAGGATTATTATTTGTTGTCTTCCTTTTTTAGGTTGTAACCACCATCTGGGAATCAGGAAATCTCTTGATTTCAGCAAGAGGGTTTCGGTTTTGATTAGTATAAAAGGATAGGACATCACCTTGAAGAAGATCATCCAGAAACACTTTGTGCTTACAACTTCTTATTCAAGAAATCTTTTGTTCACTTTTATTATTCTTCGGGAGAAGAAAGTGAAGATCTGCGGTGTTGATCGACTCAACCATTCAAGGCTTTGAAGTTGGAGGGATTCCAATAAGGTTGAGATTTTGGAGGATACAATCAAGAGAATAGTTGAATACATGCAAGTGTTGGTGAATTAATAAAGATGGAGTCTTTATGCTATTCGTAAATCCAATTGTATTTATAATAAATTTTTGCTTTTAAAATATAATATTGGATTGTTTCTTCTCGGACGTGGCCTCGTGCATTATGATTGAGAATCCCAAGACGTTAAAAATCCCGGTGTTATTACTATTTTCGATGTGTGAGTGTGTCGTATGTTTCGATTATTCTGATATTAACTTACAACACCGTTGAAATCGAACATCCAGAGTTTTTGTATTCATTTATTGATTGATAGGGCAATATATTCTATCATATATGATGGGAATGGGCAAAACTTTTGGGTAGCAAAATATAATTTTTAATTTTTAACGTAATATTAAATTCCAAATATCATGAATTTGCGGCCTTCATTTCATGAGTGAAGCATCATCACAAACACAAAGGCGTTGGCCCCTCTTAATGCATGTACGATATTCGGCTGAATTTGTCAGAACATGCATGCATCATACTTTTCTTCGTTAAATGATTGCAATTATCCAGATTTTTAAAGGCAAAATCACAAAAGTGAAACTCAAACAATTGCAAAACAAAACATATTATATATATATATATATATATATTGAGGGAGAAATTGATTTGTATGGTAATGGCTTATGTTACAGTGGATTGAGTACTCGTCATTGGATTATGAAGAATGATGCTGCTAGTACATTTCGCCTTTCAATTATCTTATCCAATAGTATCGGATAAATCGAGAGTAATTATTCTCATTTCATTTATGAATTTCACTTTAATCGTTATTACGGGTGTAGTGTTAAATCTACTTCACATTAAAATCCGCAACATCTTATATTAGTATGTATCTCGCGCGCGTGTTACTTTTTGTGTTCATCGATATTTCAAAGACATTATGTAAAATTCACAAGTATAATAATAATGATATCATGTTATACACATACATAACATTACCTAATAAATTAAAATATAAAATCATACACCATATATAAGAAATAGGAGATCATATATGTACATGATCATTCCTGACTTTTTGGGTGCCTATTACCAAAGAAAAAAGGATCCCATATAAAAAAATATTTTATATACGTACATTTAGATGCTATATTAATTTTCTTAGTACAAATTTGTAAGCAAAAGGCAATATGGCATTTTTTTTAAAATTTTTGGAGCTCCTATAAAAAGAACTTAATATATGTACCTATATAAAAAAGTTTATATAAAATCGGGGCTTTAGCGGTTGCCTTCGGCGACTACTCTCATGGCGACCGTGCTTTAAACTATGTATTATTCGCTTGGGTTATAATTACTTCCGTTTTATCCCATATTTTAAAGAAACAAGTAAAACATAGCATGAGAATCTTTGGGAAGTTAAAACCTCGCTAGAGGATATTTGAAAAATTTAAATATTAGGGGGCAGCAAATAATTAGTAATATAAAGATGAGAAAAAAGGAGGATCAATCTGGGATCATGTGCACAAGGTATAGAGAATGGCTAGAAGACTTTTCTGGCTGTTGATGACAGTTTTGAGATGCCATCCTATATATAAAAAATTAAAAAAAAAACCAATATTATATAGTGCGAAAATATTAACAATTCTTGAGCTTAAGTGAAGCTCTTCAAGTGGCCACATGCATTCTGTACTCATGCCAGAAATAAACAATTGGACTTTTATCTAAATCATTGGTTTTGAAGAAAAATGTTCAGAAATTTTGTCCTAGATTTTACTTTATATTGAAAAATAGGAGCTAGGTAAGTATACGATGACTGCGTACGTGCGTGGTTTTATGGATTATTGTGTGTGTTCGATACTTTATGATGCGTGGTTTTATGGATTTTTGTGTGTGTTCGATAATTTATGATGCGTGGTTTTATGGATTTTTGTGTGCGTTCGATAAATTTATGAGCAAGTGGTCTAATGGTGAAAACTTTCAAACCAATGTCAGAGATCTGAGTTCGATTTTCATCAACCCTTTCCTCTCAAGATAAATACTAAAAAAAGTATTCACAATTAGTAAAATATGTCTAATAATGTGACAACCTGGTTAAAAATTGTCATTGACGACTTTTTATCATCACTATAATCGAGATTTTTTACGACTTTTTATTGTTACTATAACCGAGATTATGTGTTCCCACACGATTAATTCTCGGGGAAACTACCACGACTACTCAGGAACTACTCCATGTAAACCGCGAGAATGCACAGTAGTTCTCAGGTGCCTAATATCCTCAATTACTGTGCACAAGGAGTCGTCCCCCATGTCATTGCTCCATACTGAACTCCCTTCTTCCTGCCGCAAGTTCCCACCGAGTTCTAGCATCCTACACTACCGCTTGAAGCCCTCAATATTAATGAGTATATAATTGTCATCAACAAAAATTACATTCAAATCATTATTGAGTAGAGCTAGTAATGGGTCGGGCCCGACCAATCCATCCCGAGCCCATCGGGCTTTTTCAAAAATTCGAGCCAGACCGATTTTGGTCGGGCCGCGAAAATGACTGGCTCAGCCCAACCAATACGTACACTACATGCACAAAAAAATCGAGTTGGCCCGAAAAAGACGGGCTAGTCTGGTCCGTCGGGCCATTTGGGTTGGGCCAAATAAGGCCGACTTTTTTCGGACCTAAAAAAACACGGCCCAACCCAAAATTTCTTTGGTCAAGGGCCCCTGGCCGGGGCTTAATTTTGCCACCTCTATTAATGAGTACGTAAAAATTATTTGTATGAAATTATCAATTAAATTATATAATTACTGATAATTTTTGTATTGTCATTAATGTCATGCCACTAGTATTAGCAATATTTCAAAAATAGAAGAACAACAACGAAGCATGTTAATGCTACCTTGGCCAACATGAAGAGGGCATGTGGAAGACATAATTTAAAATATTCTTGTACTATTTCAATATCTAATATTTGGAACCTAAAGATGTCATGGATGTAAGTTTATGTCAACGAATCTAAACAATTATTATTATGTCGAGAATCAACTCATTTAATTTGTAAAGATTAGTTATTGGTTGGATTTTGATGAGATTCTGCGGAATAAAGTATTTGTCCATAAAATTCTTATCTGACTTCCACGTTGCTTCTTAAATCTATAGATTATTTAGTTACTTTTCCGGTTTATGTTTTTACATATACTTTGGTTTATAAGCAGAAATTGAAGTCCTTAGAATTAATTGGTTTGTCAAGTTTTAGTGTGTGTTTGCAAAAACTTGTATTTTTAGCGAGATGATTAAAGTATTATTATTGAGAAGTTGGAAAAAGTAAAAATGGTGTTTTTTTGGGAAAATTAATGTAGTATCTTTAAAAAATCAAAAAATAATTTCAAAAGAACTTTTTAATAAAATAAGAAAATGCCTGTACATATCAATAAGCATGTCCCTTATTTGGATGGTAAAACTAAAAAATAAACTTCTATGAATTAATTGGCAGAGTACGAGAAGTACTTTTAAAGAAGCAAAAATTCCTCGCTACATATTTTCAAATTCTAATCAAATTAAGTAGAAACGAAAGTAGAAGTTGGAATTAATTGACAAAAGGTTTCAATTTGATCAAAGATGGATAGATATGGAGGGATGTAAAGATGTTATTCAGGAAGCTTGGAGCTCTAAGAGTCTTGGTACCCATATGTTTCAATTACAAGGAAAAATTACTACTTGCAGACTTAAGCTGCTGGCTTGGAACAGAAGTGTGAGTTCTAACTCTGCTAAGACGATTACTGAAACTAATAAACAATTGGAGGAGTTGAACAGAGAGGGAGCTGTGAGAGATTGGAGGAGATGGGATTCTTTGAAAGGAATTCTTAACAAAGCATATGCTCATGAAGAGGCCCTTTGGAAACAAAAATCCAGAAACCTTTGGCTTAAGGAAGGGGATCGAATACAAAATTCTTCCATGCATGCACTACTCAGAGACAAAAAATAAATTGCATTGAAAAATTGGTGAAAACTGATGGGTCTGAGTGTAACTCCAAAGAAGAAGTGGTGGAGGAGATTGAGCTTTTCTATCAGAATTTGTTCTCTTCTACTCTTTCAAAAGCTGACACTACATTGCTTGAAGGGATCCCAAATTCAATATCTTTGACACAGAACCAATGGCTCACTAGACATATTGGTGATCTGGAGATTAAAGAGGCTTTGTTTGACCTTCATCCTTCTAAGGCCCCCGGGCCTGATGGTATGTCCCCTTGCTTCTTTCAAAAATTTTGGGAAATTGTGAAGTATGATATCTGTAAAGCTGTGAAAAGTTTCTTCATATCTTCCAAATTGCTTAAAAAGATGAATCATACTTTGGTCTGCCTCATTCCTAAAATTAAAAATCCAACCTCCATTTCTCATTATAGGCCTATTAGCTTGTGCAACACTGTTTATAAAATCATTTCCAAGATTATTGCTAATAGACTGAAACCTTGTCTGCATCTTTGTATTTGTGAATCCCAAACCGCCTTTGTTCCTGGTAGACAGATTCTTGATAATGTTATCATGGCTCATGAATGCATTCATTATCTCCATAGTAAAAGAAAAGGAAAAAAATGTTATATGGCTATTAAGTTAGATATGGCCAAAGCCTATGATAGGGTTGAATGGAAGTTTCTTGCGCTTGTTATGGATAAAATGGGTTTTGACTGCATTTTTGTGAAATGGATTATGGCCTGTATTGAGTCTGCCTCATTTTCTTTTCTGATTAGAGGTGAAGCTAAGGGTTGTATTGTTCCAACTAGAGGGATTAGACAAGGTGATCCCTTATCGCCTTATCTCTTTTTGATTATCTCTGAAGCTTTTTCCAATTTAATCACTCAAGCTAAAAGGAGGGATTTATTAACTGGACTAAAAATTTCTAGAACTGCTCCTGGGGTTACTCATTTGTTTTTTGCAGATGATGCTTTATTATTCAATGAAGCTAGTAGAGAACAGGCTGTTAATTTTAAACTTGTTTTGGACGATTCTGTTTGGCTTCAGGCCAAAAGGTCAATTATGATAAATCTATGAGTCTTTTTCGGTGCAAATACTCCAGTTGAGGTGAGAAATGAGGTTTGCCTGGAGATGGGAGGCATGGAGGAACACAGAAAGATTAAGCACTTGGGGCTCCCTATTACCATTGGTAGATCCAAGAAGGAAATCTTTAGGTTTGTGGTTGAGGCGGTGAGAGGAGGGTTAATAAGCGGAAAGCTAAATTTACGAGCTTGGCGGTAAGGAGGTTCTTGTAAAATCAATACTTAATTCCTTACCAAATTACATTATGTCATGCTATAAATTACCCGTTGGGGTGTGTAATGATTACTATAGAGTATTGGCTAAGTTTTGGTGGGGTTCTAATGAGGAAGGAAATGATAAATTACACTTTGGATGAAATGGGAGAAGCTTACTCTGCCTAAAGAGGATGGGGATTAGGTTTCGAGATTTAGGGTTGTTTAATGATTCTCTGCTAGCTAAGCGACTTTGGAGAATCCTTACACAACCTAATCGATGATGAGCAAGTTGTTGAAAGCAAAGTATTTGAACAAGGTTGGTTTGTTTAATGTGGAAGCTAAAAGTTCGGATTCCTTTCTTTGGAAGAGCTTTTTTTGAAGGCTAAGTATGTCTTTGGTCTTTGGAGTGAGATTTTGTATTGCGGATGGGAAGTCCACCAGGATTTGGGATCGCCTTGGCTCTGGGACTTTCACTCCCCGTGTCTGTTGGAAAATTGGAAGCCAAAAATAAGATTACATGGGTCACCCAATTTGTTGAATGAGAATACAAGAGAATGGAACCTAGAGATAATTCAGAATTGTTCGGCCTCATGAAGTGGATGCTATTTTGGCTACTAAAATTTTTAAGCGGTTACAAAAGATCATATGGTTTGGAGTGTGCTAAAGACACAAGTACTGTTCAATCAAAGATACAAGATGTTGTGTGATAAGAAGGGTAATGAGGCTTTTCAAGTTGAAGCGGTCATGGCGGGAATAGGAGAAGAAGTCGGGAGGTTTCTTTGGAATCTCAAGATCAAAAACAAGTGAAACATTTTTTATGGAAATGTCTTCAAAATATTAATCCTATCGGTGTTCAACTTAAAAAGAGATGGATGGAGATTGATGAGATGTGTGAAGGGTGTGGGGAGGAGCGAGGAAACAATTGATCATATTTTGTTTCATTGTGTACGGGCTAGAAGGATTTGGAAGATTGCACCTCTCAATTGGGATGGGATTTATCATGAGAAGATGTGTATTGGGGAGTGGTGGAGTTCATTTTGTCCGATGAAAGGAAATTATGAAGGAAGAGACAGAATTCAACTTTCTACATATATATTATGGTGGCTCGGAAGACTCGGAATGCTTGGAAGTTTCAAAGGAAGTGGTATTCGGACATGGAAATCATTTCATTTGTACAAGAATGGAGTGAGTTTGAGAAATTTAATTAGTCATTTGGTTGAAAGTTGTTGCTTTAGGGGATAATCCCGGTGAAGCCTTTGTTCTTTCTCCTTTGCTTTGTTTTGGATTGAACTGTTTTCTATGGTTGGGATGGTTGTGGCCATTTTCCTCGATTCTTATACTTGTAATTGTTTCTTTAGACAGTTACATTTCTAGTTTTTATTTTTGCCCCTATCTGTTTTGGGGTTTTCCTCCATGGCTTTGTGGTGTTGGGTGGTGTTGGGTAAGTATACCCCGATTTGTAAGTTCTTCTTGAGTTTGTTCGATTAATATTAATACTCTCGCATGACAAAAAAAAAAAAAAAGAAAGTAGAAGTTGGAATTTATTATTAGAAAAATATTTTTCCAACCAAAATTTGAAAAACTAATGCAAAAATTCTTTGATACGAGAATGGTGTTGTAGATCTACACTTTATATGCATACACTTGGTATATTATCTAAATCCAAGTGCCATATTTTTATTTTTTATTTTTGAAAAAGTAGGGCCATATTTATTAGAAAATAGAAAAGTTAGTGATTGGTTGTGAGATTTTTTTGCAAATTTTTGGCCTTGTATGGTTATGTTTCCATGAACCATTTCCAGGTTTCTAGTGTTGGAAATAGAATTTTGAGAATTTATTGGTTTTTCGTGTGGCGGAATTATGTTTGGATGAGAGAATGAAAATGAGTTTTATATAGGTTTGAAAATGAGATTATGTTTGGTTGAGTAGTTTTGAAATAGTATTTTATATATATAATAATTTGAAAAATTGATAGTGGTTGAATTTTTTAATTGTATATATAATATTATATTTGGAAGATTGTAGGTTGGTGGGTCCCATTAAATATATATAATTAAAAAATAGTAATATTTTAAGTAGATAGAGTTGGTAATGGAGGGTCCCACATGTATAAGTGGATGAAAAGGTGAGAAAGTGATTGATGAGTGATATAGGGTATAATATAGGGTTGGAAATTGAAAATATAGGTTTTAGATGTTGTTTTATGTGAAAATTCGAAAATGAAAATGATGATTTCCATTGGAAAATTTAGAAACAAACAAGATTCCATTTCTATGAATAGTTGGAAATTGAAAATTGGCCCTTGGAAACATAAACAAACAAGGCCTTTATTTTTTAGAGAAATTGTTTTTGGAAGTGTGATTGTTTGTGGAAAAAATGAAAAATTTTCAAAGAAAATCTCATTTCTCTCCAAAATTAACTCGTTTTTCTGTTCATCTCTTACACTTCCCAATATCCAATTATACTATTTATTTCTCTCACCTCCCCATATTCATATAAAGAATTCCGATAATTTATTTAATTTATCACTATTTTTATTATTTTTCTCTTAATCTTGATAACAAAAGGTATAAAATGAGATCTTTTAGATCAATTTTTCATTTTTATTCAACTTTATTGCATTATATTTTACACTATTTTTTTCACAATGTTTTTTATAAATAATCAACGTCTCTAAAGATTCATCATCACATCAACACAATCATTACTTTTTCTCTACACATCCAACTTTTACTTTTAAAAAATATTTCACCACTATTCTCTCATAAAATAAAAATGAAAGGAACGAAAGCACAACCAATCACAGTCAAGTTTTATCTCCACACCACCTGGTATAGCATGGTCCATGGATATCTAGAGCTGGCAACCAGGCCGGGTCGGGCCGGCCTGGTACTGGCTCGCCGGGCCAATTCTGATTTTCGGGCTAGGCCGGGCCGGCCCAAGACCTCGGCGGGCCTCTATTTTTTTAGGCCCATCCGGCCTTCTATGGGCCCCAGGGCCAAAATGACCCGAATTTAATTTTTTTAAAAAACTTTTTTTAATTAAAAATGTATATTAATATGTTTATTTAAATTATAAATTAGATTGTAACATTTACTAGAACTTAAAAATTATACTTATATCAGTATATGTAATTTTTTTTTTTTGGAGTATATCAGTATATGTCATTTAAATTAATAAAATGATGTGTTTTCTTAAACTTGGTTATTTAAGAAAGCTAATGAATGAAAGAAATGTCAGTAAGACAGTAACTACACCAGTTGTTATATTCTTGGACTGACCAATCAATTTCTGTTAATTTCATTTACTAAAAAAAATGTAAGTTGTGTAATTGTTGTTTGATGTGTGAGTCTGATAGAATATGTACTATCTTTGAGAATCTTTACATGCCTTATTATAATTACTTAAAAATTATAAAGAAATTTAACTGACCCAAAAACTCTTCTCAATTGGCTATTGATCCATAGCCATAGTTGCCCACACTAAGAAAATTAGTAGGTGAAAGAAGATGAAATATTACACATACATCAAACCTCTGCATTTTAGAAGTTAATATCTACATACATATATATATATATATATTATGAAAGAAAATGTCGGGCCAAAAAAGCCCGAAAAAATTGGGCCAAATATGGCCTGAGCCCGATTGGGCCATCGGGCCACTTGGGCCGGGCCAAATAGGCCCGGTTCTTTTCGGGCCTCCAAATTTAAGGCCCAGCTTGGCCTTAACTTAGGGTCGACCGGGCCGGCCCATTGGGCCGGGCCTAAATTGCCAGCTCTATGGATATCACAAGAACTTACTCGTTGTTGTACTGTTGTGCATGTGTTACTTGTCTACATGAATTTTTTTTCTAAAAAAAAATCTGTAATTTTTCCTATATATTTTACTAAGAAAGTGGAGAAATTTGTGATAGTGGGCTGTTATAACCCACTAAATTTTTAATACACAAATTTGGTGTGTGGATATCAAAATCATCATTTATTAGTAACAGGAAAAAGAGACTTCTCTTTTAACATATCATATATATATAGGGAGGGGATCTTGTGAGACGACCCTTCTAGATAAGATCATAGGACCAAATCTATATCATCAAAAACATAAATCAATGGCCAAAATATAAATAAATCTATACAACTTTTCATATGAAAATATACATTGTAAGGGGTAAAATAGGAATCCATCAAATTATATATAGTAACCGCTTTCTAAAAATTAGGGACGTGATCTTGTATTGATCACGTCCCCATAATCAAGCGATTCACATTTTCTTTCTCTCCCTTCCCATCCGAATCTGCAAATTATTCAAATATGGCAACAGAATCATGCAACAATTAATGAAAAGTATACAATTACACTAAACTAACTATACATTAAAATATTACTAAGTATACATAAACAATTAATTAAGTATACAATTACACTAAACTACATGTACATTAAAACATTACTAAGTATACAGAAACATTTAACTAAGTATACAATTACATTGAACTAACTATACATTAAAATATTACTAAGTACACAGAAAGATTTAACTAAGTATACAATTACACTAATCTAAATACACAATTCCACTGAATTACTTATATAACTAAGTACACAATTTCATTGAACTAAGTATACAAATCCACAGAACGAAGTATACAAAGTCATTAAACTACTTATATAACTAAGAATATGATTCCACTGAACCAAGTATACAAATCCATTTTGAACTAAATATACAATAAAACATGACTAAGTATACAACACCTTTGAACTAAGTATGAAATAAAATGACTGCATTCACAAATATGGCGGAAAGAAGTATCAATTTTGAAAAAACGCTGAAATTGATGATTTCTCCTAAAAATTAGTAAGCGAAAAGGTAGGATTATGTTTCCTTAAAAATAGCTAATAATCGTCAATTAACAAAACCGATTAATAATATAAAAGTACAATTATACCGTTATAAGCCTAAATTAACTAAAATTTTAAATCAAGAGTCCATAAATATTTTTATGGACTAACCTAAAGGGATTGGTCTCATTTGAACCAATCCCTATATATATATATATATATATATTAAATGGAGATATTTCTAATTTTAATAGGCATTTTGCACAAATATTAGTTCAAATGAGATCAAGCCCTTTAGGTGAGTCCATAGGAACACTTATGGACTCTTGATTTAAAATTTTGGATGGTGTAGATCAATCCAGTTATTTTAGGCTAGTAAGGGTATATATATATTTTTCTATGTCATCCGATTTTTAAGTAGGGGTGTTAATGCCATTTAATATTTAGTTTTAAGGCAAATAGAATCTTACCTTTTCAGTTGGCCGGGATTTAGGGAGAGAGAACCCATCAACTTCAATCGTGTTGTTCAGTTTCATTTCCATGTCCATATTCAGCAAAAAATTGCACGTGCATATTTGTATTACATACTTAGTTAAATATTTTTGCATATTTAGTGATGTTTTATTGTATATTTAGTTCAACAGAATTGTATACTTAGTTGAATGTCATTGTATACCTGGTTATGTTGTATCATATTTTTAGTTGTGAGAATTGTATACTTAGTTTACTGAAATTGTATACTTAGTAAAATGTCGTTGTATACTTAGTTATGTTTTATAGTATATTTAGCTCAGTGGATTTGTAAACTTGGTTCAGTGGAATTGTATATTTAGTTATATAGGTAGTTTAGTGGATTTGTATACTTAGTTGTATGTAATTGTATATTTGGTTCAGTGGAATAGTTTACTTAGTTATAGAAGTAGTTCAGTGGAATTGTATATTTAGTTCAGTGTAATTGTATACTTAGTTAATTGTTTATGTATACTTAGTAATGTTTTAATGTATAGTTAGTTCAGTGTAATTGTATACTTAGTTAAATATTTTTGTATACTTAGTAATGTTTTAATGTATGGTTAGTTCAGTGTAATTGTATACTTAGTTAAATATTTTAAGTATATTTAGCAATGTTTTAATGTATATTTAGTTTAGTGAAATTGTATGCTTTTCATTAATTGTTGCATGTTTCTGTTGCCACATTTTCTGTAGTTGTATTCCGTTGTTAACTCAAATGAGGCAACCAATGATAATAGATCTTTGGCGTTATTTTCTCAAAGTCTTGATGCTGAAGAAGAGATGGTGGATCGCGTGATTGGGGGGACGTGATTAATAACAGATCATGTCCCTAATTTGTAGGAGATGGTTATGATTTGTTTGTCATCTAACCCTATTTTACCCCTGCAAGTGTATACTTTCCTTCCAATTGTTGTATATATTTTGTTTAATCTTGGCCATTGATTCTCTATTTTCATGGTGTGGATCTGTTCCTACGGTCTCACCTAGAAGGGTGGTCTCACATGATCTTCTCCATATATATATATATATATATATATATATATATATATATAATTTGGTTCAAATGGGACACCCCCCTTATTTGAGACGGTGAGGATTTATTCAAGTCATTGGATTGATTTTTTGTAAAGCTAAGATTATTTCCTTTATTTTAGGCTGATTGTTAACTAATTCAATTAAAAAGGGTTAAAGTTGTAATTTACATATTTTTCGTTTTATTCAGTAAGAGGCTTTTTGTAATTTTGTAAAAGGTAAGTTATTTATACCTTTCTTAAATCGCGCTATTTTTAGGGAGTTCAAACATCGTATCTGTGCATATTCTCTCTGGTAGTGCACGTCTCTTCACCACTGTCCGAGGAAATCTCTCTACTTTTCAATTACTTTCTTCTATTAGTCTCGTCTAAATTATTTCTTCTCATCTCAAACACTCCATATCCTCACTGCTCCATTTTTTTCTCTCACCGTGTTCTCTCACCGCTCGATTCGCGACCGACTGTCTTGGAGATACCACCTCTTCTCGTCGTTTCTCTCACCGTGCCTTCTCAACCCGCGACCAACCGGATTGGAGGAAACTCTCTCTCTTCTCAACCTGCGACCCACCGTCTCTCTCACCGGCCCTTTTCAACCCTGCGACCGACCGACCGACCGTGAGATTAACTCTTATAACTGTAAGTTTTGGTACATTTTGTTTAATTTCTTGTATTGTAATTTTAACCTAAATCTTGAAAATATTTTTAGAACTAGTGTGTGTAGTTTCTAGGGTTTTATCTTTTGATATTTTGGGGAAATCTTTAAAATATTTTTAGAACTGTAATTTTATTTCAATTTGTAGTAATTTCATTGTTGGGATTGTGTTTTCTATTTTCGACTTTGATTTTAATGGATTTTCGGAGGTTGTGTTTTTTTGTGAGATTGGGTTTTTTGTTTTGGACTTCTAGTAGTTTTGTTATTCGATTTTTCTGGATTTTTTTAGGTTGGATTTTTGTGAGTTGTGGGGTCGTGTTTTCGAAATTTGGTAATTTTTGAGATTGATTTTTCTGGAACCCACAACTCTCAGAAATCACAACCTCAATAAATCCGGAAAAATCGAAAGACAAAATTAATAGAAGTCGATATCATTCTGTTGTATTCTTAGTTAATTTTTAGTGGTTAATTAATACAGTTTTAGTGGTTGATTAATACAATTTTGTTGTTAAGTGAAGTACAAGTTTAATTTTGATTTATGGGTTTCAGTTCAGTAAAGTAGATTAAATATGACTTATGGGTGATAGTACTCAACTGTATTCTTAGTTAAGTTTTGGTGGTTATTTAATACAATGTTGCTGTTTAAATTTGACTTATGGATGATATTATTCTATTGTATTCCTAGTTACGTTTTAGTGGTTTTTTAATACAATTATGTTGTTTTGGTGCAGTGCATTGTTTAGTGCGGTACAATTTTGCTGTTTAGAACATTTTTACTGTATCTTGTGTCATTGCATTTTTGTTGAATTGGAATGATGATTTTTTCTTTATCTTCTTAATTGTAGTTGCTAATTTGTGAATATGGCTAGAGGACAACAAAAAAAGCAAGTTAATATTGGTGGTACGAGTAGTGGGGCGGGGGAAGCAAATGCTCAACCGGAGAAAAAGAGAAGGGGTAGTCGTGTTGTCAAGAATAGTGTGAAGAATTTGTTCCCCATGTTGATTACTAGGACTACGCCCAGGGTTTTGGTTGAAGCTATGGCTTCCTTTTCGGACGAACAAAAAGATGTTGTTGTCGAGATGGGGTTCGAGAGTTTATTAATGTTGAGAATTTCGAAGTTTCCGGGGCGTCTCACCTATTGGCTAACTGAGAATTTCAATCCTATGAGTAGTGAATGGTGTTGGCAAATGAGAGGTATCTTCATATCGATTGGAAGGACGTTCAGAGGGTTTTGGGGTTTCCTAACGGTCCATTGGCAATTGATAAGAAGTCAAAGTCCGAGAGGTGTCAATTATACTGTAAAATCAAAGTAAGAATGTGTGTATACTCACTATAAATTTTTTCAGATTTTAATGTAACACGATGTACATTGGTGATTTGGTTCACTGTGTGGTTAAGAGCGTTTCAGTGTATAATTGTCATATTTCACTGTACTATATAACTAGTTCACTGTGTATTGAAATGCAATTATTTTATACAGAAAAAATAATAATGAAAAAAACAAATTGTCGTGAGCAATGCAACGCATACAACAGAAAATCAAAGCAAGAATGTGTGTATACTCACTATACATTTTTTCAGATTTTAATATAACACGTTGTACATTGGTGATTTGATTCACTGTGTGGTTAAGAGCGTTTCAGTGTATAATTGTCATATTTCACTGTACTATATAACTAGTTCACTGTGTATTGAAATGCTAGTTATTTTTTACAGAAAAATAATAATGAAAAAAAAAACAAATTGTTGTGAGCAATGCAACGCATACAACAGAAAAACACTAAAATGTTTATATTATACTAACGAAATATTATTTTGATGCAAAGAAACATTGAAAACAAACTAAAATTTGATGAGTATCATTGTCGATTGAAGGAGACTGGCGTTTTTTTTGGGGGTTATTGGGTTTGATTTGGTAAGATTGTGAAGCCATTATTTTGTGTTTATCACTTCCTATAATATAGGAATGTTGACTTGGTGGTTGATTATTTTGTTAATTTGTCTATTATGCCCTTACTACTTATAATTACTAATTATTAATATAAATATTAGCCATTAAATCTGGACCCTTAATTGCAATATTTCAATGGCTTGAATAAATCCCCATTGTCTCATATAAAGGGGTTGTCCCATTTGAACCTTCCCTATATATATATATATATATATATAGGATATGGATCAAATAGGTCCTCCTACTTGGGGTGAGTCCATAGGACACATCCTAACCATAGATCAACAATTTTGGGTGGTCCAGATTTTTAGGACTTTTTTATGTTTATTTTTTTGTTTCAGCAATTAAAAAGGGTAGGGTGGTAATTTGGCACTTTAGAATCAGTTACTAAGATTTCATTCCATCTTTCACGCGATTTCACCCACTCTTCACGCATACTCTCTCTCCATCGTTTCAGTTTCAAAAAAATTTCTTTGTTGCTTATGTAGTATAGGGTTGTTGCTTATGACTTACTTATGTAGTTAATGTGTCTGTGATGCATGCGTAGTGTATATTCGTTGCTTATGTAGTATATGCTTATCGCTTATGTAGTATGGGTTTGTTGCTTATGACTTGCTTATGTAGTTAATGTATTCGTGGTGCATACGTAGTGTATATTTGTTGCTTATCTAATATAGACTTGTTGCTTATGTGGTATGAGTTTGTTGCTTATGACTTGCTTATGTAGTTAATGTATCCGTGGTGCATACGTAGTGTATATTCGTTGCTTATGTAGTATAGGCTTATTGCTTATGTAGTATGGGTTTGTTGTTATGACTTGCTTATGTAGCTAATGTATTCGTGGTGCATACGTAGTGTATATTTGTTGCTTATGTAGTATAGGATTGTTGCTTATGTAGTATGGATTTGTTGCTTATGACTTGCTTATGTAGTTAATGGCATATAAAAACACAATGACACATCTACACAAGCAACAAATTACATCTTCATAAGCAAACTTTGAACTGAAGTCAAGCTGTAGCAACTATGGCAAATTGTCTGCAACTTTTTTCACACAATAGTGCGTTGAAGAAGAAGGATGAATGATTTCTCACAGTAGTGAGTTGAAGAAGAAGGAAGATGATTAAGGAAGATGAGATTTGTTCACGTTGAATTTGATGTGAGATTTGGATAGATTGTGTGATTATAATGTGAACAGAATCCCATAAATATTGGGTAATTTTGTAGGATGACTAATTTACCCCTTTCTCTAATTACCAACATTTAATCTGAATTTTTAGCTCTAAAATAACAACCATTGAAAAATCTAGATATGTGGCTAGGATTGGTCCCTATGGACTTACCCTATGAGGTGGTCTCATATAACCCTATCCCTATATATATATATATATATATATATATATATATATATATATATTTACATGGAGATATTTCTAATTTTTATAGGCATTTTGCACAAATATTGAACCACCTTTCCCACTGTTCTTTTATAGAGAGATTTTCTATTCGGTAGCTTTTCCGTTCACATTCGAAGAAATGGTCACAGGTTCATATTAGGCCAATATAAGATGGGCTAGATCAAGTGAGGACCATTAATTTTTATATCTGAATAATATAAAGCCCAGAGATTGGTTATTGGTTACAATTTAATTTTCTAAAATGAAACAGGGGATAAGGACATAATTCCCCACATCTCTCTTAAAATTCTTGACAATACGTTGTCGTCTTTTCTTCTTCCTACAAATACCCTCCTCCTTCCTTTCTTCCTATAAATACGTTGCTCATGTTGTCCACTTATTTTCTTCACTATAAACACGCTCAGACTTATACAACAACTTTAACTAGGAGTTAGAAGTTGCAAACATAGATCTCAAAAATATCAACAACAAAATTACAGAACAACCAGAAGAAGAAAATAAATTCCAGCAAGAATCAGAAGAACTTAATAAAGAGGAAGAATGGAGCAAAATCATAACAAACGACAAGATAAAGAACGAACAAATTATATAAATCCATAGCAAATCGCAGCAGAAACTAGAAAAAAAGGTAATCAACAACTATCAATCCCAAATGCTTTATTTCAATGAAATTCATTACTTCTGAAAATACTGTGTTTTCGTTGCTACCATTTTTAATTTTTCATTGTTTTTTTTCGTTTTTCAATTTTAAAAGATACGATTTACTATATATTTTAAATGAAATTGATGGTTCTTACTGAAATTTGTTCATTTGAATTAGTTGAAATTCTTCCTTCTACATTCAATCATTTCAAAAATGTTTCAAATTTATTTCGAAGTTGTTGCAAAATTATTTCAACAATGTTAATATTTCATATTTGCAATGGTGTGTCAAACTTAATCATCAATTTGTAGTTATTTCAATTGATTATTTTAGAGTTGCTTTGAAGTTTTCCCGAATATGTCAAACATGTTTCAGCTAATACAATGCCATTGTTTCTCTTATTAATCTCTAAATTTTTTCAAATGTGTTTCAAACATGTTTCAGTATTGTTTCAAAGTTATTTCGAAAATATTTTCTGCTTCATATATGCAGTGGAATTATGTCAAACTTTAATCATTTATTTGCAATTGTTTCAACTGATTGTTTCAGATTTGTTTGGAAGTTGTTTCAAACATATTTTAAACATGTTTCATCAAATGCAATTTAATTGTTTCTCTTATTAATTTCTAAAGCTGTTGGAAAGGTTTTTTAAAAATATTATTTAGAACATGTTTCAACTAATACAATCCCATTACTACCTACAGACACATGGAGACAGTTCCAGCAGTACTGAGTTTTATACCATAATGAACAATGAAAAATGGGAAGAAAATAAGAATTGCATCAACTTTAAAGTATCAGACTAACGAGCATACTCATTCCAAAGGATTGCATTTTCAATTACCTAAATAAAATTTCGGAACACTAAATACCAACTGAGAGAATGTCTGCCAATATTAAAGATTAAAATAACTTTGATCTGAAATAAATCAATTGTTTCAATTATAAAATAATCTAATTAGCGAGATAACTCAGCTGCTTCAAGCTTGTTTCATAATTATTTTCCAAATGTTTCAGCCCTTCTGCAAAATGAACAAATGGCAAAAACGTAAAGAAAAAAAAAATCACCCAAAACGTACGAAAATTAAATGAATGTAAAAATAGCTTTAAATTAAACCTACCAAAACTAGCCCAATGCCTTAACCCAAATGGCTGAGATAGAATAGACAGTTTATCAGTCATATAAACCGAAAGTTGGGTCCATGAGTCAACGGATCTGAAGTCTTGCTTAAAGCCCAACACCCGGGCTTTGGATTTATTTACTTTGATAGCACTTTCTTTCACTTTAACCAATATATTTTCATCCAGAATAGGCATTTCTACGTAAACAACTTTAAGCATTAAACTAACTAAAATTAATTTTACCCTAATCACGAAATTAACAAAAATACTCCATCTTTCTTAATTCTTTCTGTTTTTGTGTATTATTAATTATATCACTCCAAGATTTTTTTTGGAGAATCATATCACTCCAAGTTCAAGAAAGGGCCATATGTTAATTAAATTAGGGTATAAACGAATAAGTCGATCCCATTATATTTACTTTCGAACTTGTTTTGAATTTTTATCGTCTTCAATAATTGCATATGAGTTTGGTTTGATTATGAATAGAATCGTGCTAGAACTTGATTAGCTTGATATTTTTATACTCATTTCATTTTTTTTACTAATTGTCTCAAGCTCAAACCGATGCTTTACGAATTATCAAACGGAAAAATGTGTTAAAATTTGATCTGTTATGTTAATGAATCGAGTACAAACGAGTTTTTAACGATCAACCATGAATTGAGTATCGACTAATTTAGAATCAAATTATTACAGAAACTAATCAACTCATATATAAGTTTAATATTCCAAATATTTGATCATAAAAGAAAATTTATTTTTTGTGGGCGAAAATTTCCACCCAATCATTAGCTGAAAATCTGCCACGTCAACTCCCCACAGCCACTGAAAATTCGCAAAAACCAAATCCCTCTTCGACTACCAACTGTTTATCTCAAACGGATAATTGATGGCCATGGCCGCCACCTCCACCTCCACGTCCACCACCACCTCCGCCACCGGCATACCCTTCTCCTCCTCCACCACCCACCACCACCATTCTCCCTACGTTATTACCAGACAATTCTTCACAAGACCCACCTATAAATCCTCTCGCCCACTCACCAAGCTCCACGTCTCATCCTCCAAGCCCACCACCACCGCCACCGCCGCCACCACCACCAAGAAAAACGAAGAAACCATCTTTTTCGACGGCGGAGCTCACTACGGAGACCTTTTGGCAAACCTGCTTCTGGGCTTCACTCTTCTTTGGCTGCCGTTAACCCTGGCTGCAGTTTTCAGGGCATTTTATCTGAGGTACAGATTCACAAACCTGAGGGTGACGGTTATATCTGGGCTCACGGGGCAGGACAGAAGTGATTTTTCATATAATGTGATCAAAGATGTTCAGGTTGTACCGAGGTTTATTGGTGAGTGGGGTGATGTTATCATCACCCTGAAAGATGGAACTAAGGTGGATTTGAGGAGTGTGCCTAAGTTTAGGGATATTGCAAAGTATTGTTTGTCTATGGCTGAAAAGCCTGTTGTTTTGAAGGAATCTGGGGCTAAAGGGTTCTGAAGAATGGATTTATTGTGCGTTTTTTCCTTGAGAAGGTATGTGAAAACAATGCATTTATATGAAATTACATGTAATTTTGTTCAGATAAGTGTTTTGTATGATCAAGTGGAGATTTGTTCTTTTTTTTGTTTCTTTCTTTTTCTGGTTTAATTGAAGGTTTTATTATACTAATTTACTGTATGTTCTTGATTAATTTGTAGGTTTTTGAGAATTTAAACCCATTGCTTCTCTAGTTAATGATGTGAAACTTATCTTATAAAAAACATGAGACTATATAAAGGGAGTGTTTGCAAACTCTAAAAAAAAGTGATTCTTAGCTTAATAGCATAAACAATTAGCTCTAGGTGCCTCTTATTTTGAAGGAAACTTCCGAAGACGTCTTCAAGTATATCTTTCAATAATCAAGATAATGCTATATATAATAGAGTTTCATTCAAAAAAATTAAAGGAATATCCTTTTCTCTTTACTATCGGGAGCAAGTTTAATGGGATTGATTCATAGAGGAATGGTTCTGTTAATGTTACTGGGTCTGTAGTACATCACAAAGCGTCGGTTTGTGCTTTCTTTGTTGAAATGGTTTTCTACAACTAGCTGGTGAAGTTGAAATACAATGGTTGATGCATAGCTATATAGCCTATGGTATCTTGATCTGTTATTGTCATGGCAAGGATCTTTATTACCTATGGTATGATCCAGCAGAAATTTGTGTTACTTCGTCTGCAATTGTTGTACACGAACGCTAACGTGGAAATATATGCTCTAAAATATTGAGTTAACACTGTTTTTGGTTAGCGTTTGATAGGGCCTTTGATGGAGAGTTTTTTTGGTTCTGATGATAGAGAAAAGTTTTGATGGTGATTCCACATCTTGACATTGCAATAGCTTTGTGCTTTAACCCTATCGATATCCAGGAAAGAAAGGTTGCGTAATGGTTTGTAGTTTTGGACTCGAGGCAATTTTTATTAGCACAAACCATTACATCTGCTCAGTGCATCTCTACTCCATCTATAAACAATAGTAGAGGATGAGGAATTATATAGGTTAGGCTTTAACTGCATTATGTTTTCTTTGTTGGAAGGAATAAAGCTGAAGTCAAGGGAAACTGTTTTGAGAGAACATGAAATCCTATGTTGTCTTGATAAATAATATAAGTTCTTGTTAGATTTATGGGATACAACGAGCTCCCTTAGGGATTCGTTGTCGCTTTGTGGCATTGGTGTTGTGACACCCAATCTACTCCCTTAGGGATTCGTTGTCGCTTTGTGGCATTGGTGTTGTGACACCCAATCTACTGAGCTCTACGTGGATTTATGAGGTTCACGTGTGCTCTTACGAAACCCCACATGCACTGGCGGATCTAAGGGGGGCAAGTGGGGCTGTTGCCCCCAAATATTTTCCAGATTTTTTTTCTTCTTTAATTTATTTTGCCACGAGTATATATTTATGTATAAGTTATGGGAAAAAATACATTCCCCCCAAAAAAATAAATTTTGAGAAAAAAGATCATGCAATTGTACTTAAAAATGGGTTCCCCCCTAATTTCTCAAATTCCCGTGTCCGCCACTACCCATATGTCTGCTGCAATACATGAAACGTGGGCTTTGAGGTTTGCGCTACTAGTTAAAGGAAAAAATATTATTCTAACTTTTCAACTATAGCTTTTGGTCTAACGTTTTGGGTTTGATCCTAACAATTTGTACCAGAATGGTGTTGTGACGGCCAAAACCCCCATGTGAGCCCTTGCGAGACCCATTATGCTCGTCAGCAACACATGAAATGTAAATGGCCTAACCTGCCGATCCACGTGAATTTTTGGATTCCACATGTGCTTTTGCGAAGCCCCTCATGTCCGTCTGCAGCACGTTAAACGTGAGACTATGCGCTGATAGTTTAGGTAAAAAAATAGTCATACTAACCATCAACTATGGTTTTTATTTTAGCAGTTGGGGCTTGATCATAATACTTCTCCTATATTAGTTTGTCGCCATGGTTGTGTAAGTGAATAGTAAAATTTGAATCTTCTATTCTCTATGGAATCAGAGCCAGAATGTGGTTGATTTTTCTTTTCTGGGGGAATATGTTGATGAATATTTCTGCTAATCTAGACGACAGTATAGGAATTTTTCTTATTCATGGAATTTCCAAATCCAAGTTATCAAATCTCCAGTCAAATACTTAAACATTCTTTTTCTTTAGCACTTCCTAG
This sequence comes from Rehmannia glutinosa, assembly GCA_016081115.2. Taxonomy (NCBI): domain Eukaryota; kingdom Viridiplantae; phylum Streptophyta; class Magnoliopsida; order Lamiales; family Orobanchaceae; genus Rehmannia; species Rehmannia glutinosa. The sequence continues at coordinate 14,543,915 of CM071926.1, forward strand.
ATTTTCTACTAGTAAAATAGATAATCTTGTTGAATATTCTACTATTCCGGATAGAGATGTTAAGCGGTGGTCGGCCCGTTGGCCCGTTTCGTTAAACCGAGAAAAAAAGAAGGTTAGGGCGAATTATTTTGGCCCGTTTAAATCCAGGCCTTTTTTGGCCCGAACCGTTTAGCCCAAGGCCTGTTAGGCATAGCCCGTAGCCCGCCAATTGTGTTTTTTTTAAATAAATATAATTCTAATATTATAAATCTATTTTATTATATATTACCTATTACTAAATATATTTCTTCAAGCTCACATCTCCTCATCTTTAATAGGTTTAAATATATAATTCCTAAAACTATGACTTATAGTCATATAAATATTTATTTTTAAAAAGTATTATTTTTTTCATTTTATATGGGTATATATTATATAATGCTATCTTTTATTATTATAGTTTTATTTTATAAATTTAGCATGGAATATTTAAATTTTAGAATTCTATTAATGCAATTTAATTATAAACTATGCAAGATTTTTTATAATGAATACTTTAACTTAACTTGTTAAACTTAAATATTTTATATGTTCGAGTTTAAAATTTTAGATTTAAATATATAATTTTTATTTTTGACTTATAATAGTAGAGTTTTGCTTAAGTCCGTTAGGGTTTGGGTTAGATTTGTAATATCTTGCTTAGTTTAATAGTGGCTCATTTAGCCTTGATTAGTTAGGGCAGGCCCTATAGGGCTAGGGCCAACCCATTTAACATCTATAATTCCGGATGATGCTATTGTAGAAAAAGCAGTCCCTCTGCTAATAAGTCCATATAATATCTATCGAAAGTACGATGAGTCTTACTAAAGGAATCTGATCCCTTGTTTATAGTAAGAATCCTTCGATGAAAGAGTTTGTTCAATCTTCAAAAATGGATCATTGTGGTCTTCCAACAACTACATAAGAACAATACATCACTTTGACTATACCTCCTGAGTATATAAGTATGTGGAGATCAGAGGGGTATTCACACCTCCATCATGGAGCAGTCAGATTTGTCCTATCATATCATGGTAGGAAATGATTATTGTTTACTGCCAGATTTGCTCTTCTTGATACGAGACACCTAAAGAACGAGCGCCAATCATCGGGACAGTTTTTACTACACTAAACGCTAGAAGTGTGGTGATTACATTCTTTCCAAATTTTGCCTTTTCTTTGCAAGATGTTTCTCTTGCCTCATCGATTAAAGTCCAAATTCAAATTTCGGAGGCAGAAGATCATGGCGGCACTTCATCACCAGATCATTTACAGGCTCCACAATTATGGGCTTGGTTTGAAAAATCAAGGCATAAAGGATGCGCTTATGGTTCTTACTGAAACAGGGTCTGATCTCCCTACCATAGTGCAAATTTTGAGACAAACTGTGAGAAAACAACTTGAACAACTAGTTCCCACAGAATGGATCACTAATTACGAATCTGTGCATCAACCATCGAACCAATAAAGTCGATTAACTTTGAGTTCTGAGAATTTATCGATGGAAGGATTAAAAAGCAGGTTTACAAAAGCGACGGTGCGCGACGGATCTTTTTTTGTTCCTTAGTTCCAACTTATGATGATTCCTGCATATATTGGCCAAATTTCATCTTTCACACGGATGGAAGTCATGTCTATATTGATAAAATTAATGGACATTTCATTTGGGATATTGATCCTATGATGTGCGATCCAGAATGTTCCTGTAGAATAGGAATTGATTCTGATGATGAAGATGAAAATGAAGTACCTCCAACGAAATGTAAATAAAAGAAGTTATATTCTCGAAGACCTCCAAAACCACAACATCCGAGTGCTCCACCTCTTGCCTTTTACAACAAAGAGTTGAAGATCCTCCGAAAGGAAGCATATTTGTGTAAAAACTGCACCGACTTTTCAGCCAATTTTTATGTTTCAAAGTTATGATACTGATTTCCCGCCTCTTGAAAGACAAGAACAACCCAGTTCCAAAATGTCTTCAAGACTTTATGTCCAACAAACTGTGATTGAACTTTTTGGGCAGCTCAAACCACTATCTCAAGGTAAAGAAGTTCTTAACTGGTACAACAGTAATGCCAGAGCTCAGAATAAATCCTTGCAAAGTATTGATTCCAAAGTTTCTCAAATTCTCGATGGAGTTAAGGAAACATGTAGTAGGGTAAATGTTGTAGAACTTCCATTACAACAAACTGAAGATAAATTTGCCAGAAGAATTTCTCAGTTGGATAAAGAACTCAGACAACTCATTTTCTAAGGAACTTTTGAATTTGAGTTTGACAAAAAAGAAAGTGAAATTAGAAATCTAAAGAAAGAACTTGCTCGAATTTATCAAGAAGTCTCTTTTTCTCTAAACCATATTCCTTGTTTCCAAGCAAAGGGATATTTGATTCACCTCCTAATTCTGATGAGTATTCTAAAATGTTTGGAATATCCTCAAGCGTTCCTGTATACCCCCACAAAGATCTAAAAGAACTACAAAAAGATTTGAAAGTCTGAAACTAAAATCCAAAACTGAGGGAAAAAGACCAGTTGACACTCTCATGGTTTCATCCTCTACCAGGAGAACAAGGTGGGCAAGTACAAGAGGAAGACGAGTTCCTTCATATCGTTCATATTATAGGAGCTTTGAGTCCTCTGATGATCTATCAAGCCAAAAATATTTCGATGCTATTACAGAAGATGAATCTGTTACAAAAACTGCTGATATTTCGGCTATCCTTAAGGTCGATAACCCACAGTGTAGTAATCCTCCAAGAGATACTCAACCTCTAGTTAGTGAAACTTATGATTTCGAAGAAGGTTTTACAACCAATTACAGGCCAACGGAATAAAAGACAACTAAACCTACTAATGGCCCCTAGTTTTCTTTTGATGATGTTCCCATACACAAAAGACAGGAGAAGATGTATCAGATGTCTACCTGGTTAGACAACCATCTCAATAAAGAAGACTTACTTCTTAGTGAAATCCTAAAATAATTTTCAACTAGATTTGTTGGGATTTTTAGGGATTGGTTTACTTCATTGGGTGACTACAGAAAGATCCAATTTTTAACATGCATGCGGTTTCAGCTGCGCTTGGAAAAACTCACAGGGAATTTATTGGTGATATCAATCTTTTCACCAAATCAATGTTAGATGAATATTTTGCCTGACAATGGTGTTCTCTAAACAGAAAAGATCTTGATAAACATTTCAAGAAATGTCTGAACTGTTTTATCTTCTCAACGGATACAATGACCCAAACCTGAAGAACGTCTTTATTGCATCACTTCCAAAAGAGGATCAACCAGAAATCAACAGAATGATACAAGCATCTGGAAGAAGCCTCAACAATTTAAGTCTTGGGCAAATCAATCAAATGTGTCATGTTGTGATTGAAAGATCCGTGAAACCCAAAATATGCTACAAGACGTTATTGAAAGAAATAAAATATCCAAGTCCATATGCAACAAATCTCATTTACAGATCAAATATCAGGACAAAACCTGCAAGTGTACAACTTCAAAGAAAGCAAAGAGAAAAACCAAAAAAAAAATTACAAAGAAAAAGATACATGTTTTTTAGAAGAAATCAATTCAGGAAGAAGACTTCCAACCGGTGCTATCTGAGTGGAAGAAAAGGACATTATGCTAAGAATTATCCTAACAAAAAAAGGAAAAATTGTAAAGCTTGCTAATAGTGTCTTCTTGCATGATGGCGTTGATACCACAATGCTGATATTGAATCCCTTTTCTTTGAACAAGACGAATAAAATTAAGATATTGCTTTTGCGATTGAAGTATCTTCAGAAGAAGAAAACTCATTTGGAGAAATGCATGTTATCTTCATGATGAAGCCAATTTCCATCCTACGTATTGTTATGCCTTTCGGATTAAAAGTTGCACCATCCTTATTCCATCTAGAGAAATGCCTTTTCGGAAAATTCTTTTAGGATTTCACTAAGAAGTGCCTATTTCTTTATTGAGTTGGTTGTCTAACCAGGCAGACATCTGATACAACTTCTCTCATCTTTTGTGTATGGAAACATCATCAAAAGAAACCAGGGACCATTAGTAGGTTTAGTTGTCTTTTCTTCCGTTGGCCTGTAATTGGTTGTAAAACCTTCTTCGGAATCATCAGTTTCACTAACCAGAGACTGGGTACCTCATGGAGGATTACTGGACTGTGGGTCATCGACAATAGGGATAGCCGAAATATCAGCAATTTATGTAATAGATTCATCTTCCAGAATAGCATCAAAAGATTTTTGGTTTGAGAGATCATCAGAGAACTCAAAGTTCCTATAATGAGAACGATATGAAGTAACTAGTCTTCCTTTTATACTTACCCACCTTGTTCTCCTTGCAGAGGATGAAACCATGAGATTGTCAACTGGTCTTCTTCCCCTCAGTTTTGGATTTTGGTTTCAGACTTTCAGATCTATTTGTAGTTCTTTTAGATCTTTGTGGAGTTCTACAAGAATGTTTGAGGCCATTCCAAACATTTTAGAATACTCATTAGAATCAGGAGGTGAATCAAATATCCATTTTCTTGGAAATAAGGAATCTAGTTTAGAGAAAAGAGACTTCTTTTTTATCTTTCTTAATTCGAGCAAGTTCTTTCTTCAGATTTCCAATTTCACTTTCTTTTTTGTCAAACTCTGATCCAAAAGTTCCTTGGAAAATGAGTTGTCTGAGTTCTTTATCCAACTGAGAAATTCTTCTGCCAAGTTTATCTTCAATTTGTTGTAATTGAAGTTCAACATTTACCCTACTACACATTTCCTTGACTCCATCAAGATTTTGAGAAGCTTCGGAATCAATACTTTGCAAGGATTTATTCTGAGCTCTGGCATTAGTGGTGTGCCAGTTAAGAACTTCTTCACCTTGAGAAAGTGGCTTGAGTTGCCCAAAAGGTTCAATTACAGTTTGCTGGACATAAGGTCTTCAAGACATTTTGGAACTGGGTTGTTCTTGTTTTTCAAGAGGCGGGAAATCAATATCATAACTTTGAAACATAAAAATTGGTTGAAAAGCTGGTGGAGTTGGTAGTGGTTGAAAAACTTCCTTTTACACAAATATCCTTCCATTCGGAGGATCTTCAACTCTTTGTTGTAACATGCAAGAGGTGGAGCACTCGGAGGTGGTGGTTTTGGTGGTATTCGAGAATATACGTTCTTTCGTTTACATTTCGTTGGAGGTACTTCCTCTTCATCTTCATTATCAAAATCAATTCATGTTCTAAAGACACATTCTGGATCGCACATCATATGATCAATATCCCAAATGAAATGTCCATTGATTTTATCAGTATAGGCATGCCTTCCATCTGGTGTGAAAAATGAAATAGGAATTTTTTTTCATCTTTTGGTCATACTGCAGGAATCATCATAAGTTGGAACTCAGGAACAGAAGAAGATCCAGATACACTGTCAGTTTTGTAAAGTGTTTTAATCCCTCCTTTAGATAGCCTCTGGAACTCAAAATTAGTTGACTTTATTGGTTTTGATGGTTGATGTATAGATTCGTCATTAGTGATCCATTCTGCGACAACTAGTTGTTCAAGTTGTTTTCTCCCAATTTGTCTCGGTATGCACTATGGTAGGGACATCAGACCAAGTTTCAGCAAGAACCATAATCGCATCCTTTATGCCATGATTTTCCAAATCAAGACCATGATTTTGGAGCCTGTAAATTATCTGGTGATGAAGTGTCCTGGATTTGTTCTGCTCCCGAAATTTGAATTTGGACTATAGTCGTTGAGGCAAGAGAAACATCTTGCAAAGATAAGGCAAAATTTGGGAAGAATGTAATCACCACACTTCCAGCATTTAGTGTAGTAAGAATTCTCCCGATGACTGCATGCTCATACTTTAGGTGTCTCGTATCAAGAAGAGCAATTCTGGTAGTAACCGGTAATCCTTACCTACCATGGTATGATAGGACAAATCTGACTGCTCCAAAATGGAGGTGCGAATAGCCCTCTGATCTCCACATACTTATATACTCAGGAGGTATAGTCAAAGCGATACATTGTTCTTGTGTAGTTGCTGAAAGACCACAATGTTCCATTTTTGAACATTGAACAAACTCTTTCATTGGAGGATTCTTACCATAAGGGATCATGTTCCCTTAGTAAGACTCCCATGCTTTTGATAGATATTGTATGGACTTATTAAGAGATGAATTATTTTTTCTACAATAGCATCATTTGGAATAGTAGAATATTCAACAGGATTATCTATTTTACCAGTAGAAAATCTAGGAAATACTAAATAAGAAGAATGTCTAAGTATTTGACTGGGGACTTGAGACCTTGGATTTGGAATTTCCATGAATAAGAAAATTTTCCTACACTCGTCGTCTTGATTAGTATAAATATTCATTAACATACTCCCCGGGAAAAGAAAAATCAAACACATCCTGGCTCTTATACCAAGGGCAGCCGGGAGCCCCACAAATACATATTAAATTTGATTTTTTTTGAAAATTACAAAAAATCCTTTAACGTTTGATTGTGTATTTCATTTTTCCTTTCATAAGCAAAAGTATATTTCAAAAACACTCATGATATTTCTAGAAATATTACATTATCCCCTTAAATTTAAGATATAATAAATCTTGAAGGATTTTTTTTGTAATTGTGAAACATCTTTGGGTCTTTTTGTAATTAGTCAGTACCTAGGGGGTCTTTTGTAATTATCCCTAAATTAAAGACAAAAAGAAAAAGATTGTTGAATGCGGGTCTGGATCATAATGGTCGGACCCGAGCTAGTGCTGTCAAATGTCGTCTGGTGGGCTAGGTGGGCTCCAATGAAGCAGTACTAGTACAGATTGGGCCATCAAAGGATTAGTTTTGTTAAGTTAATATTGTCCAGTCTTTTAATAAGGCTGTTGCACTGGTCACCTAAATGGGCCCGTTATAAAGATTTACAAGTTGGGTGAAGTGGGTGCTGGGCCTGCTGGCTTTCTTATTCAGTAGACAGAAGTTCGTTTCTTTTTTTGTTTCTTTTCATAAAATTTTGTTCAGAGGATAAAGCAAAGGGCACTTGGAATTTTGGAGAACAAATGTGGTGTTACTTCTGCTATAACTAGCATATCTTTATTGAAAGATGTTCAAAAAGTATGTACATGAAAACTGTCTCCCTGACTAATTTGATGATAAATATAAGGGATAATTTAGAAAAAACCCTGAGGTTTGGGTAATTGTTAAAAAAAAAAAATTAAAGTATCAAAATTACAAAAACCTCTTTAACGTTTGATTTTGTCTCATATTCTTTACTCCAATTGTTAGTTGAACTGACGAAATTTGCTGCCTCCATCAAATATTTGACAATTATATACTCAATTTTTCTGAATATTACAAATAGTCCAAAGTTTCCATTTTATAGTTACATTCCTTAACTTTTCTAAATATTACAATACGAGACAAAAAGTTTGGTCTATTTGTAATATTTTGAAAAATTGAGAGATCAAATTGTAAAATATTTCATGATGTTGGCAAATTCTGTAAGTTGAACTAACGATCGGGGCAAAATGTAAGATAAAATCAAACCTCCAAGAGTTTGGAGGTTTCGGTTTTGAATTTCTCTGGGTTTTTTTTAGTTACCCCAACATCATTTTTTTTTTGGGTAATTATCCCTAAATATAATTTGAAAATATGAAACAATAATATGGTAATTGATATGTGTAAATCCTTCGCGACTTAATCTAGAACCTCATGTGACATATCCGCTCCTTCAAAGGCAAAAATAGATAAAAACAATTATTTGGCGGGAAATGAAGGAAGGTAGTGAAGAAATGCCCCACAAATAATCTTTTATCTAAAAATTAGGCCCTGCTGGTTTGAATGATAATATATAATCATGCAGGCGCCTCAAGAATGTGTTTTATAAGTAAGTTGGACAAATCATATCAAGAAATATTTTTTTTTTTGGATAACTAGGGAATTCTGTAACCACTATTTTTCGGATGCGCATTGAATAAATACTGGAGTTTAACGCAATATATAGCCTGCAAACCACACCAGCCAAGTGAACCACAATGAGCAAGTCCTATGCGACAGGCTCGACCAAGTGGTGCAGGGGTGAAAATTTCAACTTGAGATATTTTGCCTCAAGAATCCACCCTACTACACTAGGCCGCTCCACGAAGGGCAAAATATGTATTCCACCCTACTATATCTCATTTGGTATTTCAATACATCATGTACATTACACTAATGGTATCATTTTTATATACATAAATAATATTCAACTGTTAATACTTTATAAATATTATAGAAAATATGAGTATGAAAAAAGAGGCATAGGATTCTCATATTAAACCCTCTTTTAAGAGAGCGTGGGTTTGCAGAAAAGGTAGAGGAGAAAGCGAGATGAAGTGAAAATCCATGCACCTTATGACTTCAAAAAGCTAATTCTTATGTCACAAAAGATGGGTATACACACCAAGCTAGGAATCCCAAGCACATAAATCTCACATAAAGCTAAAATTAGGATTGCACAAAATTGAAAAATTAAGCCCCATTTAAGTTCCCCCACGTGGGGTCTTTTCTTTACCATTTACTTTGTGTCTTTAAGGTGGGATTAGGTTGTTTTTATTTTACAACGATGCATTCATATTCAAGATGTAAAGCCAAAAAAATAAAAATGGTGCATGCATATTTTCAAGATGAGTCAAAAAAGGCTGAAAATGTTATATGGCATGTATATACGAATCATTTGATATTGTTTTGCAGGTGTATATATTAATCGTGCGTGGAGTATTCATATTTTCAAATTACATGATATAATTTCTTAATATTTTTATATTTTTAGGAAGTTTTAGTAGCTTTAACTTTAAATTTTTTTCTATTTTTTTAAAAATATAAAACGGGTTTACAAATTTAATCGATCAAGTCCGAATTCTTTTTTTTTTCGTTTTGAGTACAAATCTGGAGAGATGAGGAAGCTAAGTAGGAATCGAACCCAGACACATCTCTAAGTTCTACAAACCAAAGCCGGTCCTAGGTTTCGAGAGGCCTGGAGCAAAAAAAACAATAATGGGAGCCCTTGTGTTTACGCAAAAAAATTAAAAATAACAATAAAAATAATATTACAAATATAATTTCATTGATTTAACATATAAAATACTTATTTTAGTAGTAAAAAGTTATCATACTCAACTTTAATATTTTGATCTTATTGAAATAAAGTTAGAAAAAAAATCGTTTAATATAATTTACCATAAGAGAAAAGACAAAAAAAAAAAAACTATTAATGAATTAGCTATGAAAAATTGATTTTCTGCATTTTTATCTACAACCCATCAATCAATCTTTCATAACCAATTAATTACTGAAATTTACTCTCAATTGAAATCAAAGACAATGCTAAGTTTTTATTTTTTGTTTTTCAAAAAAAAAAAAGAAAGAAAGCAAGAAAAACACAATAGTTAGAAATAGAAAAGGCAAAAAATAAATTCATTTTTGCAATTGTCAAGACACTCATAACCTCCAAAAGTATAAAACAAAGCTCCTACCAATCTACCACCTTACACTTCAAGTATTTACTTCAACCTCTCTAAATATATAACTGAAAAATATATACACATATATATAAAAAAAAACTCTGGGGCCCTTGCCGGAGAGGCCCCCTGTGCGGTGGCACCACCTGCACCGCTCTAGGGCCGCCCTGTTTGATAAATGATTTTATCATGATTTTGATGATTTTGTTTTTATACCAAAACAATGTTTTTAAAGGTTGTCCAAATACTCCTAAATGATTTAAAATGGTTTTAATATTTTCAGGAGTATTTCTACAAGTTTATTTTCGATATAAATTGGACAACACTTTTGATGATTTTGTGTTAATGTGTTTTACACCAAAACAATGGTTCTAAAATATTGTCCTAATACTAGGATCGGTCTAAAATATTTTTACTATTTTTTGGAGTATTTCTTGAAATTTATTTTCGATATAAAATTGGACAACACTTTTGTTTTGAGGCCAATCGGTCGCCTATAGGGCATCCCTACTGGAAATTGTGAAAAATGAATAAGCTATTTCTTTGAAAAAAAGGTGGTTGACCGGTCAAGGGTGGTAGACCAGGTGCGGTCGGCCGAGTCGTCGGCCAGTGTGACCGGTACACTGGGAGCATTTTTAAAAGCAGAACTTTCTGGACTCGTTTTTTGGTTACGCTTTCGACCATTTGGACATAGGTCGACGGTCGGACCCCCGTCGCCGACGGCCGCCCTGTGTAAATGTGTTTTCTCATTTTCAAACGTCTATTTGTCTTGTGACACGGGCCGCCACAAGTTTGATGACAAAATTCTAACCGTTGTGCGTGACAACTTTTTCCCTAAATTGTGGGATTGATTTCTAATGACTCTTTTCTTCAATTGTCTTGCAATTTTTACGAAATTCATGTCCCCAAGAGGAGCCTATCATGTACAAGACATCTTCTATAAATAGAGGAAGAATTGAAGCAACACAATATGAGAGAAAACTACAACACAACAAGATACACTCTAGAATTCACTTGTTCTTACATTGTCTTATTTCTTGTTGTAATTTGCCTAGCTATTCACTTTCACATTCTTGAGGTCTAGGCTATTCTTGATTACACTTGCACTCAATTGTATTATTCATTATCGAGTTGTAATCTTAAATTTTTGGGTAATCATTCAACACAAGATATCCTTGTGAGTGTTTGTGGTAAGAACACACTGGGTGATCTAGGTGTTAGGTGTGAGAAGATTGTGGTAATCTTCTTGTTGAGGTGTTGAAGAATTTGGTATTCTTCAAGGTTGAAGATTGTGGTAATCTTCACAAGGTGCCGTTGAAGATTGTGGTAATCTTCAAGAGAGATTGTGGTCATCTCAAAGGTGGTGTTGAAGAAGAGTGTGGTGCTCTTCAAGGTGTTGTTGTAAGTTGGTGTTGTATTAATTTGTGGTAAATTAATAAAATCTTTTTTCTTTTTGAAATCCATCCCGGATATACTGGGGTGGTAGAGGATTAGGCCCTAGGTGGGTTGAACCTCTTTAAATCGACGTGTGTTGTTTACATTCCGCACCTTTATTATTTTGTTTGAGCATTCGATTTTAAAAAGAGGGCGAAATCGAAAAGATGGAGATAATCTATTCACCCTCCCTCTAGATTATCGTAGCCGCTTGGACTTACAAGTGGTATCAGAGCCAAACTCTTTGGCAAGCTCGTTTCACATCGCGAGTGAAGAGAAACGATCGTCGGCTACGAACGAAGCTCAACTTTCCGGCACCTCCACCACCAAGCCACCTCGGTTTGATTCCAAAAATTTTATAGTTTGGAAAGAAAGAATGGAATGCTATTTACAAGGTTGCGGGTTCGATATTTGGAACACCGTCATCAATGGAGAATCCATTCCGATGAAAGATACACCACACACCTCAAAAGGCTTCAAAAAGCTCAATGATGAAGAGAAGAAAATCATCTCCTTAAATGGTAAAGCTCTTAATATTCTACATTGTTCACTTACCACTTTGGAATTTGATCATGTTGTAGGTATTCGATCGGCACATGAAGTATGGCAAAAATTAGAAGCCATCTATGAAGTATATGCAAATGAAAGGAGCAACTCAAAAGCATCTACTTCACAAATGGATACAACATCAAATTCAACAACATGGGATAAGCCTTCTACAACCTCCCATGATGAACAAGTTGAACAATGCCTCATGGGCATCGAAGAAGAAAACGAGGTAAGTTCTAAACCCCTCTACTTCTTATGACAATGAATTGCAAAATGAATATAGTGACTTGCAAAATGATTATGATGAGCTACAAGATGAATTCCAAAACTTACTTGTTAAATACAAAAATTTGAAAAAGGAATTCATTGTTTTAAAGAATGATAAGGATAGTTTATTTACTTCCTATGAATCACTATCATGTGCTCACACCACCACTCTTGACAACGTTAGAAACCTTGAGAAAGAAAATAGTACTCTTGTTGAGGATATAAATTGCTTGAAAAATGATTTATCTAAATCCAACTTGAGTACCGATAAGATGACCAATATTGTTGATTATTGTGATAATTCAAACTAGAACTTGATCATAAGCCTAAGGGTGTCAATCACATGAAAAAGAATCAAGTCCCCAAGACGTTGGTCATTATGCTCCTAGAATTATTACATGCTTTTATTGCGGTAAAAAGGGTCATACGGTAAATACTTGTCGGGCTAGAAATAGCTCCGATTATTGTTGGAGACCTAAAAGTCTCAAGACTAATCCCAAAGGACCCAAACACATAAGGGTACCACAAAACAATTTCATATTAGGGTACCGTGAAATAATGATCGAAGAAAATTTATACCGCCAAGAAGACATCAAATGACCGTTTCATTTGATCAAAGAAGGAGAAACTATTTTCGACAAAGCCAATTTCCAAGAAGAGGATATAATCAAAAATGGGAAGAACACAATCCTTGGAAATGGCAAAGACAAGATGATTTTCAAAGAAGAAGAGACCATCAACAATGGGAAGGACAAAAATTTTGGAGATGGAGTAATTGGAGAGATTACTATCAACATGAAGATTTTCAAAAGGGAAAATATCATCAACAATGGGAAAACCCATGGAAACGACATAATTGGTAACCCGTATCTCCCCATTTAAAATATGCATTTTATTTTGTTTTGCATATTTTTATTTGTGTCTTTATTGCAACATGAGTTTTTCAAGTATTGATTTTTTTTAAGGTCTTCAATATATATGTTTGTTTTTTAAAATTCTTTTGAAAAAGGAGACCTTATATGATGTTTCTAAAACTCTTGTGCATTTTTGTAGACTAAAGTGTATTATCATCTCTTATGGATTTTTATGGCATGAGCTTACTTGTGATATCTCTTAGCCTACACTTTTATCATTATGATTTGTGCTAGATTTGTTTTAAGAATTGTGTAGGATTTACATATTTTTACAAATGGCCATTTTGTCAAGAAAGACATAAATTATCGAGGTACGTTTACTTGTGTTACTTTTACTCTTATAGACTCGATATATGTATTGCCATATGCCTATGTGCTTGTTTTTTATAGTATCTCATACAAGTGCCATTAAGAGGATTTTTAGATTTTTTGAAAGGCACTATTCGATATTTGATTGCACATATTTGCTTTGTCAACTTTTGTTCAAATACTTCTTGTAAATGAGGTCTCAATTGTATGCTATCGGATTTTCAAATTTCAAAGAGACCTTTTATAGCTTTCTTAAGCTTATTTGAACTTGCATGATTTATTAGACTCTTGATGATATTCTAAATGCATAGTATGTGTTCCTTGCTTCATGGTCTATATATGTAGTGTCTATTTCTACTATGCTCTTATGCAAGATATTTTGTGATTGATGATTGAGGCATGTTTTTACACTTGGGCTATTTTTCTCTTGATTATATAAGCGATGCCGTTAATGAGTTTGTTAAGTTGTGTAGATGAGAAATGAAGTACTCCAAATATTAGTTACCTCAAAATATTTGGATGTAAATGTTCTATTGTGAACACCTTAGACAAATTGGATGCCCTATGATGATAGTAATGAAGTAGACGAAAAGGGTATTCCGGAACATACTCGATGACCAAGGCAACATTGGTCGAACTAAGGCGAGGTTAGTAGCTCAAAGGTATTTTCAAGAAGAAGGTAATTGATTTGTTGTAACATTTGCACTCATAACATATTTAGTAGCTATTTGCATATTACTTGCTCATTCTTGTTTTAAGAAAATTTCAAACTTTACCAAATGGATGTTAAATCCAATTTTCTCAATGGTTTTATTCAAGAAGAAGTCTATGTAAAACAACCTCCGGGGCTTTAAATTTTTCTAGGCCAAATGATTTTTATAAAAGGCCTTGTATGGTTTAAAACAAGCACCCCATGTATGGTATGATAGACTTAGCTATTTTTGCTAAATGATTTTACAAAAGGTAAAGTTGATAGTACACTTCTTGTTTTGAAAAAAGGGCAAGGTTGTTTACTTGTGCAAATTTATGATGACAATATTTATGGTGCTACTAATAAATATTTGTGCAAGATATTTTTTCCAAGTCAATGCAAGGTGAACCTAAGATGATCATGATGAGGGAAGCTCAAATTTGATCATTGGAATTCAAATCATTCAATGCCAAGAAGACGGTTATATTTCAAAAGAACTCTTGAAGGAGTTAAGCATTGAAGATAGAAGAACTATCTCAACCTCTATGGCTAAAGATTGACAAAGGTTGAGAAAGGCATATCGGCCGACAAACAAATTCGAGGTATGTTTTCTTGTATTATTTCTATAGACTCGACATTTCATATGCATTATGTCTATATGCTCGACTTCAAAAACTCTCCCAACGAATCTCATTAAAGTGCCGTTAAAAGAAATTTTCAAATATTTGAAAGGCACTTCTTCTTATGACTTGTTGTATCCAAAGCTTTAAAACATTCTTATTTTTCGGGATAACAAGTCCGGTCAAAATTATTCAAACTATGGTTCGTCATAATCGAACTAAACATATTGAGATTCGATATAATTGTTAAGGGATTGCATGTTTTAACAAAAACTTGAGATGTGTTTAATTCCGTCTCAAGGATAACTCGCGGATTTTTTTTTACCGCCGAGTATTTTACCTCATTTCAAGCTTGATTATGATATAATGTATATTGAATGAGGTCTACGTCTGTATTTTGCACGTTTTTAAAACTTAGGGCGAAAAATCGGATTTTGGATCAAACTTGGAATTTGCAAAACAGAAAGAAGCGGTAAATGGTCGCCAGGGCAAGGGTCGGCCGTGCCGCCCACCTTTCGCCGGTCGCCCTAGCCCTTGACCGGTCGCCCACTGTGATTTCCTGGCTTAAATCGTCTCTGTTCTTTTACTTAGCCATTTTGGCCCCTTTCAACTCTATTTCGTCCCCTTTGTCATTTTCACACACAATTCACTTCAAATGTGTTTTGTTGCATAAACTATATATCTTGGGGATTGTCTAGCTCGTTTATCATAATTGATGCTCATCGTTACCGATTGAATGGTAAGAATTTCACTCTCTTTAGCTCAATTGGGTTGAACCCTTGAGTTTGTGGCTTATATGTATTTTTCTTAATGCAATTCATATATTTTTGTGATGAGCTTATTGATTGTTGATGATTGACTTGTGTTAAATTGCATTTGGTGATGAAAACTTGGCTTGATTTCATTTACAAGGGCTATATATATCTTTCTCAATTTTTGACGCTTGCCAAGTGTTCGATAAAACGTTTCAATGAAAAATTCATCACCTACATGATTCTCTCGATTTCAAAAGTCTTATACATTTATAGAGATCATGTTTTTCTTATAAAATGAGTTTTCCTAAACCTCTACAAGTCGTATGATTCGACTTTTCCCTCCTATTTGGTTTATAAGCTTCAATGCTCAAATAGCTCGATACATCGGTTTAGTTGCGCACTTTGATATATGATGTATTTATCGTGCTAACATTCTTTTGATGATTCCAAAGGGGAGAAACATGTTATAAGCTCATTAGCTCATAAAAGCTAAGATAAGTTTTAACGAAAAAAGAAGCTATAAGTTATGGCTTCATAAAGCCGTAAGTTGTGGATCATATTTAGTCCACTTGGTGCATTATGGTTATGAATGAATCATGGTCCATTGGTTGTAGTATGGACTTATATACGGTTAATGATGTATCTTTGTGGGGAGCTTTTAAGTTTTGATACTTAAGCTCAATATCGAAAAGCTAAGATTTTAGCTTATGTTGAAGTTGCTTTTATATTACTCTTGTTGTGCATGTTGATAGGGGGAGCATTTGCTATATGTGTTTGAATATCTCTACTCCCATCATTGTGATTATATTGCATGGAATGTTGTCGCTCACAACAGAAAGTTTCTTTTTACCCGTAAAAATGTTTTGTTTTCAAAATCGACCTCGTTAAAATAGTTTTGGTTTGTAATCATCAAAAAGGGGGAGATTGTTTGATAAATGATTTTATCATGATTTTGATGATTTTGTTTTTATACCAAAACAATGTTTTTAAAGGTTGTCCAAATACTCCTAAATGATTTAAAATGGTATTAATATTTTCCGGAGTATTTCTACAAGTTTATTTTCGATATAAATTGGACAACACTTTTGATGATTTTGTGTTAATGTGTTTTTACACCAAAACAATGGTTCTAAAATATTGTCCTAATACTCCCGATCGGTCTAAAATATTTTTACTATTTTTTGGAGTATTTCTTGAAATTTATTTTCGATATAAAATTGGACAACACTTTTGTTTTGAGGCAATCGGTCGCCCTATAGGGCATCCGCACCGAAAATTGTGAAAAAAACGAGTGAATAAGCTATTTCTTTGAAAAAAGGCTGGTTGACCGGTCAACAGGGTGGCAGACCGGTGCGGTCGACCGGTCGGCCGGTGTGACCGTGCACTGGGAGCATTTTTCAAATGCAGAACTTTCTCGACTCGTTTTTTGGTTCGCTTTCGGCCAAATTTGGACATAGGGTCGACCGGTCGGACCCCCCGACCGGTCGCCTGTGTAAATGTGTTTTCTCATTTTCAAACGTCTATTTGTCTTGTGACGGTCGCCTCGAAGTTTGACAAAATTTAACCGTTGTCGGCAGCAGACAATTTTTTCCTAAATTGTGGGATTGATTTCTAACAGACTCTTTTCTTCAATTGTCTTGCAATTTTTTACGAATTCATGTCCCCAAGAGGAGCCTATCATGTACAAGACATCTTCTATAAATAGAGGAAGAATTGAAGCAACACAATATGAGAGAAAACTACAACACAACAAGATACACTCTAGAATTCACTTGTTCTTACATTGTCTTATTTCTTGTTGTAATTTGCCTAGCTATTCACTTTCACATTCTTGAGGTCTAGGCTATTCTTGATTACACTTGCACTCAATTGTATTATTCATTATCGAGTTGTAATCTTGAATTTTGGGTAATCATTCAACACAAGATATCCTTGTGAGTGTTCTTGTGGTAAGAACACACTGGGTGATCTAGGTGTTAGGTGTGAGAAGATTGTGGTAATCTTCTTGTTGAGGTGTTGAAGAATTTGGTATTCTTGAGGTTGAAGATTGTGGTAATCTTCACGAGTGTGCCGATTGAAGATTGTGGTAATCTTCAAGAGAGATTGTGGTCATCTCAAAGGTGGTGTTGAAGAAGAGTGTGGTGCTCTTCAAGGTGTTGTTGTAAGTTGGTGTTGTATTAATTTGTGGTAAATTAATAAAATCTTTTTCTTTTTGAAATCCATCCAGGATATCTTGGGGTGGTAGAGGATTAGGCCACAGGTGGGTTGAACCTCTTTAAATCGACGTGTGTTGTTTACATTCCGCACCTTTATTATTTTGTTTGAGCATTCGATTTTAAAAAGAGGGCGAAATCGAAAAGATGGAGATAATCTATTCACCCCCCCTCTAGATTATCGTAGCCGCTTGGACTTACACGCCCCTACTTCAAAGACCCTCCATTAGGCTATCAAGCGATTCCCGTCACGTCTGAATTCTTAATAAATGGATATATATATCGAAATTTGTGTGTCTAATTTATTTGCCACTATAATGTTGCCTAAGTTCTAAATATTGTTTCTAAATTTATGCCATTATGCATATATACATTACTACAAGAACAAAAAGTGGAATTGTACTCTTGTCTATTGTTAAATTAAAAGCTAGCAACAAACTTTATTAATTTGTAGGACAAAAATCGCTTCACTTTGCCTCATCTTCATCATTATTTTGCCCAATCTTTCCGTAAGGTCCATCTTAATTTAGTGTAAAGAGAGAGAGAGGAGCGTAACTATATAAGAATTTTTTTTTCATGGGTCCCTTTTTTTGGGATGAAAAGCGTTATTGCACTTTTGTGATTGGAAGTTATTGACAATGTAATGCACAAACAACAAAGAACTTAAACTCGCACTTACTAGAAATTTAAAGCAACATTGCTTTGTCTTTCCTTTCCGAAAGTGTGTTTAATTTGCTTAATTAACTTGTCCCAATCAGGCAAATTTTCGTTTGACGAGCCTACTGCCACACAAGTGATATCAGCCCGAATCTTCTATTTCATACTATGTTTTGAAATTTTCAATAGAGTAAGTGAATGTCACGTGTATATAATAATCAAGACATCGTCTTATACACGTAACATTGATATGGTGAATTGAAACACGAAATGAAACGTGGTAGGAAATAGAAGATCTCAAATAAAATAATATACCCCCCCCCCTCAATTTTTTCATGTAATTTGATTAAATTATAAAATCCTAGATTAAAATTGAAAAGTAGAAGTCTTTTATGTATTTATAGGGCTGCAAATGAATCGAGCCGCTCGTGAATTATTCGGAGTTCGATTCGATAAAAGCTCGTTCGAGTTCGTTTAATGAGACTCGTTAAAATAAACGAATCAAACTCAAACTTAGAGATATTCTGTTCGTTAGCTCGTGAATAGGTTCGATAGTAAGCTTGTATAAATTAAACTAATAATTTAACTTTAATTTTAATTTTTCATGTTTTTACTTATGATAATATAAAAGTATTTCAATAAATTTACATGTTTGAGTAAAATTATAAGTTTTAATAAATATATTATGTGTTTTAGATATATATAATTTTATTTTTGTAATAAATTGAAGAATAATTTAATTATAATTAATATTTACTAAATTCGCTTAGGCTCGATTAAGCTCGAAAAAGTTCGTGAGCCATCAACATATTCGATAAATTCAGGTTCGAGTTCGAGTCGATAATAAACGAGTCAAACTCAAACACTCAAAAGCTCGGCTCGGTTCGGTTCGATTGCAACCCTATGTATTTATGTGATCACCCTCCTCGTGTCACATTAATTTTTAAATATACATGATTTTATATAGCAAAAAATTATTTTCTTAAAAATAAAACTTTATTTCCAAATGTTACGTAATTAATCAAAAGAGATGTCCCAAATGTATAATAACAAAATTTTGTGTGTAATATCAATGCTCACTAATTAATGGAGTCCATTTAGTGACAGAAAAATCTTGTTTTGTCACAAAAATATTTTTCATAAATATTGTTGTTAATTAAAATCATTATTTGCGGTATTTTGTTTTCACTAAATTATGTATTTCTGTTAATTTCGAAGTTAATATGTTCGCAATTCGTGCTACAATAGATATATACGAGCTCTCTTATGGAATTTTGTCTTTTCAATTGACTTTTAATTATTTCTGTATAGTGATACGTTTTTGAGACAATTTATTTTAATTCTGGTGTGGTGATTACCCTTAATTTCAAATTCTAAAGCTAAACTTTGTATTTGAGAAACAAATAAAAGTTGAAACTAAGATCAGAAAGAATATGACTGGATTCTATGAACAACATATATATACACACACATAGTGAAATCAACTGCGTAGCCAGCCGGTTCGGTTATTCCTAGCCCAAAAATCCCCCCTTCCCCAACTCAACTATTTTTTCCCCTTAAAATAATTTATAATTTTTATTTTTTTTCCTACAGAAAAAACGCGAAAAAAAATTGGGGTGCGTCGGGGCAGGAGATCCTACAAAACCACACACACTAGCTAATACATAATATATATCATAAAAACATATTTTTCTCTTAAAAAGGGTAAGTTATTTCTAAAACTATATTAATGAAGAAAATCCAAGATCAAGATGACGCCTAGAGTCATTTAAATTTGTTTTCCCTTTCATAATTCTCCAAGAATTTTTTTATATGTTTTTTTTATAATTTTTGAAGAATTGTAGGAAAATTAGTACTTGCATAATTAAGAATAAAATGATTACCTAGAGCCCAACATACCCAAGCACTCCAAGCTCCTAATCACATTGAAAGTAAGTATTATCATAACCTCATTAAAAATTTATAGTTGAATTAATGATAATTAGAGCTGTCAATTTTGGCGGCCCCCGATAAAAAGATTGGGCTAAGCTCTATATTTAGAGGCCCAAAATAAGTCGTGTCTTTTTGGCCCGGCCCACTAAGCCCGAAAAACCAAGCCGACTGGGTTGGCCCGATTTTTTTAGTGTATTTTTGTGGGTTGGGCCAGTTTCGGTTCCAAAAAATAAAGACCCAATCATTGTTTGGCCCGTATCGGCCCAATTTTTGTCCGGCCCCGCCCGTTTGACACCTCTAATGATAATTAACAATATCTTAATCCTTAATGAATACCACACAAAAAGGCCCACGTGTTCTAATCCCAAAATTAGGGACACTTGGCATATTCCTATTTGTGGAACGTACGCGCTAATTGATATGATGATCTATTGAATTCTACATAAAGAAGGAGATTAATTATAGCAATATATATTAAGCCTCCACCTCACACCATTTATGGATCAATCTCCTTGGGAACTTGGGCCTCACCAAGCTCCACCCTCGCACTAACCTTTCTTGGACACAATCATCATGTTGCACCTTATATATGCTTATCATGCATATATGTTGAACTTTCAAGTAGGCATTTGAAATTATATATATGGCATATTTCATGGTTAGGATTTGCTACATATGAATATTTCATCTAATTGTATTGAATCAAGAAAATATCATATATATAATGCAAAAAACGGAGAACGAAATATTACGGTTTCTTAGGTTGGCTGATAAAAAATAGGAATAATTACAAAAACCA
This sequence comes from Rehmannia glutinosa, assembly GCA_016081115.2. Lineage (NCBI taxonomy): Eukaryota > Viridiplantae > Streptophyta > Magnoliopsida > Lamiales > Orobanchaceae > Rehmannia > Rehmannia glutinosa. Next base: position 14,564,560 of record CM071926.1, read on the forward strand.
CCCCTGATATTCAACTTAATTACACGAGTTATCTTTCAAAATTACAAATAATCTATTGAGATTTGTATTTATCTAACAAATACTCCCTCTCGAGAATGCATGAATGGGACAATTTGTAAGATTAAAACTAACGTCAATGGGTTTTTTGTAATTTTAAAAGATAATCAGGTTAAACCTCAAGGTAATTTTTGTAATTAACACTAAAAATTATCACCATGAAAGAATATATTGGAGAAATGGACTATGCTTATGAAAGATATATAATTAAGCTACAAAATATATAGATGTTCATTAAGATATATACGTGGGGAAGCTCAATAGGAGCCCATCTAGGCCAATAGCATTGATTTATTCCCCCATAATTTAGCTAAGTATTGAATGATCAAAATGATAGCATATCTCTTCTACTTTAATGAATGCCCTACCATCTTTGAAGCTCAAATGATTCTTATGCAATCTCTTGCTTTTCTTATTGTTAGCCATTTTGAGAGGCTCCTCCAAAAATGATTATCATTCTCATATATCAAATCAATATTCAGCTTCATGATGCATTTCCAAGCTCCTTTCTTTTTCATAGTCGATGAGCACAAAATCGTAAAATAAGGGTACCCCATATATCATTAGAAAGACCATGCAAGTACAAGGGCTCACCTTTTGTGTTTCTTACATTTTTTACACCGATCATGAAAATAAGCAAGTAAAACTATAAAGAAGTACTGCATTCAAATTCGTCATTAGGGCATTTGGCTCCGTTAATGAGTACTTTTGAACAAAATTTTGGGCATCTTGGACCATCACAAAATTAACATCCAATGATCTTGTTAAGTAATAGTACTTAGAAATCTTTGACATATGACTAATAAATATGTTAATTACATGATAAATCTAGAGATTGGGAAAATGACAAATTTCATTTAAGACATAATTATGAAAAGAAAGCTAATGGGAACATATATAGTGTAAATTGTAATATATGTTGTGGATTTGAAAATTTGAAAAGTTGAAGATATGAGGGGGAGAAAATAGCAAGCTTTTGCATAGGGTTCCATTGAAATATATAGTTAGTCCTTTGTATATTTACAGTATTTAAATTTGAAGGCTGTCTTTGTGGGACAAACCACCACCGACCTTTCACTCTTGTAGTTCCGCCACTAAATCTTACACAATTCCCTTTTCATGTGCTTGCTCAGATTCCCTCTTTCAAAAGCATAGCATGTTTTTACATCTTGACTCATATACATGATCAATTTAATTACTTACTAATAGTTTTGAACTTAGTTTTTTTCAAATGAAAAACAGAGTTTAAAACTTTGGGCATTTCATTGGATTTACATACCTTAACATTCGATTCTAGATATTGATCGCTATGAAAAAAGAGAATTTACATTATATCAAGTTATCAACTATTTCATAATGAATAGGGATAATTACCAAACCCCTAGAGGTTTGGGTTTTATAAAAATAAATTTAAATGGGTAACTATAATATTTCTATAAAAGTTTGAAATGTGTTAATTTGCATAGGAATAGAGAAAATGTAAGATGAAATCAAATCTGATTATTGGATTTTTATAATTTTCAAAAATCTCTGAATTTTATTGTAATTAGCCTGAATCTCGGGATTTTTTTTATTTTTATATTTTTGTAATTTTCCCTAATGAACATATACTAATGTCTGTTGAATGTAAAAACACGGAAATAGAATTCCATATATAGGATGAACAACAATGATTAATAGTACTTATGGAGGGTTCTTTCTCTTTTTTCATTTTTCTTTTTTTCTTTAGTTGCTTGATTAATTGTATCAAAACAATGGCTCATCAATTTGGCGGGATTTATCGCTCTCAAGAAATAAATTAAGGATTGAGATGGCCATAAATATATTGCAGTTCTTTTGGCACATAGCCATAGCCATGGCTCCCACCATTTCATCAATGGACTTCAAAAGACAAAAAGATGGACAAGACAAGTTATATAAGCAGCCCTTTCCTTTTCAGTCCACATGGACAAGGCATCCATTTTCGGCCGATGTGGAATTGCACGGCATTTTCTTTTTTTTTTTTTTTTTTTTTGATAACTCAGAACTGCAGCGCATTATCTGACGACTACGCCGGCGACAATTTCCTCCATTCATTCATTGCCGCAAAGAAATCATGGATGCAGACGACGACCGAAGTGTCCTTAGACGACTGGCGATTCAGTTGCAGGAGGCCAACCTAGGCCCCGGTCCCCCTTTGTAATTTTTTTTTACTATGTAAATTTTTTTGAAGATTTTTTTAATTTAATATTAATATATTTTTTCTTTTAGTTTTTTATCTGGTCTACCCCAATTTCGTGTATCGGCCCACCCCTATTTTTTTTTTGGCTACGTCATTGCTTACACGTCAAGTGTATTGATGATGTGGGAACTGGCTTCTTATTCCACTTTTGTTGTTTCACTTCATATTCCACTACTTTGATGATTGACACGAATTTCTAGATAAATGTGATGTTGATTTTTAGATGTCTATGCACGTGTCCACCCATCCACCAAATTAAAGTGGAAAAATGAAATCTGATTTCATTCAACTGATATAATTCTTGAGTCATAAATTATAGGAATGATTATAAAATAACCGGAGGTTTGGGGTATTTACAAATATACCAAGAGAAATTTCAAAATTACAGAAATCGTGGCCCTAAGATTTGATTCTATCTTAAATGTAAATGGAAGTAATTGTATTATTTCTATAAATGTGAAGAGATGTTTAAAGATAGTAAATTGTAAGGCGGAATAATCAACTCTCAACAGAGTTTCTGTAATTTTGAAACTTCTCTATATTTTTTGTAAATACCCCAAACCTCAAGTTTTCTTAATCACCCTTCAATTATAAATATGACAAATGCAACTAACAGTATGTATCTTGTGATAAATATGATGAAATAATAAGAAAGGGATAATTACATAAAAATCCCTCAAGTTCGGCTAAATGCATAAAAATAGAAGTTTTGAAAATTACAAAAAAAAAAATTTTTAAGGTTTGAATCCGTCTAAAAAAATCTCCTGCATAAGCATATATCAAAATATCACCTGATATCATAGAAACATTATAATTATCCACTTAAATTTAAGATATATTAAATTTGACGAGATTTTTTTGTAATTTTAAAACATTTCTAGTTTTTCTAATTTGCCCAAACCTCGTTTTGCTTTTTAAATTATCCCTAAAAAAATATATCTCCCAGAAAAAGGAGTCTTGGATCCTATATGCTACATGAGTAGCCTAGGCCGGTAGATCAATTATCTCCAACAAGACTTACATGAAAAGTGAAATGGGTGCTAATTCAAAAAACATGGATTTTAATTCCACTATGAGAATGAGACTATTTTCATATAGTGGAGGGTCTGCCTAATTGATGAAACGTCTAATATTGTGAAGTAATATTTAACTTTAGCTTCCATTATTTGTCTTTGAATTTTATACCTTATTGGTTCGTCTAAGGCAATATACCCCACATACATACTATTTTCTTAGTTTCAAATTGCATGGTTTTGAACTTAGATAGAGACATATGGTTAGGTTTTGGGTCACTTTTCTATAAATTAATTTTTATATTTTCTATTGTCATTGTGTGACAAATCCAATAATAATCTTGTATATCTTCAATGAACAATGAGAGTGAGAGCTCTTTGCTGTTGGTGCCAATTGAGGTGATCAATTAGTTCATGTTATTGTATTGTATGAAATGTGATAGAGAGAAAATTGAAAATTTTATTAACAACAAATGGTCACTAATCAACAGAAAGCAACGAAGAAATTTCTCATTATTTTTCATTTTAATTTTATACTTATTTTGCTTCAATTTAGAAAATAATCGACAATATTGATCATAAAGTTACCAAATTTTTCTTGATTTTGCCTCATAGCGCACAGTGAATTGTAGTCACCTGCATTTCTGATACATGTTTGGGGTAAACGTAAATATTGTAACAACATTTTATGTAGAATAAAGAATTTTTAATGAGTGAAGTAATATAATTATCCAAACAACCAGGGTGCATTTTTAAATATTTTAAACCTTTGTTGAACTAAAATTTAATAAATTAATTATAAAACAAACTCTGACATCCTTGTATTACTCATGCTTAAGTTCCGGAGTAATTTTTTTTTCTTACGCGGCAGACAAGATTGTTGACTTTCACAAAAAAGCCATATTTTCTCCAACAATAAAACTCAGAGTAAAAATGTTTTTTTATTACAAAAACAATCACAAACGATATTCGTTTATTCCTATTTCTTACACCGAAGGGCAAGATGGTAAATATATCTGAAACACAAATTAATTAGGGGTGTCAATTTCAAACCCGACACGCAAAACCAACCTAACCTAACACAAAATTAATGGGTATGGGTCCAGTTTTTCCGTGGGTCCGATCGAGAATGGGTCGAACCCGAATAACCCGCCAATTAAAAATGGTCGGGTTCGGGTCAACCTACTATGACCCATTTAACCCGCCTAACCCGTTTGTGAATTTAAAAAGAATATTAAATAAATAATTAATTGTAAGAAAAAACAACAAACAAGACATGTCATTTAAACTTAAATGATAAAACCTCCTTAATTATGTATTTGTTATTATTATGCATGTCTTTTTGAATATTGTCCTTAAAATATGATTAGTATGTTATGTTATTTATGTAATTATGTTATTTCTTTTTGTATGTTGTGAATTGTAATATTTTTTATTGATTGAATAGTGTATGACAATGATTGATTTTAAAAAATAAATTTATTCGATTAAAACTATTAAATATTATATAAAAATAATTTTATTAGACGGGTTACGTGGGTCGGGTTAAGGTTACTGTAAAATAAGAGGTCGGGTCAGGTTCAATATTCGACACGAATAATTAAACAAGTCGGATCCGGCCTATCAATTTGTTTCGACGCGAACCGCGAACCTGCACTCCACGTGAACCGGGACCCAACCCAATTGTGACACCCCTAAAATTAATAGGAGCAAAAGATTTCAATTCACAATTTTATATGTTACAAATACAAATTTCGGGTGAGCCAAATTGTCAAGTCTTTCAATCCGTTGATTTTTTCTCCCTTTCCTCTTTTTGATGGTTTATTTGGAGGTTTTATTTCCAAAACAAAAAATTCATCTATTTCCAAAAACTTATGTCATGATAATTGCTATTCAAAAATACATTAATATTTAATAAATTCTTCACTATTCACATAGAAAAAAAAGACAATTAATTAATTGGTCGACATACATGAAAGAAATATTGATTTTGGATGAAGGTGGTAGATTATTGTAAGTCAAACTATAATTGTTATCGATGACATCAGTTTCTTGGATACTTCTTAGTTACTGTGAATTTAAGCAAAAGTTTCAAATTTTATATTGGATATATATATATGTGTGTGAAAAAATATCTGTATATAAAAGAATATTCACAATGTATAAATAAGAAAGTTGTACCTGCCAAACTCTCAACGTTGAATTACCAAGACTTTACAAATTAACTACGATGTCTTGAATTTTATGCTCTTATTATAATTAGTTAAATATTGATAATTGTCTTGAATTTATTCTTATAATATGCTAATTTACGAATAGATATAATTAATTACTTCACTTGGATAAAAAAACAGAGACAGCGAGATGAAAATCACCTCATTAACATCGTCTATATCAAAATTACCATTTTAATCTCCACTCGCTTGAAATTACCAAAATACAAGGTCAAGACGGTAAGTTTGGCCTAGACGAGGCCAATGAGGTAATTTCCATATCAAAGAGAAAGATAGATGCGACCTACTTAGATTTCTCTTGAATTTGTGTTGCCACTTCAATTTCATGAAATTGAATGATCTCCGAAAAAAAAAAAAAAAGAAACCCACCAATTCAAAATAAATGTAATTCACATCAAAAAAATCTAAATCAATTAAAATATGTCACTTGTGAGTTGTCCCAAATTAATTAATTAGGGGAAAACGTTATTGTTTATAAGTCAAGTGAACTACTCCTTTTATCACCAATTAGTTTTATGATGGAACCTCACTTGGTCGGTTTGGGCTCTCCCATGTATTGACTATTGAGTACGTTTCACGTGTGGGACCATACGAAGACCCTTGAATTTGACATTATTTATGAGTTATTTTCATATCAATAAATCCTTGTTTACGTTTTTTTCTCAATTTCTCCCTTTCAACCACAATTATGTCATGGATATCCCACTTTTCTTTTTGGCAATCACTTAGTTATCAGACTCCACAATTAGTGGATAAAAAAGCACATAAGTTTTTGACTCTTGATCCTCTACTTTCAAAATCATCAAGTTCAAGATAAAGCAAAAATGGAAAATATATAATGAAAAATCCAATTGTGCAAAAGAGAAAAATGAAAATAAGAAAGTAGGAAATTGTAATTCAAATTTAGTTATAACAAATTGATGAATGGTCAGAACCAGGCTGGCCAGTGACCAAAACTTGTGAGATCAAAGTAATCCGACCATTCTTTTTATCACGTGGCTTGCACCGGCCTTAACACCTATTGCAGAGTAATTTGAAATCGCATGTCCATAGACCATATATTCAATTATTCTCATCTGGTTACATATCATGTGATTTAGTTACCAAAATACTCCCAAAAGTTTTAACGTTCAACTGAGTTTCAAACTACTAATCTTGAAAAAGGAAATGTATATATAGTAACATTTCTAAGAATACAAATCACAAGGGTTGTGCTTTGAGGCATTTCAAACATTTGGCTCAGGGTTCGATCTCATATAAGTGTATGTCTCTTTTTCTAATGTACCATTTTTTCACTCTACCCCCTCAAAAAAAAAAATGTATCACAAAAGATCCCATATATATACTTGATTCAATTAAAGCACTCTAATTGATAAGGGTAAAATATGGTCTGGGTTGACTTGACAGGGCTCTTAAGATTGGGCCGATCTGTTAAGCATGGAACATCAATTTGGTCGATGAGGTTCATAGCATTGGGCCGACTGATAAGTGCTCATGAACATGGGCCGACCGATAAGGCTCATGAGTATTGGGTCGACCTATTAAGCCCATAAACGCGTTGGGTGACATGATAGACTATTGTGTTAGTCCGACCTCTTAAGCCCCGGGGCACGATTGGATGGCCCATAGTAGTCAACCGTCCGTGTAAAGCCAGCTTATTGGTCGACCGATAAGCCCCCGAGCATAGGGTTGAACTAATAACACTTGTTGTATTGGCCGATCTCTTAAGCCTCATATGCTCAAAGATGAATTGTTATACTTTAAAGCATATTTGTCCAGTGCATTCTAAAGGAACCTCGGGACATGGGAAAAGAGGTCAAGGGGTTCTCTACCAAATCGGTGGGGCTCGCAGGTGCCTTTGAGATTTCAAGGACTAAAATATTAAAACGTTGACCGATGTGACTCAGTCGATTCGGGGATCGAGGCCTTAAGGCGTAAAATTAGGGTTTTTAGGGGATCCAATCCTAATCTAATGATGACTCGACAGAATAAATGCAGAATTCCGGATTTTACGTAAACCCTAATCTAGCTAAGGTATAAAAGGCCCAAGCCCGGGTTCATTCTAACCTAATCTCATTTTTTTTTTATACATTGCTTTTTCTCTTTCTTGCTTTTTACTTCTCTTCCAAGTCACTGACTTAAGCATCGAAGAAGGTACGCCGGAGCCCTTCTCCGGTCCCCCCTTGTGCAGGTTTCGCGGAGGAGCTTGTCTTGGAAGGTGATCGGCGAGAAGAGGTCTTTTTGAGAGCAACCAAGTGGCGCCGTCGTGGGAAAATTGAGCGGAGACGTGAGCTTCGGGTGATGGTTATGGAAGATATTAGGAGAAATTTGGAAGATGATCTCAACCAACGCGACGTTGGGAGACACTCCGGGCGGAGTTACGCAAGAAGGCACCAGCCTCCACCTCCACCACCTGGAGAGGGGAGGGCGGGGCTTCCGAGGGTTTCGGAGTGGATGGGCGATCACCCATGTCCGATGGTAGTGTTGATTTGGGCCCAATGTTCTTTGAAGCAGTTGGGTGGTTTTATCACTAGGGCCATTGAGCAAACGGTGGAGGCGGGTGAGGAGATGCTTCCGCCACCAACTCCGCCTGTAGCTCCTCCTCCCGTGGTCCCTCCTCCGGTCGTTCCTCCCGTGGTCCCCGGAGGTCGGGAGAGAAATCGGAGGCTGAGTGGCGGAAGAGGTGCACTCATCGAGGTGGAGCCACATCAACCGAGGATCGGATTGGTCGGAGCGGATGGATGACCTCCATCGTGAAGTAAGGGATATTCATCGGAGGGTGGCATGAGCGTCGGAGTCGCTTTCACCCGGTCGAGTGCGGGGAACTCCCTTCTCGGATGAAGTAATGACGGATGAGCTCGGCCTCCACTGAGCTCCGAGTTTTGAATACGATGGTACCACGGACCCGTGGGATCACCTCTGTCGTTTCGAGAACGCCGCTTTGCTTTGCTACAGTTCACGGATGGGGTGATGTGCGAGTTTTTCCTACCACTTTAACAAAATCATTTCAAAGAATGGTTCATCGGCTCGCCCTGTGCTCTATTAGAAATTTTGATAATTTGATTCGGCATTTCTTAACCAAGATTCACGAGTTGCCATAAGTACCCAAAAGCGCCCCTGACTCTGTTTAGCATCAAGCAGAGGGAAGTGGAAGGACTTCGGAGCTATATACAGAGGTTCACTGTGGCTAAATTGGAGGTACCTTCGGCTAGTCCGGAGATTTTGGCTAATGCCCTAGCTCAGGGCCTGAAAGAGGGGGAGTTCTTCGAGTCTTTGGTGATAGAGCCAGCTAAGACTTTTGACGAGCTGTTAGCTCGGCTGAGAGGTATATCAACCTGGTGGAGGCGAGGAAAATGAAGAGGGAAGAAGGATAGGAAAGAAGATCGGGAGGATAAGGGATCCCAGAAGAAGCCGAGGTCGGAGGCAATGGGTGGACGGCCGAGGTACGAGAAATATACGCCATTGGTTGTTCCTCAGGGTGAGGTGCTCATAGCTATTGAGAGACACCCCGACCTGAGGTGGCCAAAGGCACATGCTGAGGCACTAGTAAAAGCGAAGAGTAAGGAGTTCTATAGATTTCATAATGAGTATGGGCACACGACAGATCGGTGCACGCACCTGAGGGATGAGATCGAGTGACTCATTCAAGCAGGACATCTCAGGGAATTTGTGTACATTGATAAAAAGGAGAAAAAATGGGAGTATAAGAGGGACAATCGGGGATATCACCAACCTCGGCGGGAGCCGGAGCATAGGGGGGAGAAAGGGAGGAGCTACCTCCACCTCCGCCCCCACCTCAGCGAGAGGTCATCCAGATGATTGTCGGAGGGCCGGCGGAAGGAGATTCGAGGCGAGCTCGGAAAAATTATGTGAGAGCAGTTGTAAGTCCAAGCGGCTACGATAATCTAGAGGGGGGGTGAATAGATTATCTTCATCTTTTCGATTATGCCCTCTTTTTCGAACAAAACAAGCCAAGACAATAATAAAGGTGCGGAATGTAAACAACATGCGTCGATTTATAGAGCTTCACCCCACCTAGGGACTACGTGCTCTACCACCCCAGTATATCCGGGATGGGTTTCGAAAAAGAAAAAGAATTTTATTAATTACCAAAATTAATACAAATTCAACTTACAACACCTTGAAGAGCACCACACTCTTCTTCAACACCACCTTTGGAGATTACCACAATCTCCCTTCGAAGATTACCACAATCTTCCTTCAACGGCACCTTTGAAGATCACCACAATCTTCAAACTTGAAGAATATCAAATTCTTCAACACCTCAAGAGCACCACACTCTTGAAACACCTATCACCTAGATCACCCAAGTGTATTCTTTCCACAAGAATACTCACAAGGATGTCTTGTGTTGAATGATGACCAAAATCAAGATTACAACTCAATAATGAATAATACACTTTGAGTGCAAGTGTAATCAAGAAATGAAAGCCTAGACCTCAAGATGTGAAAGTGATAAGCTAGGCAAAATTACAACAAGAATAATAACTATGAAGAACAAGTGTTTGCTTGGAATGTATTTCTTTGTGTCAGATCTCAATTGTTGTCTTGGTTGCTCCAAAACTTCCTCTATTTATAGGAGATGATTGATCAAACATAGGCTCCTCTTGGGGATTGAAAATCTACAGAAAAATACAATTAAAATCAAGAATATAGCTGTTAGAAATCAATCCCACAATTTAAGAAAAATTTGTCTGTTTTGTCAAACGGTTGGAAATTTCATCACAAACTTGAGGGCGACCGATCGCATAAATAGAGTTTGAAATGAACATAACAACAATTAACACGGCGACCGGTCGACATAGGGTTCGGCCGGTCGTCCCCCACTTTAGCCGATCGCATACCTCACAAAAAACAAAGCAGGAGTTCGCTTAAAAAAACGATGCCCAGTGCACGGTCGATAGGGTGTCGACAATTTGGTCGACGCTAACGGCCGACACTTGGTCGACAGTGGCCGATTGGCCAATTACTAATCCGTCTCATTTTTTTGTTCCAAAATTCATCTTCAGTCACGGGTTGCCCTATGTTTATCGGTTTACTCGAGACATAAATGTTGTCCAAATATTGTCGAAAATAAACTCAAGAAATACTCCAAAAATTTAGTAAAAATATTTTAAACCGATCGGGAGTATTTAGACAACATTTAGGAACTTTGTTTTCAAGTAGAAACTTATAAACATAAAATCATTAAAAGTGTTGTCCAATTTTATTTAAAATAAAACTTGAAGAAATACTAGAATAAATAGTAAAAACATTTTAAACCGATCGGGAGTATTTAGACAACATTTAGGAACTTTGTTTTGAAGTAGAAACTTATAAACATAAAATCATTAAAAGTGTTGTCCAATTTTATTTAAAATAAAACTTGAAGAAATACTCCGAATAAATAGTAAAAACATTTTAAATCATTTAGGAGTATTTGGACAACAATTAAAAACATTGTTTTGGTGTAAAAATAAAATCATCAAAATTAAGATAAAAACATGTATCAAACAATCTCCCCATTTTTGATGATTACAAACCAAAACAATTTTTAGAAATATTAGGAGGACAAATTTTAAAATGATTTTCCGGTAAAAACATCTAACCGTTTTAGATGGGACTAATATTTCCAAAATACATAAGCAACCAAATAAGGGAGTGAATATATTCAAGAATAAGCACAAGCTCCCCCTATCAACAAGCACATCAAGAGTAATGAGCAACTAATCAACCACAAGCTAAAAGCTTAGCTTTTACATATTGTACTAAAGTACAAGAGCTTAAAAGCTTCCCCTGTCAACAAAACACCATTAGTCAAGTATATAAGATCATCATACAACAATTTGACTAAGTATAGTCCACAACTTGTGGATTTAAAAAGCCGTAGCTTATAGCTTTTATACCGAGCTTTTTATTAGCTTCTTTGAGCTAACGAGCCAATTTCCTGTTTCTCCCCCTTTGGAATCATCAAAAAGAGTGTTAGGATTATAAAAACATTATACAAATATATCAAAGTGCGCCTAGAATAAGATTTATCAACCATTGAAAAAATTAGGCTTAGAATCCGAAGAAATGGGAGAAATATATTATGAAAAATCCATAAGCTCGTTTTGTTTGCCAAGACATGATCTCAATGAATATTTAAGATATTTGAAAATGTGAGAATCATGTAGGTGATGAATTTTTCATTGAAACATTTTATCGAGCACTTGGCGGGCGTTAAAAATAGAAGAAGGTGTATATAGCCCTTGTAAAATATATTAAGCCAAGTTTTCATCACCAAAAGCAAATTTTCAAGATATATCCAACAAATAAAAGGCCCAACAAAGTAAATTCTCAAGGGTTCGACCCAATTGAGATAATTTTAGCCAAAAAGATCAAGTTATTACGAATGCGATCAAGCAAAATTTTAAAGAACCATCAAGTAGGTCACATCATCAAGCAATGCATATAAGACATTACAAATGTCCCAAATATCCATCTAAACAAAATAATCAAGGCATCACAAATGCATTTAAGCAAAAATTAAAAGAAGCACTTTTACCATCAAGTACTTCATACCAATTATCAAACAATGCCAAATAGAGTATTTTTACCATCAAATACTCTAACAAGGCCAATACCATAATAGTCAAAAGCTACTAGCATTCTTGCTAGTTCATCCATTTTCAGAAAAAATAAGCAAATCTTATTAGTGCAATAGAGTTGTACAATATAGTTCATAAGACTACAGAGCAACAAGGACAAGGTAAAAAGTGCTAAGATAAACAAGGGGTAGGGACATCAATCCTCATCCGAAGAGAAGCAAGCCGCGAGAATAAGCTCTTTGATGAATTTCTTCAATTTTCCCATAGATTTTTTCAATCTAGAATTTTCTCCTTTCACAACCCGGAGCTCTTTTCTAAGAGATGCAACATCTCTAAATGTCTCTCTTTCCACCTTTTCCATTCTCTCTTTGAGATTCAAATCCTCAACATCCGGTTCATTTTCTCCATCATCTCCCTCATTTCCTTCATATTCTTCCTCCCTAACTTCTTGTTCCTCTTCTCCATACTCTTCTACCTCATCTTCTTGTTCCTCTTCTTGTTCTTCGACATTACCTCTTCCAATATTTTCAACCTCATTGTCATTAAAGAAGTCATCCTGAGGTTGTTGTGGATTTCGAGCACGTCCCCTAGCGGCTTTGGTGGGAACCCGTGGTAAATTCTGTCGCATTCTTACCATTTGTAGAATGTTGGCATTATCATAGTCATTATGACGAATTTCTGTATTCATTTCATTTTCTGGGTAGTCCGATAGGTATAATAGTCGACAGATCAAATTTCCCAACGTATATTTTTTCTTAGTAAGCCTTCTTGATTCCGACAAACAATACACAAAAATAGCTCCATAATTAACTCTTTCTCCTCGGATAATCTTATAGGTAAGAAGAGTTCGAGATTACTCGGAAGTTTTACTTCTTTTCCACAAACACAATAGGAGCAAATAATTGATACAATCCGATAATTTGGCGGCATTGCCGAGAAGGTTACTTCCGGAAACACTCCTAAAAATGTTTTTACCTCATAAAGTGAAACACCAAAAATATCATCGTCCCAATGAGCGCAATCCACATTAACAACTCCATCATTCGGCACATTACAATGATTACAAATATCGCCAATGTCCACGAAAAATGCCTACCATTAACAAATGTATGAAGTTCCAACGGATTATCTTCCGTAGCATCAACAATCCACATATTTGCATAGAAAAGTTTTATAAGCTCGTCATCATAATGCAAACAAGGATTATCCCATAATGAAACCCAACCTTGAATTTCAAAGTAAGCCTAATTTAGGATATTCATCATGAAAGGCCAAAAATCGAACCATACGAGTGCAAGCAATTTTCTTATCGTTCAACCCAATGTTTTCATAGTGCTCATCCGCAAGTTTATTTAGAAATCGAAATCTATTGGCTCAGAGGAGGCTCGTAGAGAAGTGATAACTTACTTGAGTCCCAATGAATATTTGATTTTGATATCCGACTCTCAATTCAACAATCTATTCTTCCGTAAGCCGGTTTTGATTATCTCCTTGTGTAATATCATCTTGTTGGGAGTTGGAGGAAGATTCTCCCCTTTGCTTCCTTCTCATCTTTTGAGGATTTCGTCCGGTGAAATTTCTTGGTGGTGCCATATTTGTAAGATTCTTGCAAAATGGAGTGGATTAGCAACAAGAATCACAAAATTTGATGAAGAAATGAAGATTATATGAAAAGGGGGAAATATTCGCTGAACAAAGGTTTGAGAAATTTTTGTGTTTTGTTTGAAAATGAAGAATAGGCACGTTTTAAGCCAAAAAATAAGCCTGGGTGACCGGCCGAGGTAGGGTGTGACGGTCGGCGACGCGAGCGAGCGATCGGCCTGGCCTTTGCCGACTGTTCGGTGCAATTTTCCAAACTCCAGAATTTTCCAAAATACGATTTTTCACCCCAAAAGTTTTAAAACTTTGCAAAAAGGTATTTATGGTTTAAATCCAACATATACAAGTTTTGAGAAAACATATATTCGAGAAAAACGAGATTTTACGAGTAGTGCCCTTTTGAAAAAAAAAACACAAAGTCATTTAGTGGCACTAAAAGGGATGAAATGAAATAGTTTTGAAAGATAAATGCATAAACAATACAAGAACAAAATATCGAGTTCTAAGAATAATACGAGTGAACATACCTCGATGGTTTAAGAATCTCTTAGATGAAGTAATAGACGATAGCCATTGAATAGGAGATATATAACCTACACAATTCTTTAAACAAATTTTGCACAAGATATGATAGCACAAGTGTAGGCCAAACAACAAGATATAGCAAGTAGGCTCATGATAAATCAATTAAGTCTAAGCAAATACACAAGAGTTTAATATAAGCATCATACAAGGTCTCCTTTTTCAAAAAAAAAAATTAAAACCACAAATATATATTGAAGACCTTAATTTTAAAATTATGAAAACTCATTTTGCAATTTAGACACAAATAAAAACATGCAAAAAAATAAGATGCATATTTAAATAGGGAGATACGGTTTACCAATTTTGCCATTTCCATGGGTTGTGCCTTTCCCATTTTTGATGATATCTTCTCCTTTGAAAATCATCTTGTTGATGATAGCTTCTCCAATTGTTCCAAGGATTATGTCTTTCCCATTGTTGATAATTTCTTCTTGAAAATTCATTGTGGTGATATCTTCTCCTTTGATCAAACGAGATGGTCATTTGATGTCTTCTTGGCGATATGAATTTTCTTCGATTATTATTTCGCAGGGTACCCAATATAACATTGTTTTTTGGTACCCTCAAGTGCTTGGGTCCTTTGGGATTAGTCTGGAGACTTTTAGGTCTCCAACAATAATTAGAGCTATTTCTAGCCTGACAATTATTTACCGTATGACCCTTTTTACCACAATAGAAGCATGTAATAATTCTAGAAGTGTAATGACCAACATGCTTAGAGACTTAACTATTTTTTATATGATTAACAACATTAGACTTATGGTCAAGTCCTTGTTTTAATTTATCACAACTATGAACATCAATAATATTGGTCATTTTATCGGTACTCAAGTTGGATTTTGATAAATCATTTTTCATGCAATTAATATCTTCAACAAGAGTACTATTTTCTTTTTCAAGGATTCTAACCTTATCAAGAGTGGTGGTGTGAGCATATGATAGTGATTCATAGGAAATAAATAAACTATCCTTATCATTTTTCAAAACATTGAATTCCTTTTTCAAATTTTTGTACTTAACAAGTAAACTTTGGAATTCATTTTGAAGGTCATCAAAATCATTTTGCAAATCACTATAATCATTTTGTATAACAATATCATAGGAAGTAGAGGGTTTAAGACATACCTCGTTTTTTCTTCGATGCCCATAAAACATTGTTCAACTACTTCATAGTTGGAAGTTGCAAAAGGCATTCCTTAGATTTGACCTTGTATCCCTTTGAGAAGTAGATGCTTTTGAGTTGCTCCTATCATTTGCAAATACTTTATGAATGGCTTCTAATTTTTGTCATACTTCATGAGCCGATCGAATTCCTACGATATGATCAAATTCCAAATTGGTAAGTGAACAATATAAAATATTGAGAGCTTTACCATTTAAGGAGATGATTTTCTTTTCTTCATCATTGAGATCCTTGAGAGCTTTGGAGGTGTATGGTGTGTCTTTCATCGGAATGGATTCTCCATTGATGACGATGTTCCAAATATCGAACCCGCAAGCTTGTAAATAACATTCCATTATTTCTTTCCAAAATGTAAAATTTTTGGAATCAAACCGAGGTGGCTTAGTGGTGGAGGTGCCAGAAAGATGAGCTTCATTCGTAGCCGACGATCGTTCCTCTTCACTCGTGATGTGAAACGAGCTTGCCAAAGAGTTTGTTTTGAAGTAGAAACTTATAAACATAAAATCATTAAAAGTGTTGTCCAATTTTATTTAAAATAAAACTTGAAGAAATACTCCGAAAAAATAGTAAAAATATTTTAAACCGATCGGGAGTATTTAGACAACATTTAGGAACTTTGTTTTGAAGTAGAAACTTATAAACATAAAATCATTAAAAGTGTTGTCCAATTTTATTTAAAATAAAACTTGAAGAAATACTCCGAATAAATAGTAAAAACATTTTAAATCATTTAGGAGTATTTGGACAACAATTAAAAACATTGTTTTGGTGTAAAAATAAAATCATCAAAATTAAGATAAAAACATGTATCAAACAGCAGCGGCACCAGATCGGGTGCAAGAGCAGCTGAAAGTGGAACCGTCGGGCTGGGGCCGAGTATCCAATTTGGGTCGGAGGATAGCAAGGGTATCGTGACACCTCATAGCAATGCTCTTGTGATCACGGCGACGATCTCTAATTATGATATGCAACGAGTATTTGTGGATACAGGAAGCTCGGCGCACATCCTATTCTATGATTGCTACAGGAAGATGGATCTCCAGGTTAGCCTGGAGATGGTGGTTCTGGCTGCTGGTCGGGTTCGCTGGAGGAGTGATACAACCAATAGGTATGATTACTTTACCTGTCTCTTTGGGTAAGGAGCCTAATCGCAAAACTAGATGCTCCTTCTACGTACAATGTTATGTTGGGTAGACCATCACTAAATGCTTTTCAAGCTGTGGTGTCGGTCTACCATTTGAAAATGAAGTTCCCTATGGGGGAAGAATTAAGAGAGGTCGGTGGAGATCAGTATATGGCTAGGAGGTTATATGTAGAGAGTATTCAGAAGGCGGAGAGGGGTGTGTTTTTTATGACGATAGAAATAGAGACAAGCTCATTAGGTTGGACGAGCCGGTGGAGCATGTCCAACCTAATGAGAAGATGATGATGGTCGAGCTGGTGCCAGGCGACCCTGACAAGGTCACCAAGATCGGGAAAGGATTATCTGATGAGTTAAGGGAAGAACTGGTGAGGTTTCTAAGGAGCAATGTGGATGTGTTTGCTTGGACCGGGAGACCTGGTGGGGATTGATCCGAGCATTCTTTGAGCAAAGGCTCAATGTCAATCCGTCGTACAAGCCGGTGAAACAAAAGAAAAGAAATTTTGGTCAGAAGAGAAAGATCACGATAATTCGGCGGAGGTGCAGAGGTTGTTGAAAGCAGGGCATATCAAAGAAATCCAATTTCCAGAATGGCTATCCAATGCAGTGTTGGTACCAAAAACAGAGGATGATTGGCGCATGTGTGTGGATTTTAGGGGCTTGAACCGGGCCTGCCCAAAGAATTACTATCCATTGCCCCGAATCGATCAACTTGTGGATTCGACGTCGGGGTGCGAACTGGTTAGTATGATGGATGCATCACAAGGCTATCACCAGATCAAACTAGCAGAGGAGGACCAAAAGAGGGTGAGCTTCACCACCTCTTTTGGCACCTTTTGTTACGTAGTAATGCCATTCGGGTTGAAGAACGCGGGAGCCACATACCAGAGGTTAGTGGACAAGATGTTTGAGGGGCATCTCGGGCGAAACATGGAAGTATATGTGGATGATATGTTGGTCAAAAGTATGAAGGCTGGGGACCATGTGCATGACTTGGCTGAGACATTTGACACTTTGAGAAAGTACAGGATGAAGCTCAACCCCAAGAAATGTGCTTTTGGGGTGAGGTCGGGAAAGTTTTTGGGATACATGGTGACGGAGAAAGGAATAGAGGCCAATCCGGAGAAGGTCAGAGCCATTAGAGAGATGGCACCACCTCGGGATGCGAGGATGTGCAATGTTTGACTGGTCGGCTAGCAGCTCTGAATCGATTTATTTTGCGCCTCACGGAGAGGATTTTGCCCTTCTTCAAAGTGTTGAGGATGGCCAAAAAGTTTGTTTGGGATGAGGATTGCCAGAAAGCTTTCGAGGATTTGAAAAACTATTTGGCAGATCTGTCACTACTAACTAAGCCATTGCCAGGTGAGTCCTTATACCTTTACCTTTCGGTGGGAGAACAAGGGGTTAGCACGGTCCTGATCAGGGAGGAGAGATCAGTTCAGAGGCCGGTATATTATGTCAGTAAGGTTTTGAAGAATGCCGAGCTGCGGTATGCGGAGATCGAGTAGGCGGGCTTGGCCTTGGTAGTGACTGCAAGGAGACTTCGGTCGTATTTTCTCTCACACAAGGTAATCGTCCGAACTAATCTTCCATTGAGAAATGTGATGAGCAAGCCCGAGGTAGCGGGGAGGCTAGTAAAGTGGGCTATTGAATTGAGCGAATACGATATTGAGTTTGAAAACAGTCAACCATTAAAGCTCGGGCTTTGTGATTTTGTTCAAGAATCGATAAGGGATGTGGTGGAGAAGGAGCTTGGGTGATTTATGTGGATGGTTCAAGGAAGCTCGGTACGTAGTCTTTGGTATTGTTTTAATCAGCCCACAAGGGATCGAAAATGATTTTTATGTGAGGTTAGAGTTCAAGTTGTCTAATAATGAGGCGGAGTATGAAGCATTCATCAGAGGGATGCAAATGGCCATTGAGATGGGGGCTACTAGAATGGTTGTTTACATCGATTCTCAGCTCGCCCATAAGCAAGTTACTGGAGAGTTTGAAGTCAGGGAGGAAAGGATGAAGAAGTACGTTGAGGCATACCGAGTTTTAGAAGGAAAAGTGAAAGAGATCAAGATCTGTCAGGTCCCGAGGGCGGAGAATGGTCGGGCGGATTTTTTAGCAAAGATGGCCAGTTCGGCCTTGGAGAATCAAGCTAAGCAAATCACACTTTTGATGGCAAAAGAAACTGTGCTGGGTATGGAGGTCGGAGAGATCGAGGAGAAAGAGGATTGGAGGTCAGCTATCATAGCCTACTTGAGAGAAGGAGTCCTGCCGGCGGGTAGGCGTGAAGCAGCTCGGCTGAAAATTTGAGCGACACGTTTTTGCATTATTGGGGACAAGTTATATAAGAGGAGCTTCTCCATGCCCTTGCTGAGGTGTTTGAGCGGAGAAGAGGATACGTATGTACTAACAGAGATGCATGAAGGGTGTTGCGGGAATCATATGGGAGTAAGGATTTTGATGAAAAAAGTGTTGAGGGCATGGTATTTTTGGCCTTACTTGAAAGAGGAAGCAGAGAAGCTGGTGAGAGCATGTGAGAAGTGTCAGATTCACGCACCTTTGGTACATCGGCCAGCAGATGAGCTCATGACTATGAGCTCGGCATGTCCATTTGCAAAATGGGGGATTGACATTGTTGGTCCTTTTCCTCCGAACCAGTCGGAGGAAATTTTTGATTATGGCAATTGATTATTTTAGCAAGTGGGTGGAAGCAGAGCCCTTGCTAAGATAAATGAGGATGCGATGATGAAATTTATCCGCGCGAGCATAGTGTGTCGGTATGGAACACCTCGAGATCTTGATATCGAGATAATGGAACGCGATTCGCGGGCGTGGATCCGAGCTTGGTGTGAGGAGTTGGAGATTAAGCAAAATTTCACGTCGGTGGCCCATCCACGAGCCAATGGGCGGTGGAGGTGACCAATAGAATCCTTGTCCAATGATCAAAGCTCGGCTTGAGAAAGCGGGGAGGAGCATGGGTTTGGGAGCTCGATTCGGTCTTATGGGCTTAAGAACTAATCAAAATGAAGCAACGAGTGAGACCCCATTCAGCCTAGTATATGGAATGGACGCAAGTGATACCGGCGAGAGATCGGGATGGAAACTCATCGGGTTCAAAATTTTGATGAAAATGCTAATGAGATGATGATTAGAGGGCTGGATACCATTAATGAGAAAAGAGAAATGGCATTTTTGCGGATGGACGAAGCGAGGAAGGATCAAAGCGACTATGATAAGAAAGTGAAGAAGAGGGCCTTCCGGTCGGGGGACTTGGTTACGAGGAGGGTCGGATCTAGCAAGAATAAGGGGAAGTTGGATGCAAATTGGGAAGGACCACTTCGGGTGGTTAAAGTCTTTGTCGGGAGGTGTGCATATGAGTGGAGGAACTTGATGGGCGGAAGCTTTGAGAGCATGGAACAGTTGTAACTTGAAGAAATATCATTCCTAGAATAGAGGAATATCTGATGTAATGAGATCACTCATTTTGAATGAAATGACTTGCTTCCCTGAATTATGAGTTCGGAAAATAAGATTGGTAAAAAATGACAAGTATTCGGAGCTCAGCTCGAGCTAGTCTCCAAGTACTTGGGGCCACGAGGCCATGCAAGGAGCTCGGCTCGAGCCGACTTTCTTTGAAGAAATTGACAAGTATTTGGAGCTCGGCTCGAGCTAGTCTCCAAATATTTGGGGCCACGAGGCCATGCAAAGGAGCTCGGCTCGAGCCGAACTTCCTTTGAAGAAATCAACAAGTATTTGGAGCTCGGCTCGAGCTAGCCTACAAATACTTGGGGCCTGAGGCCATGCAAGGAGCTCGGCTCGAGCCGCCTTCCTTTGAAGAAATTGACAAGTATTTGGGCTCGGCTCGAGCTAGTCTCCAAATACTTGGGGCCTGAGGCCATGAAAGGAGCTCGGCTCGAGCCGAACTTCCTTTGAAGAAATCGACAAGTATTTGGAGCTCGGCTCGAGCTAGCCTCCAAATACTTGGGGCCACGAGCCATGAAAGGAGCTCGGCTCGAGCCAGCTTCCTTTGAAGAAATCGACAAGTATTTGGAGCTCGGCTCGAGCTAGCCTCCAAATACTTGGGGCCACGAGGCCATGAAAGGAGCTCGACTCGAGCCAGCTTCCTTTGAAGAAATTGACAAGTATTTGGAGCTCAGCTCGATCTAGCCTCCAAATACTTGGGGCCACGAGGAGCATGTCATACTAATCTTTTTTGGGTTAAAAAAAAAAGAAGGAGAAAAGAGAACCCATACATATCTAAGCTCAGCTTGAGTTGAGCTCTGCTGTCCGAACTAAGGCAAAAGTAAAAATGCAAGAATATAGATCGAGAGAACTGAAGATTTCATTGATTGTCAAAAATAGTTACAAAGTACAAAAGGGAAAAATACTGTGAAATCTTTTGAACTCCTAAACAAGTAGGAGGGACATTTTACGTGGTGAGATCGTCAAAAGTGATGGTGACATCATCCACCAGGGCAATCTCGGGATCTTCCTCAACTTGGCTTGGAGGGCGGGCGCTAGGAGGCGGGGACACGAAGGGCTGTTGATCTCGGGGTTGGGCAATAACCCCCGAGCTGGGAGGAGGCTGGATGACAAGAGGTCGAGAAAGGGCCTCAGCAAAGACCTCCACAGGAGCCTTATTTAGGTGCTCGGCTTCCTCAGAAAAAATGAAACCCTTTGGATCGGGAAGCAATTTCTTAGGACCTCAAATCGTCGAATTGCTCAGTGATTCCCTTCGCCTTGAGCTGCTGTTCGACCTAGTCAAAAGTAAAATCGTAGTATTCCATGGCTCCCTTAGACAGCACTTTAAGGAATTCACGAGAGCTGAGGAATGCTTGCTTGACCCGATCTCGAACAGACTGAATGAGAGAATAGCCTTTAGAGGAGGTCGGAAAGCCACGACGACCTGCTTACATCCCTTCAGCGCGAGCTCGGTCGAGATTGGTGGTGATTTGAAGTTGAAGATCACTCAGCTCGGTCTTCAAACCAGAATTTTCAGCCTCCAAGTCCTTCAGCTTGGTTTTAAAGGAGGCCACGGTGACCTTGTGAAGGTTGGCCTGATCCCGGAGGTTGTGAACCTCTTTCTGCCATTTGATGTCCTTGGCTTTCAGGCAAGCACATTCCTCCTTGAGGGAGTTCAGCTCTTGAATCACAGTGGGGTTATTGAAACCAACCCGAGCACGGGCAACCAGGGCAGCCAATGTCAATTCGGACTAGGAGTGGACCAGGCAAAAGTTGCTCAGCAGGTCAGCATCGCTAAGCTTGACCAGAGCGGCACGGTCAGGGGCAGGGTAGTTCCCCTAGACGAACTGAGTCGCTATAAGGCCATCCGTGTTCTTCAGGATGGAGTTCCCTGTGAAGAACGTTTGGTTGGGAGTGTTGATGGGGTTGCGCGTGTAGGAAGGAGGGGTAGAAGAGGGACCCCCCTTGGATTTCTTTGGAGGTGGAGCTCCAGGACCAGTGGCCGACCTCTTTGGTGGAGGCCTGTTCTGGGGCCGAGCTTCCGGGCCGATAAGATCGGCTATGACCATGGCGGTTGTGTCAGGTCGCCGCAATGGAGCCTAATCTCCTTGGCCAGAAGGGGTGTTGCCAGCAGTTGGAGGATTGGAGGAGGTAGCGAGTTGTTGTTCTTCCTCCTCCTCGGCAACTATAGCGGTCATCATGATGTCTGGCACAAAAAGGAAAATTGAAATTAGTACGAGAAGTATAATCAATTAAAGAGAGAATTGGATAAAAAATTACCGATGTCATCTTCAAGGGGAGCCATGACTAGGCTCAGCTCAAAATGATATAGGAGGGAAGGAGTGATGAGTAGGGATGGCAACGGAGCGGGTCTGGGACGAGTTTGGCCAAACCCGGGACCCATCCCGCCAAGAAATGGTTGGACCCGGGACCCGTCCCGCCCCGCGTGAGGACCCGCCCTGCCCCGCACCGCTTTGGACCCGGGACCCGGCGGGTTCAACCCGCAAGACCCGCCAAAGAAAGTGCATGCAGTCTACATTTGTATACTTTTGAATCTGTGCTTAACTCATATACATTCATGGCTTTTATCATGATTTTTTTGTTAAATAATAGATGCGTTCCAATTTATATAAAAGATAAAAACCCCAGTAAGCCATCTATGAATTTTGAAACAATCTGTGATCATAAAATCAAACAAAAATTTAGAGTTCTTGCAAGTCCAGTATAGGCAGTCATTTCCTTGTACTAATGAGAGTGAGAAAGTAAAGGCCCAATAATTAAACAGAGTAATTTTCTAATTTGAACAAGCTTTATTCAATAAAAATAAATTTGAAAAATAAATATAGTACACATACGGGGTGGGTCCAGGGCGGGTCCAATTGGACCCGTTACCCACCCCGGACCCGACGGATTTTTCAAATGTGGACCCATTACCCGCCCCAGGACCCGCTTGCCGGGTTTAGACCCACCCTAATGGGGCGGGTTTATCTGAGCGGAGTTTCAACCCGCCCGTTGCCATCCCTAGTGATGAGTCGTGACAGTCGTACTTGACTAGAGTGAGTTTCTTTGATTGAGGCTTGAAGATGAGGAGATCGGTCTCGGAGATTATGTTTTCGTTGGAGGGGTAGACTCGGGTCAAGCGATTGGAAAACCCCAAGCTCGGGAAGAAGAAATAAATAAATACTTATCTTTCCAAAATTTGTTGGAAGAGGAATATTTGCTCAGGAATTGAGCATCACCTCGGGAGGTGATATAAAATAGACCTTTAGTAGTAGAGGTTTTATTTGAAATAAAGCAAAAAAGATCGGTCATGGGTTCTATCACTAGGTACTTGGTTAAAATTAAAAACCTACTATGATGCGGAAGGAATTAGGGCGAGTTGATTGAGGAACACGGTATAAAGCGGACACCTCGGTCGTAAAGGAGTGAATGGGGAATCTAAGCCCTCCCTCTATCGACCCGAAGAAAGGCTAAGGCGTTGGGGAAGGTCGGTTAGGGACAGTCGATATGGTGGGTAAGGTAAGCTTGAAAGAGGAAGGAATTTTATACTCCTCCTTATATTTTGAAGTGTATGGACATTTTGGTGGTGGCCTTAAAATCGAAGGGGGTCGGGGTAATGGACCCGAGCTTGGAGCTCGGATCTCTATTACTCAGTCCGGTCCAATCCGAGCTTGATTGAGCATCCAGGATCGGAGGGAGGAATGGAAGAGATAGGAAGGGGTTGTGAAGCGGAGCTACTTGTAGACCACCGTTCGGCTCGTGATGTAGGGTCTAATGGAGTTGAATGTGAGGAAGAAGAAGCCATTTAAATACTTTGAAAAAGGGAATTAAAGAAAAGAAAACTAAAGAAAATGGGAGAAAAGTACCTAGTAGAGGAAGGTTAAATGATTGGTGATGAAGCCTACTAAACGCGCCAGGAATCTGGAAAACCTTGCTTAGGAGAAGACGACAGGAATATATTTAGAGAGAGAGGCGGAGAGGAGGATTTGAGAAAGTGATATACGAATGAAGGTGGCCCCTTTTATAAGAGAAGGGAAGGCAAAAATTTGTGGGAGTTTTTGAGGCGTCTCATGATCCCACGAGGCATCGGGAAGCGAAAAGACGCGTCTTTTCATCACATCGATGTGTCGACATTTGAAAAGCAAGAGGCGGCGAGGAATTTTAAAAGCCAAACGGGCGGGAATTTGAAATGGCAAACCACAAGGAATAGGTCACTCGACCTACCAAAGAACTATGGTTGAAAGCGGAGATCAATCCGTAGTTGGGGGAGAATTGATAAGGGTAAAATATGGTGCAGGTTGACTTGACGGGGCTCACAAAGATTGGGTCGATCTGTTAAGCATGGAGCACTGGGCTGGTCTGATGAGGCTCATAGCATTGGGCCGACCTGATAAGGCTC
Organism: Rehmannia glutinosa; assembly: GCA_016081115.2. NCBI lineage: Eukaryota > Viridiplantae > Streptophyta > Magnoliopsida > Lamiales > Orobanchaceae > Rehmannia > Rehmannia glutinosa. The sequence goes on from CM071926.1 coordinate 14,589,038, forward strand.
ATGAGCATTGGGCCGACCTATTAAGCCCATAAACGTTGGGATGAAATGATAGACTATTGTGTTAGTCCGATCTCTTAAGCCCTGGGCATGATTGACTGTCCATAGTAGTCAACCGATCTGTGTAAAGCCTAGCTTATTTGGTCGACCTGATAAGCCCTGAGCATAGGGTTGAACTAATAACACTTGTTGTATTGGGCCGATCTATTAAGCCTCATATGCTCAAAGATGAATTGTTATACTTTAAAGGCATATTTGGTGTGGTGCATTCTAAAGGAACCTCGGGGACATGGGAAAAGAGGTTGAACTGGGGTTCAGCTCGGCCCAAATCAGTGGGGCTCGCAGGGTGCCTTTGAGATTTCAAGGACTAAAATATTAAAACGTTGACCCGATGTGACTCAGGTCAGTTCGGGACTGAGGCCTTAAGGGCGTAAAATTAGGGTTTTTAGGGAATCCGATCCTAATCTAATGATGACTCTGACACCGAATTGTAACGGAATTCCGGATTTTACGGAAACCCTAATCCTAGCTAAGGTATAAAAGGCCCAAGCCCAGGTTCATTCTAACCTAATCTCATTTTTTTACTGTTACATTGCTTTTTCTCTTTCTTGCTTTTTGCTTCTCTTCCAAGTCACTGACTTAAGCATCGGAGAGGGTACGCCGGAGCCCCCCTCCGGCCCCCCTTGTGCAGGTTTCGCGGAGGAGCTTGTCTTGGAAGGTGATCGGCGAGAAAAGATCCTTTTTGGGAGCAACCACTAACCCTAAAAAATATGGCTGTCCTTTGTCTTCTTCTTCCATCATCTTTTCTCAATGAGATGATGTAGGGCTGTCCAATTCACCGATTTTTTTCGGTTAACTTGTAGCCGAATCAATTTGTTTAGTTTGGTCAGTAACTAAATTATTTCGGTTTAATGTATGGTTAAAGGTTTCAGAAAATGACAATTATTGCTTAATTCGGTTCGAATATTTAAAATTAACCAAAATAATATATTAAATTTAATATATATATATATGTGTGTATTGTTGGACCTCAAGCGCTTTACTGGATTTACGAGTATCCTCACATACCAACATGAGTCCTTTCTAGCACGCTTTGTCCTCACTCACGCGATCCCTGGAAAATTTCCCAGAGGTCACACATCTCATGCCTACTCTAGGCCAAGCATGATTTACCTCAGATCTTCTATGTAATGGGCACCAGAAAAGAAGATGTATATGTTCGTATAGGTAATCCATATCAAATTCTTTAAGCTCTCCTTTAACTGTGCAATCCAACGCTCATGAGTTCGAATCGCAGGCCGCACCTCACGCCTCTTTTATAGCCCATTACAGGCAGGATGCTAGACCAAAACCCAACATGTATATATACTATATAGTTATATATGTTAGCAAAATTTGCAGTACAATTTTTTTATATCGAAAATAGGAAAAATACAAAATAACAAATTGCAGCAGATAAATTTGCATAAACTGAAATTATAGAATGTCAATAAGAAGAATGGTTCGAACAATGTGTTAAACACATTATCCTTAAAATAGATTCGTCCCCTATTCAAGATGTTTATGTTTCTCAGGATAAGACGGGAAAACCGGATTACCTTACTCCCGACGAACTGAAGAGATGCCTGCAACTTATCACAATATGCAATAGGAAGCCAAAGAAAGCAAGAACAATATGCAGAGAATATCTGATGCAAATGTTGAGTGTGATTTTTTATTGCTGGAAAATCAGCTATTTATAGAGCTGATAAAATATCTGACAAATTAAAATTGTTGCTATTACACAACAATTACCACATGTTGTTACACAACAATTTTAAATATTGTTATTACAAAAATAATCTGCAGGTTATAGGAATTAATTTATTTGTTGTTACAAATTTCTTTTAAATTCAAAAATAAAAATCTGTTATTTTATAGATTTAAATTCAAAAATTAAAAAAATCTGCAAAACATACGCTAGATTGTGTGACCTGATTTCGGTGCGACATTCATGTGTATAGGTCGTGCTCGCACACAAGTCAATGGTCTGAAGCCCGAACCGGACCGTGAACCGACCGTGATTTGCACCCCTTCTGCGGGCGTGCGTGCAGAGAGAGTATCTATGCGATATAATCTTACACCTTAAGAATAAGGTAACATTATATATACTAGTCTAAAAAGTCTTTCTATTCCATGTGGGACAAACCACCTTACAAATAAGACAAATCCACATGTTTCCTTCTTTTAACTTAATTCGAATACTCCACTTTAAGCTTTAGGTTGTGATTGGTTGTACTTTCATTCCATCCATTTTCATTTTCTGAGAGAATAGTGGTGAATTTTTTTTAAAAGTGAAAGTTGGATGTGGAGAGAAAAAGTGATGATTATGTTGATGTAATAGAAAATCTTTTAGAGATGTTGATTGTTTGTGAAAATTTTTGTGGAAATAATAGTGTAAATTATAATGTAAGAAATTGAATAAAAATAAAATATTGATCCGAAAATAGGCAATATGGATATCATTTTATACCTTTTATTAACAAGATTAAGAGAAAAATAATAAAAATAGTGATAAATAAAAAAAATTAACGGAATTCTTTATATAAATAGGGAGATGAGAGAGAAATAAATAATATAATTGAGTATTGGGAAATGTGAAAGAGAAAAAGATAAATGAGTTATTATAGAAAGAAATAAGATTTTCTTTAAAATTTTTTCATTTTTTCGCAAAACAATCACACAACCTAAAAAATTTTCTCTCCAAAATGAAAATTTTGTAAATTAATTCACAACCAAGCACAACCTTAATTTCTCCTTCATCCGAACATCATTTTGGACAAACAAATATTTTATTTTAATGTTCTCATGGAGTAGAACAAGAATCTAATTTTACTTTTGTCATTAGACAATCAAGGTCCCAAGAAAATCGCACCCAAGATGCAATTTCTTCACTTTTCCAACAATCTACCATATATACTAAAAGAAAAAACAAAGTTGACACATATTATCACCTACTTAATCTTGGACAATTGTCAACTTCTCATCCTCCCAATTCCACATGGTAGCTTCACATTTATCTATGTGGCAATCATATGTACAAAATCAAAGATAACACATTTAATCAATATTCTAAAAGATAAAATAAATTCCAAAAATATAGGATTTGCTCACAATTAATTTTAGAAAGTCGTTGCTGATCAAATCTATCCAAAGATATTTTTATTGAGAAATACTCTCTTGGTCCAAAAAATTAAGAATCACCTAACACGATTAAGATATGTGAGTGGATGAATAGTTGTTTTATTTGTTATGCAGAAAGAAATATATGTTCCAAACTTAACGATGAACAACTTCTTTGGTAGCATTTTTCAGATGGACTTTTGAATCTAAAAGTCCATTTTCCTTAATAATAATAGTTGTTTGGTGGCTAATTTATAATAAAGTTTTTGATAAGTCACTTCTCCAAAAAAATCATTCTAAAAAACCCATATTTCTTTTAGTACCATTTTGAAAGAGGATTTCGATGGAGGTGGGTGGTGGGGATTGAACTCATGTAAAAACCTAGGAAATTAAGCATCAAATCACTTACGGCATACTCGATCCCCATAAAAGTCATAATTGCAGAGTATGCAAACCCGCTAAAAATTATTGCAAATTACAACTTTCCATTTTGCATTTGTAATGCAATATTTTTGTTTTCTACTTTTTAAAATTATGGCTTGGCAATCGCTTGCAAGAAATAAAAAAGTTCGACGACCACATTTGCCAAATTAAGCTACAACCATGATCTCGGTTAATGGTTTCTTGAATTAACTGAATAAACAATCCTAAGAGAATGAGGGAAGAAATTTCTCGTTTCGCTTTATGTGTTTTATTGTTTAGTTCTTATTTATTTTTTATGTATTGGAGTTTTTGTATCCCATTAATAAGTGAAAGTAATCGTCCCATAATAAATGGTGGTTCATGTTTTATGTTGTTTAGTTTTTCATTTATAAATAAATTATCCCAGTGTGGGCATTTTATGCAAAATATCTAGATGACCCACAACGAGAAGATTAGTGACATATGTGGGTACGCATGACCGCTCTTTACATTAGTCCAATGAGTCGGTCGACTTGGGCTCGAAATATTACGAAATTTAGGGATCCAAAATTTTTGTAACTTTTTTTACATATATTAGATATATAAAATAATAAAATATTATAATAAGAGTAAATCCAGTGCAGTGGTTGAATGTTTGTTACTTTTGAAACTTTTAATGAGGCCTAGCTAAGTTCAACTCATTCTTCTGCCCACAAGATTATTTTTTTACTTGATTATGTAGATACAAAAATTAAAAGTTATCAACTGTGGCACAATGACCGAACTCTTCTACCAAGAATATTCGTTTTTAATTCTTTATATAGATAAATAAATTAAAAATTCATAATTACAATCTATTATTCGAGCTCTACCATCAAGAATGTAGGGAGTAGGCTGATTCCCAATGCACCATTGCTAATAAATTATCACACTTTATATTAAGGCCTTAAATATAAAAAATTTCAAATTTATAAGATAAGAAATTAATGAAAAAATTGTTACAAGACTATTACAATCATATAGTTTACAGGGGGCTCAATTTTAAAACTCGACTCACGTCGAAAAATTGATAGGATCGACCCTACGGCTACATGATTTGTTCAATGCTATTGCAGTTTTCTGTTTCTAATGGATCAATTACATCCGTATAGGTTTAAAATATGTTTATGTTTAGATCCGCACATGTTTATGATTTTGTAGGTCTTACAATTCTGATCTTTACAATTAGTTGTAAGGTTCTTCCACTAAATGAGATTTATTGATTTTAGAAAAACGAGAACTTAAGTCGCTATTTTCATCATTCTTTAACATAAAAAGAATTACTATCTTCACAATTTTCGCTCATTTATCTTCCAAAAGGGGAAAAATGACAGTTTTTGGATATCAAACGAATCTCCCCAGAAGATAATATCAAAGTGAATTCTTCATAAGATAATATCATGTCAATTTCTCAACAAAAAAAATGGTACTTCAAATAATTTATCTAATTCTTGATTACAATAATATGTCTTTAGACTAAAATCGCACTCCATTTTTCGGTTTGCGATAAAATCTCGCACTAAAAGAGAATATTACATAATATTTCGTTTTAGTGAATATTTTCATACACCAAAATAATTAATTTAAAACAAAAGGAAAAGACAAGATTTATCGCAACTACAGTGATACGCTATTTCTGGCGCACAACTCTTTATATCTTCAAAATGGCGCATGTTTTGGCGCAACGTTAAGCAAATTTTTGTTCCAAATTGAAGATAAAACACTCTATTGGAGTTTCCAAATGAAATATAATAATATGTATCATCTATGAAGCAGTAATACATGTATGAGGCACTCGTACGATATGACAGTACAAGATTATATTATGTTTTGAAATTTAAGGACATGATGTACATATAAAATTATATATTTTTATATTTTTGGAAAGATAGACGTACCGAGTACAATTAAAAAAATATATTTCAACCATAAAAAACCAAAATTTTACAAATACTCAAATCTCAAATGTGATAACCTACATAGACACACAGAAAACATGTTGAGAATATCAACAATAGAAGATTACTTTCTTTTTAAAACATAAACATTTGTAATACTCACTAGTCAACTACACACTATTTGTTCTCATTAAATCCATCTCTTTCAATATGTGGATCATTTAGAATTTATATAGATGTGACTTTATTTCTTTCAAATTTTAGATGATTAGCCTGAGTTTTTTTTCCAATTAGACACTTTATAGGTACATATCGATATATATTGGATGAGTACGATATTCTCTCATAAGTGTTCATGCTTCCCAGTGTATCATATTAGGGGATACACACAAAATACATGTAGCCAAAGGTACCAAGTGCAAGAAAGAATCTCTCAATATTGAGGTTGTGAGCTATGAAAGCAAGACGATCACGGATATGAGATCTGGTGCGATCACGATACGGGTATAAAAATACGTCATTTTTAAAATTTTAAGGATACGAATACGGTATATATACATATAAAATTATGTATTTTTATGTTTTTTAAAATATAGATATACCAAATATAATTAAAAAAATATTTCAAGAATAAAAAACTAAAATTTCATAAATACTCAAATATGACAATGATAACTCACATAGGCACACACAATACATGTTGAAATTATCAGCAAAATACTTTATATATGTATCCAAGGAGTATTCTGAGTATTGGATAAAGTATCATATCCGATCATGCTCGATCTGGATCACGTCATAAATCTATGAAGTGTCAGTATTTCTGGAGGTCGTGAGTAAGAGGTATAGAGTTATAGTTGAGTCACGAATATTGTCAAGCACTTAGCATTCGAAAAATAGCCACACACCACAGACATCAAGAAACCACCAATCCATCTGTTTATGGGAGTGTAAGAATCAGAGCACCAATCACACACACTACACATAGTGATAGTGAGCGTGGGTTGTGGGGCTACTCTATGCGCCTCTCATTAATTATAGTTTCATGGATTTCAGCGTTATTTTATTTATTTCTTTTTAATTTTATTTTTCAAACTTCCCCTTCATACCCGCGCTCAAAAGCAAGAATCCGTTGATTATTTTTGAAATATAAAAAAACAAACAGCACCCCACATTTCCATTTTTCTTAGAGAGAGAAAGCCTCCCACTTTTGGACAGCAAGAAAGCAACCCTCATCTTTTGAACCCCATAAAAAAATCACAGTCCCATGTTTTATTTTTGAATAATTTTTGTTTTTGGGTATACGTTCTTGGTATTGGATTGCAAATTCTATACTCTTCCTTTTTCAAATCTCGAGGCAGGTATTGAGGTACATTTTAACCAAAGTTCCTTTCTTGCATATATTGTTTTTTTGTTACCATGTTATTATCAAGATTTTTATCTGTCAAGACCTTGAAAATGGAATCCTAATTAGGAGGGTTTTTGATTTCTTGTGTTAATTGTGTTTCTACTGTTTTGTTTTAAGAGAATAAAATCAGTATCCTAGGCAAAAATTTTGGTTAGGTAAAAAAGACCAATTTTTTTGTTGATGCTGTTCTGTTCCGTTTGGGGAGCTAAACAGTTTCTGTAAAGAGAAAAGGGTCTTTTTTCTAGGGTCTTGTTTCTTTTTATTCTTTTGGTATATAATACTCTCCCAAAAAAAAAAAAAGAGTCTTGGCCTTGAGCATGCAAGAGGGGAAAGAGAATTACAAGTTACAGAGAATATGAAGAAGAAGGTAAATAATGGCAGTGATGCAAATAATACTGAAGTGCCAAAACAGAAAGAAAGACATATTGTTTCTTGGTCTCAGGAGGTGAGATTCTTATTTATTAATTTATTTTTCATTTTTTTTTTATGAATTTTTCATTTTTGTTTAGCTGGTTAATATGTTGTTCTTTACTTATCTGCTGAGAATATGGATTGTTTGGTTCTTAGGAGGACGATATTCTGCGGGAGCAAATCAGAGTCCATGGAACTGAAAAGTAAAAAAATCTTAATTTTTTAGTTTTTTATTGGTGTAATATTTTGATCATTGGTGTGTGTTTGGAGGTTAATTTTTGTATTGAACAAGTGGAACTTATGAGTGTGTTTTTGTAATAGTTGGACAATTATTGCATCGAAGTTTAAGGATAAAACGACAAGACAGTGTCGAAGAAGGTTGGTAAAACATCAATCTGATGGTCATTGGAATCTTATTACCTTATTTTGCAGTTTTCTGATTGTTAGTCTTATTTGATTTGAATGTGCTTAAATACAGATGGTACACTTATTTGAATTCTGATTTCAAGAAAGGAGGATGGTCACCTGAGGAAGATATGCTCTTATGTGAGGTGAAAATTATGTGCACCTCTTTGTTTTTTACACTCTTTGAAGCTTGCAATTTGATTGATTAGTTCATCTTTTTGATATTTATCTTTTCCAATAGATATCTTTATTGATGATCATGTCATAAGTGTGTTTAGTATTGGATCGCACCGCACTAAACCAAAAGTGGATACTTTGTAAATTTCTACAATTTGGAAGTGAACAAAAATTTACATTTCATATTGTTAGTGAATTTGATCTAATCGTCGAACCGGCTCTCAGGCACAGAAGATATTCGAAACAGGTGGACCGAGATTGCAAAGGTCGTCTCGGGCAGGTAATAATTTGAAAATACTAAGAATATATCCCTCACTTTGTTGGGTGTATATTTGTTGATATAACGAAGCCATAGTTGCATAAAAACTATCATTTTTTTTCTCAGAACGGATAATGCTGTGAAGAATCGGTTCACCACTCTGTGCAAGAAGAGGGCAAAGCATGAAGCTTTAGCAAAAGAAAACAATACAACTTCTTACATTAACTTAAATAACAAAAGGGTTATATTTCCGAATGGGCTCAATGCAGATGGAGTGTCCGAAAATGCTGCCCCTCTTAAAAAGATGAGGTATATTAAATTTTGACTTCCCTCATTTTGAAAAATGTAATGCATTTGTGAAATAACATTTTATTTGTGATCCAGGACCTATATCACCGATACAACAGAAAGCCAAGAAGAAAAATTAGGTGGTGTTGCAAATCATCTGCTTAGACCTCCATTTGCAATAATAGCTGAAAATGTCCACAGCTGTGAGTTTAACTTCCCCACTCAGCTGCATGTCAACCAAATAAAGGAGACATCAATGGATGGACGTAAGTTCGAGAGACCAAGAAATTCAATTAGATTGGTTATGAGTACATAAAGTCACATTAATCATTTAAACTTGACATACATGTTTAATCTGCTTTAAGTTCAAAACAAAAAGATAATATTGTTTTTTTTTTTTTAATTTTTACTCATGCAGCTGAAAATAACAAAATTCAAGGAACATTTCTTAAGAAGGATGATCCGAAGGTGCTTGCATTGATGCAACAAGCGGAATTGCTTAGTTCACTTGCAATCAAAGTTAACTTGAGAAGACAGACCAGAGTCTTGAAAGTGCCTGGAGGGTAAGTAGGAAGAGGTTGACCACTCTTCAGACATGTTGCATTAAATCTTAGGGATACCCTTCAGGTTTAGCTTAATTACAAAAACGACAGTTATCTTTTAAACTTACAAATACCCCTTATGTTTTTTGTTTGTTTTGCAAATACCCCTCAGTAGGTGCAATTTGTAAAATAGAGGGTATTTGTAATGTTAAAAATAAGTGGGTTGTTTTGTTATTAGTCTAAACCTCGAGGGTCTTATTTGAAAATATCCTAAATCTTATTGGAGTGCGCTCCATTAGCAGTTATACGATCAAACTGATTATGACATACCCTGGTTTCTAGTTTCTCCTACCTCTCCTGGTTTATCATGAGATTCAATAATGATATAAAAAAAGATGTCCATAGAAATATTAAGTATAGCTGAAAAAAGTAAAGCTATTAGCTATAACAAATTTATGGTCCCCTACGATGAACTCCTCGCTCCCTTTTCAGCCTACCTTCAACATTTTCATGACAATGATTGCATTTCTTCGATAAGATTCTGAGTTTGCTGAAATCTTTGACAGTGATTGCATTTCTTCAATAAGATACTAATTTTGCGGATAAAAACTGGTCCAGGCCCTTCAAGATTTTCTGAAACAAAACAAAGAAAGTGATGTGCTCGCATTTGGAAATCCCGATACTGATTTTCAACTCGAGAAGTTCAAAGAGTTGGTCGAGGATTTAAGGAGCAGTGACGAAGGCAATAGACCATCTTGGAGGTAACATTGGTTTTGACTTGAGAATCTTATTTGCCTCCAAAATATATCTAACTGATAGTTTTCAGGGAACCTGATATATACGAGTCGTCTCCAGCCAGCTCCGAGTATAGTACAGGATCAACTCTTCTGTCAAATGTGCCATGTGATAAAACGGAAAAATGTCAAGCGAAATCTGTGAGCTACATCAAGAAACTGGACATGAATTCCAATCAGATAAATTAGATGATCAGCATTGTCTTGCTAAGGAAAGTGGAATGTGCCATACTGCAAACACAAATGAAGGTACAAAATAGGGATAATTACAAATACTACCCTTGAGGTTAGCCTAATTACAGAAAATCCCAGTTATCTTTCAAAATTACAAATGACAGTTAACATATGTTTCCAATTTACAAATTTCACCTATTGAGGGGTTTTGAGGCCTAAGAGGGTAATTTGCATAACAAATATAAACCTCAAGGGGGTATTTGTAATTTTAAAAGGTAATTGGATTTTTATGCAATTAGACAAACATCAGGGGTGATTTTTGTAATTCTCCATACAAAATATATCACCTTTACTATGAAGGTTCTTTAGCTATTATTTCATCTTTAAGCTGGTAGAGTAAAGAATTGTTGTTCCAAGCTGATAATATATCTCTTTATTGCAGTGAACATGTTAACATGTAATGACATAAAAGATAATAATGAAGCAGTATGTGCATATTCTAACACCGAATTCAGTTCCCCTCTTCACGTGACTCCGTTGTTCAGATCATTTGCAGCAGCAATTCCCAGCCCAAAATTTTCGGAAAGTGTAAGAATTTAAGCTTTTGATCATCTGGGGTTACCCCAAAGTACTAAACTTTTTAATGTTATACTCTGCATTATTAGTGATGATGTCATTGCAATGAAAATAGTTTGTTGCTTCAAATCATCAATTCATCTGCATGATGTGAGTTTTTGAAATATTCGAGCCAGTCAAGGTGTCAGTGAGACAGAATTTACACTATCCGCCAATAAGTTTCTGTTAAGTTTCGAATTTGAAACTCTGTAGTTCAGAGAATGAATGATGTGGAGATTGCTCTTTTGATTTGGTAGAATAAGATATGATCGAAGCAGCACCTTTATTAGTTTATCTTACAGGAAAAATTGCCAGATCAGGATAGCGTGAAAAGTTCAGCTAAAGTTTAGTGGAAGGCTAATGGGCTACTTTTTTATTGTTGCAAGTTTAGTTGCTTATCATTTAGTTCTCTATGGGTGAAAATTTGATAAGTAGATTTTGAGTGAATGAAATATAATTGAAGATCTTTGACTAAATTTTGACTGTGGATATATGTTTAGATGTGATGAGCCCTCTTAACTTATCATCTAAAAGTTTTCATCATTCTAAAACAGTACACTTGAAGTTTTCTGGCTAATGAATAAGTAGAAAATGTACATTGCTAAATGAAGAGAGGTTAATGAGCATACTCATTTATTTTCAAACTTAAGATCTTGTCATTATTTTCTCATTGTTAGTGTTTTTTATTACTGAAAAATTTCCCATCTGCACATCAATGCGAAATGGCATACTGGTTATCGATCACCATAAACACGTTATTTGCCCTTGCCAAATCTTTTATCCCGTGGTATATCTTTCTCCGGTCTAGTAACCTAGGAATCCATGACACCTAAAATAGAACAGGGAAAACTCTTAGGTTTCATTTGAATGAGAGGATTTTGAGAAAGGATTTCAAATGACTCCATCTAGGATGATTTAAATCCTCAAAATGACTCCAAAAATAGCTTCCAAGGATTTGAAATCCGTTATAGAATGACTTCATCCAAACAACCTCAATGGATTTGTTATTATGGATTTAAATCCGTAGCTCCAAATCCTTCATTCCAAATGGAGCCTTATATCTTTTGCTTAAATCATGTTATTTATATGTTATCCTGTGTATCTTGATGCCTATATTAATTAATCTCCCATGCTACTTAAATATGAATGGGTGACTAGTCGTTCGAGATCCTTAAACTGAGAATAGTCTAAATTCTTCATGTCTAAAACCTGTGAGTCAAAATCATTTTCTTATCTTACTGATAATATTTATCATCCATTCTGCAGGAAAAGCACTTCTTAATGAAAACACTAGGAATGGAGTCGACTTCCCAAAGCCCAATCACCAACCCGTCCCAACCTCGAGCCTGCAAGAGGTCCCTCCTTCATTGTCTATGAACAATCAATCTCATGCAGAGTTCAAAAAATCACCACAACTAGTCATCAGGAGTTTTCGTAAAGCGTAGAGCTTTTTTTATTCTTTTTCCGATTTTTCTTTGTCCTTGGATTGCAGCTATCTTGACCTGAGTTTTTCCAAGTGGGCCTGCGAAGATCTCGTTTGGAATCTAAGGATGCTATGGAGCATCCTAACTTTTTCTTCTGAAGATCGACCGCTGTGATCTGCATCCTGTGTGTTTTGTTATGGTGTGTCATTTTTTTGTTTGTTTGTCAATGGAACTTGGATATGGCTATCCATTGTTCCAGAAAGTTTTCGGCTAAATAAGCCTAATGTACAGAGAGAGAACCAACACTAAAAACTCTTTAGTTGTTAAGTAATTATACAGTGGCACCTAGATTGCCCTTTAGAGACACTAAAAATGGGAATAGAAACGGAAAAAAAAAAAAAGAGTCGAAGAGAGTAAAAGATGTATAGTGTAGTGGATCACAAGATGCATCTTTTGCTGTGTTAATGGTGTGCAGATTACCTGGTGTTCTTAATTTTTTTTGGATCTACATGAATGTAATGTAATACATACTTATTGGAGTGGAGAATGTAATAGAATTTACTGGTGTGCATACATACTTGTTTTTCTTCATGTCTAGTTTACTTCTTGTCCTAAAAATACACCATTGCTTACCATTATGGACATATTTACACTGTCAAAACAATAAATTGCAAAAAATAACTCTTTTCCCACCTATTACCAGTTTGCAAGAACTCCCTAATGATACACAAAAAGTTGAATTGAAGCTAAATACTTACAGAGAGTGAAGTTTCATGCTTCTCTTCTGATTCTGGTGAAATGTGTATATCTTGTGGAGAAGAAGAAGGGTTTCTAGAGGGCTGTTACTTAAATTGGTGAGCAGTAGAATGTGGAGGACAAATGTGATCATGGCTAAAGCAAAAAGGTATTGGTAAAAGAATGGAGGGAAGTTTGTACAAAATAAAGTTTGCTTTTTTTTCACTGGCAGTCACTCCTCAAGATTTAGCTTTGAATTTACTGGAATACTTAGTTGATCTTCAATGGCCAGTTTCAATTTGTTTGAGTCCTAAGGACAAATGAGTAATTGAATGTCTTCTTGTGCTCAATACTAAGGGCCTACCAGTTTGGGACCTCAATTATCTGAGACAACTTTTAACCAAAATGTGTAAGATTGTTGGTGCTGGTCCACCTCATCAACACTTAAACTATGTTTTGCTAAAAAGAAATGGACTCAAAACATTTGAATTTATTCAATGCCCGTTAGTGATATTGGACATTCGGGTTGGATTACATTACTCAACGATTTGCAAAAACGTTTCTTAATTTTCAAAAAATCTCAATTTCAGTCCTTTAATAATCAGAAATTGAAAAATTTGCCACAACGCCCACGTGTCCACATATTCGGATGAAGTTGACATGCTTGAAGGATGCCTACATAAACGAAATTGATTTCCGAGTTTAGCCGGATATGCGGACATGTAGATTTTCCTAGCAAATTTTCCAAATGACTAAAATCAACAGCTTTTTCGAAAATTACAGGATATTTTTGCAAATTGTGATTTTGCAGGACTACTTTAGCCAATCCCTATAGATAGGGGTGTCAATCGTGTCGTGTTTCGTGTCCGCGGGTCGTGTTTTTACACAGGTATTTAAGGTCGGACACGAACCCAAACCCGACCCGTTTAGTTATTCATGTCAAGATACACGACCCGAACACGACCCGTTTATGACACGGGTAACCCGACACAACACGAAAAACCTGTATAATTTAAACTTGACACAAAAAAAATAAATAAAAAATCAGAAAAAATTGAAATTACAAATAAAAAATACATCAAATATTAAAAATTGTTAAAAAACTGGATTTTATAATTTTTTTCATCATCATATAACCAACTAAAACATCACAAAATATTAAAATAATATCACTATAAAATTAAATGGGTTACATAGGTCAATCGTGTCGACCCGACCCGACCTATTTATTTTTCGTGTTATCCGTGTCCGACCCGATTTTGACCCGAACCTGTTAAGGGTTGTACCTGTGCCTGCTAAATTCGTGTTAGGTTCGTGTCGGGTTATCGTGTCGGGTCACAAATTGACGCCCCTATATAGCTACGTTACTAAACTTGCAATTTACCCCATAATTTCAACTTCATTACAACAGCAACCACAATTTGATTTAAGAAGGTTACCTTACGAAGAAAAACATCCCTTTTGAGTTTTGTCCACATACATATGGGTGTCTCAGGAAACAAGAAAGGCATACCAAAACTTCTATTCATGGTGTATTTGTATAACACTCTATCCAAGTACAGTAAGTATCCTATACTAACAATATAACCAATACACCTTACTGGTTACATCGATATCCCATCTGAAGGAAACAAAAATGCTAAATATTCGTATAAAAATCCACATGCTCGCTTATGTGGACTTCCTCTTCTTCTGAGTTCTCCTTAGTTTCTTCCATTTTAGGTAAATCTGATACGATAATCCTGAGAAGACCATGACAACGCTTCCCCATTGTTTCTGGGACAATGGATTTCCGCTCAGTAAAGAGGAGACCACAATGCTTACGAATTTCCGAGTTGTTGTTATGGTTGTGTTAGTCAAAGAACCAAACCGACTAATAGTCAAGAAGATGAAATTCTGGCCTACTGCACCGCACAGACAGTAGATAAATATGTCCCATGCTGCTTCTGGATGCTGCTGGCAGAATCGAACTGCGTCGTATCCAATGGCATTTGGCCAGCCAAACATGAATACCATATTATAAATGGTGCCCCATAAGTTCATTCCTAGCATTATATTCCATGCATTTGTTTTAGGGTACCTGAATAGCATTGAATTTACATTAATTAGAAAAAAGTTATCATAATAGACAGTTAGCGACAAAGTATATCTGCTCCGGTACGTAATACATACGAAACTTGTAAGAAATTAATTTTGTGTTTTTGGGTGGGTGGATTGAGGGGCAAAGGTGCAACCCAGATGAAAAGACACGAGGACAAATGGACATTATACCAAATTCATTTTCCAATAGTGAGCTTAAATTATATTGCCTCCAACAATTTTTCAAAGATCTTATTAACTATCATTTGTTATTTGTTTACATGGATCTCAAGATAAGAAAGGTGAGTGTTTACCTGGCGGTAATTGAATCCTGAGTCGCATTAGTGAATCCATCAAAAGCAAGGTTCAGAAAACAAAGACCGTATCCAAGTGGAGCATTTGGGTGTGCTAATTTGCTAATTGTCTTTGAGCTAGTCTGCAAGGAAAATATATTACAACATGACAAGATTAAATCCAGGAACCGAGTGTTCATTATTTGGCCAAACTGATATCCAATATATACATATCAGGCTCAATATTCTGAGTTTGACTACATAACTGCATACAGCATGCTGTTGCATTTGCTTTGTGAAGATTAAATATATATTTGTTCCTCGAAAATGACATAGAAAACAATAAAATGGACATAAAAACAACAAGTTGGTGTTTTTTGTTAGCATGTCGAATAAGAACTCGTCTTAGCAGAGGACTCGCTCTCATGTATTTCACTTCTTAACTGAACCAAGTAATCCATAGTCGATGAGCTCCTAGACTGGAATTCTAACAGTCACTGATAGAAGTCTGTACGTTTACTATTCAAATGACTTGAATGAGAAAGGACTCGACAAGTGCGGGAAAGGGCAGAAGTATGACACTTACCTTTGAAAGTGCAAAAGTGGATACACCACCAGCGACAAGCAATGTGCAAAGATACTCAGGAAATGTATACCGTATCCCATAAACTAATGCACCCATCAGCATCACTGCACAACGAAAATGTGAATAAATAAGACAACAGCTATGAACGCTTAAATTTCATCCCTCAACATACATTTGTCATGAGGAAGTACCAAGCTAATCATGGCAATTACCCAAAATTACCATTAACATTTATATAGTAATTGTTAAACTGGCACCAGAGTCCACATATACTGGATAAATATATCAAATTACACTGCGTAAATAAGATTTTAATGTTACCGCCACTTTTCCTCTTTCTGCATTATACAATTTAATGAAAGAGTTAATGCATTTTACTCAATATCTTTAACAGGAAAAAAGAAAAAAGAGCTCTCAATTGAAACCAGATATGGAGTAAGTCAGAATCATGGTCAATTTCTTATTATCTAGTTGAAGCATCACATATGGCTACAAACAGAATGGGTTTACTTTAATGATTCCCATCATGCAATAGAATGCGGGAAGACTTGGCATTAAAAAGTTAGATCAATAACTCACCTGGAATCATTTTTGAGGATTTTGCCAGCACCTACAAATAACAATGCCAGAATTAGTCCATAATACAACGTCTAAATGTAATGCACCCTCAAACTACTTTTTAATTGGCTTGATAATAAAGAGGAATGAATCACAGCCATTATGAAATCAATCTAACTACCAAAAGCACTACCGAAATTGGTTCTCAAGTTGACAAAAGCTAATCTACTTGCATAAAACAATTACAAGTTTCAAAATTCTAACCATGCAAGACAAGATAGACCACTGACTTTGGTTAGCGACGCAATATATCTTGCACTTATCATATAATATCAGTCCAACCTTAAGATTCAGAAACTTGATACAAACATACTTATAAAAGAGTTAAGAAATCTAGTTGGCAATAAATGATGGCTCTGTGAAAAGTGCGGAAATAAAACAAACAAACACATGAACTACCATATGCATTAAGTATATGAGTTTTATTTCACAAGATAACAGAAAATTAAGATACAACTCCACATAATTGCTAAATTTTATGCTTAGGGCAATGGGGACAAGATTGTATCAGTGCAAAAGAACAAAGTTGGGAGTTGGATTTGAAAGCTATTAAAATATATATTATACTGACGGATGAGAAGCACTTGAAAACCATACAACCATGAGTAGGACTAGTACTCCATAACAGGAATTTCTCTGGAACAAGATTATTGAACTTCAAATCATCAACTGCACCGAGATGAATGGAAAGGAGAAACTGTTGCTTTGAAGGCGAAACTAATGTTCTTGCCCATCACTATCAGGATACCAGATAATGAGTTGCACAACATGAGAGCAAGTCAATCCAGGCACACGGTGAATATGTGAATATGTCTAGCCTATCATTAATGCGTAAAATAAAACACCGAAAAATCCCAAAATGTGTAGGATCAGGAACATGCCTGAGCAGGATAACTAATGTACTTCAAAGCTTCAATTCCCATAGCTGGACCAATCGTGTTTGTAATACCAGCACTCCAATAACTCCACCATGGAGCACCACCATTTCCACCATTGGACCAAATCTTTATCACTACTCAAAAAGCACACCGTCACTAGTTAAGCATCCGCATATAGAGAAAAGTAATTTGACAGACAGTGGGTACCTCATAAACTTACTTAAAAACGACCATATCAAACACACTACATTTTGGGCAAGGTTCAAGAATGCCAAGTGCTCAAACCTCTTCTTATCGGGACCAAATCTCTTCGTCGACCTAAAATCAACATATTTATCATAACTCGAATCAAATATTCGTACAAGGTAAATAACAGATTACTTAAAAAGAGTAAAAATCATTTAAAAATGTAACACATACACAGACACAAAGAAAGCACATTGTAATGACACTGCGTAAAATAACATCACAAACAGAAAAAAAAACTCAATTATCCTTAAGTAAATGCTCAACCAGATATTTTCCTATAATTAGCTTCATCTTTAAAAATTCCGTCTTGGAAATCAAAATATTTACAGCGTGTACCTAAAAACTTAATTACTGCAACATCAAAGGTCATAGAATCTAAGAGAATCTAATTAACCCTAATTAAAATGCTTACACTGTCTCTTGAAGGACACCCTGATAAATATAAGCCGCCCAAATGCCGGCGACACAAAATGCTAAGAGAAATACGCGGCGGAGTCCGGCGCCGTGAGACTCCATTGCAGTGGAAGATTCGCCGGAAAACCACCAGATCGCCGCCGTGAGAATTCTCCCCCGATCACCCGAATACTAGCTTTCCTTTTTTTCCTTTTGGATTTTTCACTGCCGCTGGAATGAATTTTTCCGGGGTTTGTTCGTTGGCGTACGAGTTTTCTATAGAGAGGACAGGTGGGGTTGAAACTACGTGGATTTCCACGTGGATAGTTGTGAATGGTTAGAATGAGTTGGAAGGAAATATCTGATTGGTTTAGAGGACGCGGACTCTTCATTTTGACTGGCGCAAGGGGTCCACAAACTGGATGCGGATCCAATTCGGGTCTCAGGTGGGTTCGGGTTGAACCATCAGACATTTCATCAAGAAAATTGCGACCAAAATAAAAACGTTTTCCATTAGGTAAATTTATGTAACTTAAAAAAAAAACTGTCCTTTAAAAAAAAAACATATGTCTCCACATATTTTCAGATACTAGTAAGAAACACGTGCGTCGCACGTGATCCACATGACTTTACTAAAATAATTTTATTATTTAATAATTTTATTAATTAATATTAAAATATTAAAAACTGAAATAAATATTAATTAAATTTATATATTACACAATATTTAATATATATTTTACTTTACTTTAATTATAGATCGATATGAATTATTAAATAACCAGTTTAAATAACTCAATCCCACAAAAAATTTACAATTAGTATAACAACGAAATAAGTTTTATATTAGCTTACAATTACATTCACGGGTCTTTTATTTCATTGTTATAGCTAGAAAAGTCTTTTCTATTACATGATTTTTGGATTCTTTTAGCATTTGATGTATTTACATAATCAGACAAATAATTTAGCTTATAAATCATAAATTAATGATTAGTAAATCACATGCAAGTTATCACATTAATAAAAAAATAATTAATTAAATATTATACTAAATCCATCATAATATCATCATTTTATTTGTTGTTGTTATTCAGTCAAAATAAAATAAAATAAAGGTTAGTCAAATTCTTATATTTCATGTGCTTACTTCTTTTATTCTATCTCAGTTCTTCGATTAAAGAAATGTAAAAAAAAATACAATATAATATATATATAAAAAAATCATATATTATTTTAGTTCTAGTAATAAAGTCAATATTTTATCATTAACACTTAAACTTAAAGTTTGTAGTCCTCCTATTTCCAGTATCTTAAAAATAATAAACATTAACCTAATATATAAAACAATTAATCCATTATTTTCATCGAGAGTCAGGTATTAAATAAAACTATGAAGAAGTGATAAGTCGAAAGTATTGAAACTCTATTCAATTGCACACAAAATATCTTTATTTAATAAATAATAAAACCAAAGACAGTCTTATGAAAGAAAAAATAAGTTAACAATTTTCACATGCCAATCTTCAATAATTGAATATAATACTAATTAACTTTTATGCTTGAATTTCTTTTTGCATTCTCTTATGTTTTTAAGAGTTATACATAATAAACTAAAACTAATATAGTTTTTAAATTTCATAAAGTTTTAGAAAGATACGTTATATTATTAGAGTTTGTACTTTCAATTGAATTTTTGGCTATTTTGGTTATATTAATATTTACATAGTTGCAAATTTTGTGAGTCGTATAGTTATGAAAATTGCAATTATTCTTAATATACTGAACTAAATCTGTATTTGTTTGAAGAGACTGTAAAGTTAAAATCAATCTCATTTAATTTCGTTTATAAAATCATATTATTTGTTGTAAAATATAATTATCAATCCATTTTTAGTGTTTTTATTGAGAAAATAGTATATAGTATTTTAATCTTTATTTAAAATTTTGATTGAATTTTTTATCAAATAAAAAAATATAGTTGTCAAAAATTTAGATATCAAGTGTTAAACCCCCCTAACTATTCTCTTCCGCCTCCTTATGCCAGGAATAATTTATATTATGTAGCACTAAATATGGTCACTTCACTCCAATTTATTAGTATATATAGTTTAACATAATAAATTTGATGCATAAATATTATTTTGAATATTTTAATTATTATATTGGTGCCTAAATTAACACGTAATTTAAGAAATATTAATATTTGACATAAATATCAAACTATATCATATTAAATAAGTTTAATTTATTTATTTATTTACAATTTCATATATATACAGTGACTTTCCATTTCTGATTCTTGTTTTCAAGTTTTTCATAATATTTGATTTGGTAAAAAATTAGAATAATTTGTACCCAATTTTATAATAATTGTCTTTGTTCTTGAATATTTATAAGTCACGAAGGTGTGCTTTTAAAATAAACTGAGATTTTATCAAAAATATCAAATTATACATATTATATGAAAGCCATTTAATTTTTCTTTTGAATTCCTAGTTATGACCCTCATATTTTTTTTTAACTATTTACTTTTATTCTTTCAAATCTTTATAATATGTTTCATTTGGTTTAATCCTAAACTATTTATATATGTGAGATTAACCTCCAAAATTATTTAGATCAATCTCAACTCATTAATGTCAAGTATAACCATTTATTTTTTTAATATTTTTTATTCTTAGTTTTCACTTTTATTTGTTGTAATTATATCATTTACTTAGTTTTTATGAATGTTATGTTAGTATTTGAACTAATATATAATTTGTAATATATAATTACTTTCTCAGTAGTCAATTTGTTACATATTAAATGAGTTTATTTATTTTTTCTTTAGCATAGCAGATATGATCTTTTAGACCAATCCAATTTTAGCTCATGTTTTACTCTTTCACACCATTTTATTAAAATTTAATTATTTGTTATATGTTTTTACTATAAATAGGTATCATAATAATATTTTCAACTTATAATTTTTAAGGGTGTAATTTTCAAACGACATTCAAGTTTTATCACAAATATCAATTTATATACATATAGATTTTTTTTTATTAAGTTTGTCTTCTTTGTTTTTGTTATAAATTTATATATACAACTTTTAACACTTTTATGCACTTGTTCTTAAAATTTATAGGATATAAAACAATCGAAAGATTGAAATCATAATATATTAAAAAATAATAAATTAGAAACTAAAGTTTATAATGTTATATATAGAAAATTATGTAAAAGTCATATTAACACTTATAGTTAAAAATGAAAAGGTAATGTTTTTGTCGCGATAAATTTGTTTTAGTTCTTGTTCGCTTTTTTTTTATGTTAATCTTATTCTTTTTATTTTGTACTTTTTATTTTACTGATATGGCTAATTAAAATAAAATATACATGAAATTGAAATAAAACTCAAATATAAAACTCTCTTGTTTTCAATATTATTTCTTTAACAACCATTAATAAATTAATTTTTAAATTAAATAATTACGAATTGAGGGAGAATTTTTCGACCATTAAGAAATTTGTATTTTCTCTACTTTTTATTTAGCATCAAAACCACCTAAAATATTTTTTAATTTATTTTTTCTTATCGTGTACATTGTAATTTGATATTTTTCTGAATTATAATATACATATTTAATTATTGAGAAAATTTAAAAGAATATAAGAAATATACAATTTTGCATCATACTAAAAGTTAAATAGTTAAAATTTTCTTCTATAACGACTTGTGTATATGTTTAGAACATATAGTTGAAGATTTTGAAACCTAGTTTAAATTTTAAATGATTTTATAAGAAATTTAAAGTATTCTTAGTGTTATGATTAAAAATATATATTTTAGATTCTGAAATCTTTTTTTGGCTATAATGAACATCTCTCATATAATTAAACAAAAAATATTAAATAAATAACAAAACTATAGAAAAACATACATTCTTAGTGTTTATATAGTGTTGAACTTTATAATGTTAAAATTTTCTCATGTGAAATTCTTATATATGCTTATGACATACGGTAAGAAAGCTCTCGAAATCTAGTTTAATATGAAGCTAATATTATTTGAAAATTTAAAATATTTTAAGAGTTATAGCTGAAAGAATAAATACTTTTAAAATTTAGAATATAAAAGGTCATATTGTCTTATAATTGAACAAATAGAAGCTAAATAAATATCAAATTACTTAGTTGTCCTAAAATTTTACTATGTCTAAAGGATATTTTGTCCAATCAAAAGTTGCAAGAAACATTCATACTTTTAAGATAGTATTGATATTGATATTGATGATTGATTGATTGATGATTGATTGATATTGATGATTGATATAGATTATCTATAACTTGTTGGAAATTTGGTTTTGATAAAACGGGCATCGACCCAACTTTGATCAAATTTTCGGTGGCTAAATATTTAATTTTGGAGAAATTAAATTATAAATGATTAATCTACGTTTCGAGTAGATATTTGTACTATTTTTTATTTCTAAAAACCGAATTTTGGCGAGTGAAAAATTAATACACGAAGTTGGTCACACGAATGTACATTATGCAAAGGGAGTTGAAAGGTTTAGCTTTGTCCCACATAGAATATAAAGCATAGTTTATCCTAGTATAAATACTAGAGCCGTCAAAACGGGCCAAACCCGTCGAGCTGGCCTGCCCCGCCATGCCTAAGGTAGGGACGGGTTAGGTGTTTAGGCTTGGCGGGTTGGGCCGGCGGGCTATCCCGCCAGTAATAAAAAATGGAAAAAATAAGAAGAAGAAATAATAAGAAGTAGAAAAAAAATAGTATAAATGATATTTTATATTTTTATCTCTTACAAAAATGTATGTAATATTTTTTTAAAATATGTATTTGTCACCCATTATTTTATTTAACTCATTAAAATTAATAATATGCAAAAACTATTTTTTTTTTCATTTTTTTTATTTTTTAGGGGTTGGGTTGGGCTAGTATATTTCCAGCTCGCCATAATGGCGGGCCACCCCGCCAACTAGCGGGCTTTTCCGACCCACTGGATGGCCCGCCCCGCCAGCCCATTTTGACAACTCTAGTAAATACTAGAAGGTGTTATTGGTCTGATATACTATAACACAAGTGGGCCACATGCACCCGCTGGCATGGGCAAGGTCCACTATAGTTTTGTCACTTGAACATGGGCTTGGCCCAGTACAAGTGACAGTTAGGCCTGATGAATTTGGACGTTGCAGTTGTCCAGATTTGTATGTGTCTGTTGGAGTTTGTAACTCCTCAGATAGTGGTCATTGATGGGGTTGTAACACATGACAAGGAAAGTTAATACCCACTCACTCATCTGACTTTATTCCATGCAGGTTGGATTTTGTTACCTATATATATGCTAGATTTTTATTGCAGAAGATACATAGTAAATCATACATTTCTCTGCATATTTTGAAAGTGCTGTCAAAAGTGTTACAATATCTCGAATCACATCTAATTCTGCATTTGAGTTCAGCAACCAGTTCTCACTTCTTCTAGTTCGAAATGTGCTTTTGTTGGGTAAAATTTATAAAGGATTCTGTTTCAAAGAAAATTTGGCTAATGTTTGAAGTGTATGGCTAAGTCGAGGCCTGAATTATATTCAGTCTCCGCAAGACAAAAGACGCCCCGTATACAGAGTGCTTACTGTTCCGGCGTTCGTCTCTAAGATACAACGACTTTTACTATTCCGGTTTAGCAGCACTTGCAAAAACCGAAACTACAACAAACAGCAGGTGTTTGAACTTTCAAGCTTTTGAAGGAGGAAAGTCAATATGCTCGAATGCAATAACCGTTTTATTAATCGATGAATTTCGTGTGTTTATTCCATCTGCAGGGGTCGAATAATATAGGTTGAGGTGCCTCGTATGGAAAGATCAAGTCTTTTGGCTCGAAAAGATAGATTTTTAACGAACAAACACATTTGTTCTGCACTTTGCATCGACGCACGACCTGGCGCACGGCCCGTGCATCTGGCCGTGCGTGGATGCGAACCAAAATGACAAAATTCGGCCTGGACTTACGACCCGAACACCACGGGGCGTGCGTCGTAGCTGTCTTTCGGATGCAAACAGTCCCGACGACGCACGACCCGACGCCTTACAGGTCATGCGTCGCCGTGTTTCAGTGCGAACACTGCCTAGTTGAAAAATCCGTTAATTAATTCAAATTAATCAATTAGTTTAAAGGTTTTGGTCCAAAAAGAATAAGGGCCTTGAAGCCCAAGCCCAAGCCCAGGTCCACGGCTCGTGACCCACGACCATGGCCGACTGGCGGCGGCGACACGCGCGTGCGCGTGTGCTTTGAACTAAACCCACAAGCATGTAGGTCCTCACCCCTTTAAAAACTTGGGCGCCCCCATGGGCCCAAACTCATAAGTTCAACTTGAGATAAATATAGTGTGCAAACTTTGCCTTTTTATCTTATGTGGGTTGTAGAATTTCTCCTTCCCCGCATTTTCCATTTTCCATACCATTTACTTGTATTAAGTGGCTAACTTCTAGCATTAATTTCTCATTCACCCGGAATTGGTTTTGAGAAATTCCAAATGTTATTCTCATCGACTCTCTTAGTAGAATTTTTACAAATAATTTAATTATATTTTTCACTAATGGAAACCACTTAATTATTTAGTCAAAATTGGGTCAACACCCATTTTACCGAACACAATTCCAACAATCCCCCATATGAATGAAATTAATGCATGCGTATACGCAGATTCACTTGAAAGCCTCGGCAAATCGTTATTGCATCAGGATAGGTAGCTTGTGGCTTTGAACCTTCCTTAGTAAAATACTCTCGGATTTACTAGCTGCTTAGTAACGCGATGTTTGGAACTACTCAGCCATTTGTGTAAATCGAGACAACAGTACTTACACAATAACAACTCTAACACTTGTTCTCACGTTGTGTCCATTTCTGGACCATATCTTAGATTCATAAGTGTTTCCTTGAAGCGGCCATTACTTATCGCTTATATAGGTGATCTCCTATTGAAGAGTATCCTGCCATACTCCACATTTCGGTATAGGAATAATTAAAAGTCTTAAACTTAACCTCATCACATTCAACAGGTTTTTATTCACTCGGATGTTTCAAGAATGAGCTAACACATTTTCCAAGTGTTCAACTGAGCATTCATAACTTATTTGTCCCATTGAACCAAGGTCTTGGGATCTCCAATTCACAAGATTGGGTTACCGCTATGAACATTTTTTAAGTTGTGGATTTTAAACTCATTCCCCTTAACAATTTATACAATTGATCTCGATTTATGCCTTTCGTAAGTGGATCCGCAAGGTTTTCCTTTGACTTCACGTAGTCAACCGAAATAACCCCATTCGAAATCAACTGTCTAATGGTATTGTGTCTTCGACGTATATGTCTAAACTTACCATTATATATATTACTTTGTGCCCTTTCATTAATTGCTGATTGACTATCACAGTGTATCATCACAGCAGGCACATGCTTATTCTAACAAGGAATATCCTCTAAGAAGTTTCTAAGCCATTCTGCTTCTTTTCCAGCTTTATCTAAAGCAAAAAACTCGGATTCCATAGTGGATCGAGCTATGCACGTTTGCTTAGAAGACTTCCATGACACCGCTCCTCCACCTATTGTGTAAACATATCCACTCGTGGATTTGGAGTCTTTTGTGTCTGATATCCAATTGGCATCACAGTATCCTTCTAAGTATTCCATAGTTCATGGTATACTATAAATATCTAAGTACCCTTGTCACGGCTTTCTAGTGATATGTACTCGGGTTACTTGTGAACCTACTTAGTTTACTCACTGAATATGCAATGTCTGAACGTGTACAATTGGTTAAGTACATCAGACTGCCAATTACCCTTGCATATTCCAGCTGAGAAACTGGTTCGCCTCTATTCTTGGCCAAGTGTAGACTTAGATCTACAGGTGTCTTAGCCGGAGGACTATCAAAAGCATTAAACTTTCTAAGTATGCTTTCGACATAATGAGATTGTAACAAGACAATTCCATCTGAAGTTCTAGAGATTTTAATCCCTAATATAACATCAGATAATCCTATATCTTTCATGTCAAAGTTCTTCTTTAACATGTCTTAGTATTCATGATTAAATCATGACTACTACTCATAATCAACATATTATCTACATGTTGTATTGCCTTTAATGTAGACACACTTGTCACATTCATTGATCTTGAAACCGTTTGACTTCATAGTCGAGTCAAACTTTTCATGCCATTGGTTAAGTGTTTGTTTTAGTCCATAAAGTGACTTAACAAGTTTACATACATTTCACTCTTGACCAGGTGCAACGTACCCCTCGGGTTGTTCCATATAAATCTCCTCTTCAAGCTCACCATTCAAGAAGGCAGTCTTAACGTCCATTTGATGTATCTCAAGGTTATGCAAAGATGCAATAGCAATAAGAACACGAATGGACGTAATCCTCGTGACAGGAGAATATGTATCGAAGAAGTCATATCCCTCCTTTTGTCTAAACCCTTTGGCTACCAAACGGGCTTTATACTTGTCAATAGATCCATCTACTTTATACTTTCTTTTAAGGATCCACTTGCATCTCAAAGGTTTGCAACCCGGTGGGAGATCAACTAACTCCCAAGTGTGCTTTTGCATGATGAAATCTATCCCATTATTGATAGCTTCTTTCCAGAGATGAGCTTCTGGACTAGACAATGCTTTTTGAATAGTTCGGGGTTCGTTTTCTAACATATAAGTTAGAAAATCAGGACAAAAAGACTTAGCTACTTTTGTCCTTTTATTACGTCTTGGTTCATCTTCATCATCACTTTGAGATAACCTTGTAGTTTCATAAGTTCGTTTACTCGAATTTTCTTCTTTCCGTTCTTTGTTCGGAAAGATATTCTCAAAGAATACAACATTCATTGACTCAATGATCCCTTCATTTATATCAGGAATAGCTGACTTGTGCACTAAAAAGTGATATGCACTACTGTTGTTAGCATATCCAATGAAAGCACAATCGATCGTCTTCAGACTGATTCTAACTTATTTCGGCTTAGGTACTTCGACTTTAGCCAAACACCCCCACACTTTGAGGTATTTATATGACGGTTTACGTCCCTTCCATAACTCATATGGAGTTTCGTTTTTACCTTTGTGTGGGATCTTATTAAGAATGTAGTTTGCAGAAAGTATGGCTTCCCCCCACAAGTTTTGGAGTAAGCCAGAACTTAACAACATCACATTCGTCATTTCCTTAAGAGTACGATTTTTGCGTTCTGCAACTCCATTTGATTGAAGTGAGTAAGGTGCAGCCGTTTGATAAATTATACCCACTTCCGAGCAAAATTCTTCAAATGGAGCAACATACTCTCCGCCTCTATCACTTCGAATCATCTTAATTTTCAACTTCATTCTTATAAGTTTTAAAAGCTACTAAAGCTTCATCTTTGCTTTTCAAAATATATACATAGCAATATGTAGGTCCCAAGGGGTGTGAGTGTAAGGTTTAGAAGGGGGGGTTGAATAAACCTTACCAACTTTTTGATTTAGTCCTTTTAAAATCGTTCAGAGTTAATTCTTCACAACTAAGTCCTTGATGGACAGCTAAGTTAGTTAACCAGCAGAGTTAGCCACTCAACAAACTCGACTGAGCTATTGATAGAATAACTCAGCTGCTTAGTCTAAAGATTAACTCAACTGTGAAATGTTTTCAGCGGAAGACTTTAACACCCTTGAATTTTGTTTAGATTTGTTTTAACACTTGGTTTTAGCACTTTGTTAAATATCAATTGGATAGCAAATTTATCAGCAGATATAAAGTAATATGCGAGAATTGAAGTCTTTGAAATTTAAATGACACAATAAATTTTATAGAGGTTCGAAGATGGGGTAATTCTTCTAATCCTCTCTTCTCCAACTCCGGAGGAATCCACTAAGTATTGATCGAGTACAAAGTGGTTATCACCCGGAAGCAAGTCTTGATCACACTGGTGACTTGATCCTTTGGGACTCGAGTCTGGAGATGCCTTGGTCACACACGGTGGCTTCTCGTCCGGCTCGGCTTCTTCACAGGGCAGGTGCATTTTACACTACTACTGACTCACTTGCTCAAGTTTCTGGATTTGATCACGAAGCCCTCCAAGAACTTAAGACGGTTCGACCTTGAACCTTTCTACAACCCCCTGCGGAATATAGACCCCTTTGTTCCTTCAAATGTTTCCTCTTCAATCGATTGAAGTCGTCTTTCTTTCCTTCACGGTGAGTGTTGGATTGATTTCCTTCAAGTTCGGCCGAGGATTAAGTTTGAATGACTTGAGAATATTTTGTAGGTTACAACTCAAATGATAGCTTGAATGTTCGTAGTACGGGTGTAGTCAAGGTAACCCCTTCTCAAATTGATTCATCAGCCTTTTATAGTGTTCTTTTGAAAATCGCAGTTGAAGAGATAGGCTAATTTTCAAAAGACACTTGTGGTCGTTGGCTTGTCTTGTTGCGATCCTTGAAATTGACATTTACTTGTATTGAATGAACCTTTAGCTTTTCGAGTTCGACACAGTGCGTCTTCCCATTGGTTTATTCCTTTTGCATGCTTCTGGGATCGAGCACTTTAAGAAAGCGTATGGAAGTATTACTTGTTTAAGTAACTTTCTTGACTTTTGTGCAATGGATCCTTTCCGGTTATTGTCTTGACTTGCGAGTTCTTAACTTCCCGGATGACTTGAGTCGACTTCCAATCATGGATGACTCATTTGTCACTTCAACTTGAGACTTGGCTATCTTGGGTTGACTTGTGACACTTCACACAACAGTGCATCTCGGTGATACTTCTCGGTCGAGTTCTGTCTTCTCTTCCTTGCCATACTCAGCTGCATCACATCGGAGTCTTCATTCTAGTCTCCAGTTGACTTCTTGCATATTTAGGCATAGCTGACTTAACTCAGCTCGAACATCCCTATCTATTACAATGCAAGTTACAAAGAAAATTGGGTGCCAACTTTCTAGTCTAAGTTTTACGTGGCATTCATCAAAATCTAAAAATAAATTTCCCAACAATTTCCCCCTTTTTGATGATGCCAAAACTTAAAGCATATATGCAAAATGTAAATATCAAAGATACATACAGATAGTGCAATAACAGATAATGTATGCGTAGAATCAATCTGTTTATTGATCATAACATTCTTGTCCTTTACACAATTTGTTTACAAAGTGTATCGAGCAAACATCTATGTCTACGCAAAAAAAAATAGAGAAATTCAGATTTCTTATTCAAAGTCTGGAAGACTTACATACTTATATATTTACAATAGTAAATTACATGAAGGGATGGACAACAACACTTCATCTCCTTCACGCTCTCTTCTTTCCTCATCCTCTGTCTCTCTTCTCGACCTTTTTCTTCTTCTTCACCGCTTTCTTTTTCTCATATGCTTTTCTGGCAGCTTCATCTCTTCTTTTTCTTTCTTGTCTTTCTTCCCACAGCTGAGTTTGTCTTTTATTCTCTTCCTCGATTCTCTTTACATACTCAACATTGTTCTTGGCCACTTGCAAGTTAGCTACTTCGTCAAACCCAGCTCAATAGATCCATCCTTTCTTCCCTGGATCTATGTATTCTATATTTTTGGGTAGAGGTCTAGGTCTGAAACCTCTTCCTCCACTGCTTCTTCCTCTTCCTCTGGGTGTGTATTGTACTGGGGCCTTCTTCTTCCCAGCTGAGTGACCAGCAGAGTGATCAGCAGAGCGACTGCCAGTAGTCTGCTGCCTTTCAGCTTCTTCACATAGCTTGAGGCCTTTTTCCCAATACAAGTCCCAGGCTTGGGCCATGGTCATGTTCTCGAAGTATCCCTCGGATGCGAGCGTCTTGAATTCATCAACAGATCTCGGCTCGGTTCCGACGTCTGAAATGGCATTAGTGTCTCTTCCTGCTGGAATGCCTCCATATTGTTTCAGTATGTCCATTGCACGGGCATCCATTTTTCTTTCAATCTCCGTCATCTCTTGCTTCTACTATTTTCCTCTTCTCGGACATGGGCACGCAGAGTGTTGGAGCGGCAGAAATCATTGGAACCTTTTGATTATGTCATTTGTGACAAGTCCTTGTTGAGGGGTTCTAGCAACCATTAACGTCATGTCTTTCGAACCTTCCCCCTCAACCAATTTTCCCTTCTTTTCTCTTCTCTGTTCTTCAGCTGTCTTTGCCTTTACAACTGCGTCCTTCTTCTCGGCTGCGGATTCTTTCAACATTTTTAGGTATTCCTCTTCCCCCTTTTTGGCATCATCAAAGGAGAG
The DNA here is from genome assembly GCA_016081115.2 of Rehmannia glutinosa. Classification (NCBI taxonomy): domain Eukaryota; kingdom Viridiplantae; phylum Streptophyta; class Magnoliopsida; order Lamiales; family Orobanchaceae; genus Rehmannia; species Rehmannia glutinosa. The sequence continues at coordinate 14,619,127 of CM071926.1, forward strand.
AGGAACCCCCTGAAACATGCCGACAAGCATGAAATCTAGACGGTGATAGGAAGTTCGCTTGGACTCTGCTGCAGAGTAAGCTGCTCGAAATTCTGAGCGGGTGGCTTTCGACTCGGCTGTCACCAACTTCATTTCAGCCATAAGAAGGCTGAATTTTGTATTCATATTTTCTTCCACTCGCAGAAGTTCTTTTCGATGAAATTCGCGCAGCAGTTCTATCTCTGTGGTATGAGATTCATGCATTCTGTCAATGTTTTCTTGCATTCTTCTCTTCATATCAGGCGTTATCGGCGCTCGGATCAGCATCTTATTGTACAATGATTTGAAGTATCGAACTTGTTCCACACGCATTGTTCTTCTTTGTTGCCACCATTCCCGGATCCTGACTACTATTCCACGCAGACCAGCAGTATGGTTAGCATCTCAGTTATCCAGCCGCATATCCAATGAGGCCTGGTGCCTTTCCATCTTCTCAATCTCCGCAAAGATAGCCTTGAAAACTTCTCGAACCTCAGTTGTTACCTCTGTCTCAGCTGGCGGCCAAGCAGCGTCAAAGTCAAAGTCTGCTGGAACGATGGTGTCTGTTGGAATGATGGGATCAGGTTTATGGAAACGTCATTGATCTCTAGCTGATTCATCATCAAGAGTGGGCAGCTCTAGTGAGAAGGGAAACGTTTCTTCAAAAGCATCATCACGGACATAGGGAATGCATTCAGCGGTAACTTCGTGGCGTGATGTGCCCGGTTGTGTTGATTCTCATTGCCGCAACTTTGGGAGCCTGCAGTGATTGGCATGATTAATTTGGGGTTTGTTGTGGTATGGACCCGGTGGCCGAGCCTCAATCGCTCTCAAGCAGCTCGGTCGGTCTCGGTGGTGCTTCCTATTGAGTTGTCCGGTCCTCGGCCCGTATCGGTGGCGTCATCGGAAGATGATGAGATTTGGAGAGGTGGCTCATCATCGAAATTGAAAGTTTGGCGAGTAGCCTTAAGATCGGACTTCCTCGTGCTTGGGAGAACATCCTCAATTTGAAGTCTTTTGGATTTGCGGTGGGGGATGACTAAACCGTCTTCACCTTCGGATCCAGGAAATGTTACATCGAGTTGTATTGGGAATCGTGAAGAGCACTTATCTCCTTCTCGGATGCATCAATGATAGTAGGAGGATTTTCGTCCTTCGTCTCTTTACCCAGGAAGTCTCAACCTCTCGTTGGCCTTCACTACCTCCCGCAATCTCAAGCAGCGGCGAGGCCTTGGACAATCCTTCCGGACTCAACTGTCTTAGGGTCGAGAGGTGGCATCCACCGGAGTCTCAACTCCATGGATTGCACTTTCATCGCCCGAGTGTTAACTCCCGGGCGAGATCCATCTTGTGCCTCTCGCTTGGCGCGTCATTTAACCTTGAGCGGTTGGCACTTTGGTGAGACAGTCTCAAGCTGTTTGAGCCTCGTCGTGACAACTTGCTATGTATGTCTGTTTGTTTTTCCTTCTCCACTTCGCCTCCTAGATTCGTTATGGGGTCAGTGCAGCATTCTCCGACCTAGGCTGCGGTGGAGGGAGTTTCCCCTCGGCCAAAGACACACACCGGTGAGTGACTTTGAATGGGGTCACTCTTCTCCGGACTCCATTTTTTTCTGTGAGTTGTCGGTAGTTGGGGCAGGTGGTAAAGCACCTTCAGTAGGGGTTGGCTCGACTTGGGTCCCCAAGTTCCCAGTTTCATTGTCAATTCCCTTAATGCCTTCATCAGAGTGAGCGGGGAAGTGGTAGCAACAACAACGATCATGCATTTGCGCACCACTCCCATAGGATCAATCTCTAGCTGTGATTTGGAAGATTTTCCAGGTCCTTCCACCAGCTGTTGCTCATGAATCATTCTGGATTCCCGCATGGCTGCCTGCATTTCCATCTCTTCAGAAAGCGGCCGGTAGGTCCAGATCCTCATCACTTTCTGAAAGCATATCAAGATGTGGATGAGTATGATCAATGGTTCGATTAGATGACAGAATCGGCTTTCTCTTGACTTCCTCGCGAGTCTCTCCTTCTCCTTATCTTTGAAGATCTGCAAGATATCGTGCGTTTTCTTCATCGAGCTTGGACAAGTGTGGTCAAATCGAGGAAATTCATCAGTTCTTCTTCTTCTTCTTCAATAAACTCGGGTCTTTGAACTGTTCCTTGATCGACTCAGCTTCCACTTCCTCCATTCTCGCAGGCGATTTTGGATGTCACGGATATGGTGGGGATAGGATCATCACATCATCATCTTCTTCATCATCATATCCTGTTGCCCTTCCTTTTCAGGAATAGAAGGCAACATACATCTGCCGCTCAACTCCTTCTGCAAACATCGGGGGCCAGTGGAGATATAGTCTGTCGGCAGGGGATTAATTTGTCTTAGTGCATATTTTTCCTCATTGCTCGTCATTTGTGGGTCTTCGACTTGCCTCTGTGATCGGCAATGACTTGGCGATTGCATCAATAATCTCTCGGAGACTCTCTTCTCCAATTTGTTTTTGACGATGTGCCGGTGAGTGGCGGACTCAATTGTTTTCTCAAGCTCGATCGCTTGAAAAGTCTTCTCCTTTGGTCCTTACCGGAGGAATTTCAGTTCGGATGCGTTTCTCCGAGTCTGCAGGCGGTAGGGCGGTGCTTCTTTTTTTTCTCGAGGAGCGGCTTTCTAGGCTTGTCAGTCCTCATTTTCTTGACAATAGGAGAAGGTATTTGAGGTTCTTTCTCCGCTACGGCTGCGCAGCGGTGACTCGGCTGCGAGGGCGGTGCATCTTTTGTTTTCTTCCATTTCTTTGAGGCGTGATCTTCTTTCTATTTGCATGGGAAGCTTTCTTCTTTGGAGGGAGACAACAAATTTGTTTCGGGTCGGTGATTCTCCTCACTTGTGTACGACTTTCTTGGCATAAGCTCTCCTCTGTGCTCCGAGGAGATATTTGATCGAACATCTTTTTGTTAACATGGAACGCTCTTCCATGTCGGGAAGAACACCTTTCACCTCCATCAACCTAGGCCAATCACCAGGCCATATCCCGAGATCCTCCGAACGCGATCCATACGCTTTGAATGACTTATTCCCGATATGCGCGAGTGCATTTGTATACAAACTCGGCCATTTACCTTCTTCTCCTTCATGATCGCACCCATCACGATCGGCTTGGTTTTGGACGGTGGTTAAAGCTTCCAAATTTGATGATGTCTACGCACTTGGCAACAATATCTAACTTGACTTGTGGTAGTCTTCTTCTTTAAGACTTCTTATCGGTGTGTATACCACCTTCGCAAACATAGTCGGGTTTGGCCACTTCCTTCCATGCAGCAGCCAGATTTACGTCAGCCTCATAGATCTCCGGCATTCCTTCCGCCGGTAGCAAGCAGTGCTCTGCCAAATCCTTGGCAGTGATTTTGATTTCCTTCCCGTGAACAGAGGACTTGATGCCCTCGTCGTGAACTTCAGCGTTCACATAAATCTGCGCGACCTCCTCCACATATGTCATTTGAAACTCCATTGTGAGAAAGGGTTTCATCCCAGACTTCTCCACTTTCTCAGCTATTTTCTTCACAAGGGTTTCGTCGAACCCCTGTTTGATCATTCCTTCAAAATCCACGGTAGAACCAGTGTGGATTTATTTTACCAACTTGACAATCGTGAGTAGATGCCATTTCTTGAAGCTTTACTGAATGAAACTTTGAAAAAAGTGCTTTGAAACTCTGTAGGGTTTTGAGAGAAAACTTTCTTTCTTTGCTTTGGAGAGAGATGAACAGTTTGTGTAAAGTGAGAGAAAAACGGACGAAATGGTATATGTATGGGTTATGAAAGGACGTGCGGATGGTTTATGAAATTTGATCAAGATCAACGGCTCAGATTTTGCACGCCGATTAACATTTAATTTCTCGCACTTAATGCGGCAGCATTTATATCCAATCATAAGCTTAGTATGCAGCTTTTGACTGTACACGTCATAATTATGCTGACATCATTCTTAAAAACATTCCCACTTAGCAGGAACGACTGCGTTTTTGTCACTTCGCTCATAGGCGACTCACCTTACTTCTTGGCTGATTCAACTTTTCTTCTCTCTATCCACATCGTGACTCTGTTGTCAGCCAACTCGTTGTAGCTGACTTTCCGATACGGCTGATTCACTTAGTTGTTTTAAGAGCTCCGCTCTTTTTCATCTTTTCATGTTCCAATCTCTTTTCCTTGAGTCTTCTGAGTGTCAACTCAGCTCAATTAACCCTAATTCATGCTTGAGTTCTTCAAATCTTGATTCACATAATGGTTTTGTGAATATATCGCCTAACTTGCTTATCGGTTGAGATGTATTCCAAAGTGATGTCTTCTTTTCAACATGGTCTCTTATGAAATGGTATCGACATCAATGTGCTTTGTTCTTGAGTGTAACACAAAGCATTTTGAGTTATTGCAAACACTTGTATTATCACACATAATTGGAATTTCCTTTTCTTCAACTTCATAGTCTCTCGATTCTTTGTCTCATCCATAAGACTTGGGCAACTTGTGCCCTTGACTATGTATTCTGCTTGTTGTGGATGTGGCTATTGAGTTTTTTCTTGCTAAACCAGGAAATTAACCTATTTCAAGCATTTGACATGTACGAAGTACTCTTCACCTTCGACTCTACATCCAAAGATAGTTTAATCTGAATAACCAATTAGCTTGAATCCACCTTCCTTTGGATACCATAAGTCAACTTCTTGGCTTCCTTTAAATATCTCAATATTCTCTTGGCTGTGGTCATGTGGCTTTATTTAGGAGAAGATTGAAATCTTGCACATACACCTGACAAAGGTGATGTCCGCCTACTTTGTGAGATAAGCGATGATCCAATGAGTGCTCGTATCTTGTTTGATCCACAAAGGCTTGCCATCGCATCCATATCCATTTTGGTGATGTATTCATTGGTATTTTTCAGAAGACTTATCTTCCATACCAAATTTCTTCATTAATTCTCTGGTGTACTTTGTCTGACTTATGAAGGTTCCATCATTCAGCTATTTTACTTGGAGTCCTAGGAAGAATTTCAGCTCTCCCATCATGCTCATTTCAAATTTTCTTTGCATGAGGTTTGAGAATTTATCACACAACTCTTTGTTTGTGAATCCAAAAATGATGTCATCCACATAGATTTGAACAAGCAGTATACTCTTCCCATCTTGAATTATGAAGAGTGTTCTATCTACTTTGCCTTTTGTGAATCCGTTCTCAGTCAGGAATTGTGATAATGTATCATACCATGCTCTTGGTGCCTGTTTTAATCTCATATAGAGCTTTCTTGAGCTTGTACACTTTATCTCCAAGAGTCTTCTGCTCAAATCCTGGAGGTTGTTCAACATATACTTCTTCTTCCAATAATCCATTCAAGATTGCACTTTTTACATCCATTTGATATACAATGAAGTTCTTGTGTGCAGCATAAGCAAGAAACATCCTTATTGCTTCTAATCTTGCAACAGGGGCAAAAGTTTCATCAAAATCTATTCATTCTTCTTGGTAATACCCTTTGGCTACCAATCTTGCCTTGTTTCTTACCACAGAACCTTCTTCATTCATTTTGTTTCTGAAAACCCATTTTGTGCCAATAACATTTTGATGGGTTGGTCTTTGAACCAATTCCCATACTTTGTTCCTTTTGAACTGATTCAACTCTTCTTGCATGGCTTGAATCCAATGTGTGTCATTCAATGCTTGTGACACATCTTTTGGTTCTATTTGAGAGATAAAACAAGTGAACATGGCTTCTTGTTGAGTTCTGGATCTGGTTCTTACACCTTCTCTTACATATCCAATGATTAGGTCTGGAGGATGATCCCTCAGCCATCTTACATCAGGTTGGAGTAAGTTAGCTGGATTCAGTCTTCTTGCAGCTGTGATGTCTTGAGCAGCTCTCTCATCATCACTTAGCTGCAGATTGTCCAGCTCTCTTTGAGATTCAGCTATCTCTTCTTCATCTCTGTTAATTGCTCCAGCTTCAGCTTCAACATAGGGACTCTTCTGCACAGTTGACTGACTCAGCTTATCAGCTAACTCTTCAATGTCTTCTTCATTTACCTTGGGTTCATCAAACACCACATGGATGGACTCTTCTGTAACCATTGTCCTCTTGTTGAGCACTCTATAGGCTTTACTTTCAGCTGAGTATCCCAAGAAGATACCTTCATCAACTTTGGCATCAAAAGCCTTTAAGTTGTCTTTGCCATTATTATGGATGAAGCATTTGCATCCAAATATTCTGAAATATGCAATATTTGGCTTTCTCCCTATCCAAATCTCATAGGGAGTTTTTGTCAGCTGTCTATTTATCATGCATCTATTTTGAGTATAACATCTTTGTGTTTATTGCTTGACCCAAAATCTTTTAGGTAACCTGCTTGACTAACATGGTCCGCTGCTTCCTTGAGAGAGAGTTCCTTCTTTCTCGCAACTCCATTCTTTGTGGAGTTCTTGCTTGCAGAGATAGTTCATGAGCAATACCATTTTCAATACAATCTTGAGTTATTATTCCATTGACAAACTCAGTTCCTCTGTCAGATCTTATTTTAATGATGGTTTGACTCTTCTCATTTTGGATCCTCTTCATCAGCTGTGGTAACTTCTGCAAAGTTTCCTTCTTTTTACACATGAAGTATATCTTTAATAATCATCCACCACTACTAGAGTGTATTTCTTCCCACTTATACTCGGGTTGGTTCAACATGACCAAATAGATCCATATGCAGTAGATGCAATATTCTTGTTGAAGATGGGCTTGACTTCTCTTTCAAGGATGATTTGATTTGCTTACCCATCTGGCATGCATCACAAACACTTTCCTTCTTGTACACTGAGTCTGGAAGTCCTTCTACAAGATTACTTCTTGCAAGTTTGTTAAGTGTTTTGAAATTCAGGTGACTCAACTTCTTGTGCCACAACCAACTTGATTCTTTGTGCTCTTTTTGCCAATAGACAAGTGCTTGGTGTTGCGGTTGACCAATCCACCACATACATGTTCTTTTGTCTGCATCCTTGTAATACTACTTCATTAGATTCAATGTTCTTGATTTGGCATACACCCATGTTGAATCAACATTATAGCCTTTGTCACATAGTTGGATCGATACTTAGCTTGATTGAAGTTGAGTCCTTCAACATATGCAACATCGTGATCTCTAATCCATTTTTCTTGATGGATCGAATGCCTCTTATTTCTCCCTGGAGCTTCATTCCTCCAAATATAACTTTTGCACCTCTAACCTCCTTGAATTTTGATAGATTTTCTTGTTTCTGTCATGTGCGGGAATGTACCACTATCCATGTACCAGGTTCCTTGGCACTCGGCTATTCCTTGAACGCAATCAAGGAATTTAGTTTTAGGTACCCATACTTGCCGGGTCCTAAGGGGTTAGTCTTTGTAAGATGATCCAACCAACCTATAACCAAATGATTTGACTCTCAGGGGTTGCCATCTATCGTGCCATAATCATAATTTACTTTGGCAAATTGGCAGGGGGCTTTGGGTTCATACAATTGTCCTTTTGTCCGTATGCTGTGTGTGTGTTTTAGCAATTGCCTTCCTTGGGTAGTTGTGATACCTCACGAGTGTAGTGTTTGGGTGCATATGTGTGTTGAAGATAGCTCTTTTGCCTTTGGAATGGCCTTTGTTGAGTTCTAGGCCTTTGCCATCTAGGCATGTATTCCATATATCTTTCTTTGATTTTCACATTGTACCAATCTTGGCTTGGGTAGTTTCTACCATTTCCATCATATGTGTTCCTTTTATAGAACTTCCGGGGTTTTGGTAGCTCTGTTTTTTCTTTCTGAGTATTTTACATTTTGGAATTTCTTTGAGGAACTCGGTTGGATTTCTTCTCACCGTATCCTCTCAAAGATACTCAAGTGTTTTTTTTTTCCTTTATAACCAAGGCCGGTTTGGTTGTGATTGTGCTTTGGAGTGAATGTGTGTGCACCATTTGGAGTTTTGGATTTTTGAGATCTTCATTACTTGAAGATCCTTTTTCCAAAATCACTTTGGGAGCTTGACTTAGCATAGAGGAATTAAATCTAGCTGTCTTGTCTCCACATTCTCTTTGACTCATAATAAGATCATCCAAAGATTTAGATGCCTTAGTGAATGAGGCAATCACATTTTTGAGGTCATTTTCCCTCTTTTCTATAAGCGACTATCTCTCTGTTGTTAATTTAACATTTTCAGCCTTTAGTTCTTTATTCTCATCGACTATGTGACTCAGTACTTAGCTCCTTAGTCATTGTGTGAGTTTTGGCTTTGAAGTCATTTGTTTTCCTCATTTAGCGAGTGAGTGTGAGGATTTAATGTGCTCAAAGTCTTTCATCATTTTGCCTAATGAATCATAAAGATCGAGTGGGTGATGAAGTGTGTGTGTCACAATCACTATCATTAGAATCTGGTTGGTCTTGTTCTTTGGCCATTAAGCGGATCAAGGCTTCTTTTTGCAGTCACCGAGTAGTCGACTTCACTACTCTCCGAGTCTTTGTGTCTTTTTAGCACTGTCTCGGATTTCTGACTAACATTGCCTTTTTCTTTTCTTGTCTTCTTTCCCTGAAGACTTTCCTTTCCTCTTCATTCATGTATCTGTTGACTACAGGATATGGACAGTCAATTGCGAAATGTCCTGGTTGTCTGCAATTCCAACACGGGTTTTTAACTTTTTGTTCAGCTCTTTCCATTCTCGGATTGTCAGCTCTTTGGTACTCGACCTTTTGATGCTCTGCTCTCTTGGGTGGCCTATCTTCCCTTGACTTGGAGGGAGCTGAGTGTCTTCTGGAGGTTTCACCTTTGTTTCTTTTGTAGTTCTTGTTGAAGAACTTGTTGAATCTTTTAACCATTAGGGCAATCTCCTCCTGGTCAATGACTTCTTTGGTCTCAGCTCTCTTTCCTTCCTTGACTATGAGTGCAGTTGTTTTGGGTACATCTATCTCCTCTTGATCCTTTCTTCTCAGCTCAAACTCATAGGCTTTGAGGTCTGAGAATAGTTCATGATTAGATGTTTTTGATAGGTCCATTGAGTGCCTTAGAGACATGGTCTTCATTTCCCACTCAGCTGGAAGACTTCTTAGAATTTTCATACACATTTTCTTCTGTGTGTATTCTTTTCCAAGTGCAGATAACTCGTTCGTAATTTCTGTGAATCGAGCATCCAATTGATCCATTGTTTCACCTGCAAGAATTTTAAAATTTTCAAATTTTTGAACCACAATAGATAATTTATTTTCCTTGATTTGCTCGGATCCTTCACAAATTAAGGTTAATTTATCCCAGTTTATTTGGTACATTTTTGCAAGATTTGACTTTGTTGAACATGGCTTTGTCCAAAGTCTTGTAAAGTATATCCTTGGCCACATTGTCTAGGTTGTATCTTTTTCTATCATCATTAGTCCATTCGGCTCACGGGTTTTTCAACCATAGCCGGGTGCGGGAGCTTGACATCCTCTTTCTCCTTGTGCCACTGACTCTCCTTACAGTGTGTTCACTTTTAAAATTTGTAGTGGCCCATCTTCTATTACTATCCACATTTAATCGTGTAATCTTTGATAGATGAGCACGCATACGAATTTTCAATCATCAAATTCCTCAATTGTGAACATAGGGATGTGTGTCAAATTTGCTTCCATGACAATAACTTTGCTAAATAAAGGAGTTTTGAAAGATCAAGTGCTAAAGCAAGCTTTGAAAGATTGGAGATCTAGTTCGATAACGGTGCGGAAGGCTCGATGAACCAACCGCTCACGATACCACTTGTAGGTCCCACGGGTGTGAGTGTAAGGTTTAGAAGGGGGGGTTGAATAAACCTTACCAACTTTTTGAGTTAGTCCTTTTAAAATCGTTCAGAGTTAATTCTTCACAGCTAAGTCCTTGATGGACAAGTAAGCTAGTTAACCAACGAGTTAGCCACTCAGGACTTTCGATTTTTGTTGATAGAATAACTTTCATTTGCTTAGTCTAAAGTTTAACTCAACTGTGAAATGTTTTCGCGGAAGACTTTAACACCCTTGAATTTGGTTTAGATTTGTTTTAACACTTGGTTTTAGCACTTTGATAAATATCAATTGGATAGCAAATTTATCAGCAGATATAAAGTAATATGCAGAATTGAAGTGCTGAAATTTAAATGACACAATAAATTTTATAGAGGTTCGAAGATGGGGTAATTCTTTTAATCCTCTCTTCTCCAACTCTGGAGGAATCCACTAAGTATTGATCAGTACAAAGTGGTTATCGGTCCGGATGCAAGTCTTGATCACACACGGTGGCTTCTCGTCCGGCTCGAACTTCTTCACGGGGCGCAAATTTGCCTTGCTACTACATCTCACTTGCTCAAGTTTTCTAGATTTGATCACGAAGCCCTCCAAGAACTTAAGACTGGTTCGACCTTGAACCTTTCTACAACCCTATGTGGAATGTAGACCTCTTTGTTCCTTCAAATGTTTCCTCTCCAAGCTGATTGAAGTCATCTTTCCTTCACGGGTGAGTGTTGGATTGATTTCCTTGAAGTTCGGCCCGAGGATTAGCTTGAATGACTTGAGAATATTTTGTAGGTTACAACTCAAATGATAGCTTGAATGTTCGTGAAATGCGGGGTAGTCAAGATAACCCCTTCTTTGATTCCTCGGCCTTTTATAGTGTTCTTTTGAAAATCGCCCGTTGAAGAGATAGGCTAATTTTCAAAAAACACTTGTGGTCGTTGGCTTGCCTTGTTGCGATCCTTGAAATTGACATTTCCTCGTATTGAATGAACCTTGACTTTTGAGTTCGACACAGGTGCAGTGGTTCCCATTGGTTTATTCCTTTTGCACGCTTACGGGGGTGAGCACTTTAAGAAAGGCAAGTATGGAAGTATTACTTGTTTAAGTAACTTCTTGACTTTTGTGCAACGGATCCTTTTCGTTTGTCTTGACTTGCGATTCTTAACTTCCCGGATGACTTGAGTCGACTTCCAATCATTGGATGACTCATCATCACTTCAACTTGAGACTTGGCTATCTTGGGTTGACTTGGTGACACTTCACACAATTGCATCTCGGTGATACTTCTCCAGTCGAGTTCATGTCTTCTCTTCCTTGCCATACTCAGCTGCATCACATCGGAGTCTTCATTCTAGTCTCCAGTTGACTTCTTGCATATTTAGGCATAACTGACTTAACTCAGCTCGAACAGCCCTATCTATTACAATGCAAGTTACAAAGAAAATGGGGTGCCAACTTTCTAGTCTAAGTTTTACATGGCATTAATCAAAATCTAAAAATTAATTTCCCAACACAATATTTTGTGTAATCGTCTATAAACGTTATGAAGTACTTTTTCCCACCTTGAGTTTGCACAAGTTTTAAATCACACACATCTATATGAATTAACTCGAGTGGTTTGGTACTTCTTGTTACCGAATGAAATGGTGCTTTAGCCAACTTTGCTTCAACACAAATTTCGCATTTGTCTTGTGAATCGGTTTTAAACGTAGGTATTAATTCCAGATTCACTAACCTTTTAATTGTGTTGAAGTTTACATGTCCTAATCTATCATGCCATAAATTAGAACAATCCAACAAGTAAATGAAGTAACATTTTTATTCTTAAGCCTCTTGGCGGAAAACGACATTCTGGACATCTTAAAAGGCCCGTTATCAAGGTAGCCCTTACAAAGAAACTGACCATTCTTGGTCATTACAAACTTGTCGAACTCAAACACTAGTCTAAACCCGACCTTACTAAGTAAAGGACCGGGAACCAAATTCTTGCGGATGTCCGGGACATGCAGCACATCTACAAGCGTAAGCTCCTTTCCGTAAGTCATCTTGAGCACAACCTTGCCAAGCCCCACGATGTTGGAAGTCGAAGAATTTCCCATGAAAAGCTTTCTTCCATTTATCGGAGTATAGGAGGAGAACATCTCCTTGTCGGCACAAATGTGACGAGTAGCCCCGGTATCTATCCACCATTCCCTTGGGTTATCCACCATATTGGCTTCAAACATAACGGCGGAGAGATCGAGCTCCGACAGGTCGATTGGAACCAACTTGTCCTTCATCACATTGGCTTGTTGGTTGCCACCTTGATTGCCCTTCTTTGGGTGTCGGCAATCCTTGGCCATGTGGTTCGATTTGCCACAATTGTAGTAATTCCCCTTAAACTTTTTGGCCTTTCCCTTGTCTTTCTCGGAGTGCTGGCATTTCTTGATAGTGCTCGATTCAGCAAGATTGGTCTTGGCCTCCATTCCAGACTTACTGGATTTAACATCTGATTTTCGGTTGAATTCTTTGATTCAAAGCCGAATTAGATCCTCAAGCCCCATCTCTTTGTGTTTGTGCTTGAGGTAATTCTTAAAATCCTTCCACAATGGCGGCAATTTCTCGATTATTGCAGCCACTTGAAAGAATTCATTCAAAATCATCCCTTCAGACACTAAGTCATGAAGTATGATTTGAATCTCTTGGACTTGGCTGTTCACCGTTTTAGTGTCAACCATCTTGTACTCGAGAAATTTGCTGACAACAAATTTTTTTGTGTCGGCATCTTCCGTCTTGTACTTCTTCTCCAAAGAATCCCACAATTCATTAGACGTTTTGAACGTGCTATAGACATTATAGAGGGTGTCGTCTATCCCGTTCAACACGTAGTTTTGACACAGAAAATCGCCGTTATGCCAAGCATCCACAGTGATTCTCCGGTTGTTGTCGATTTCTTCATCGCCAATGGTAGGGGGGTCGTCCTTCAGAAAATGGGACAACCCCAAGGTCGTTAAGTAAAACAACATCTTCTGTTGCCAACTTTTGAAGTCGGCACCGAAGAACTTGGGCGACTTTTCGCCATGAGCAGGAGCAGCAGCCATTGGTGTGAACGAGATTGAAGCCATCGTCTTGAACAGAAACAGATCTTGCGATTGTTGGGTAAAATTTATAAAGGATTCTGTTTCAAAGAAAATTTGGCTAGTGTGGAGTGTTTGGCTAAGTCGAGGCCTAAATTATACCAGTCTCCGCAAGATGAAAGACGCCCCATATACAGAGTGCTTACGGTTCCGATGTTCGTCTCTAAGATACAACAACTTTTATTGTACTTGCAAAAACCGGAACTACAGCGAACAATAGGTGTTTTAACTTTCAAGCTTTTGAAGGAGGGAAGTCAATATGCTCGAATGTAATGACCGTTTTATTAATCTGATGAATTTCGTGTGTTTATTCCATCTACAGGGGTCGAATAATATAGGCCTCAGGTGCCTCGTATGGAAATATCACGTCTTTTGGCTCGAAAAGATAGATTTTTAACGAACAGACGCATTTGTTCTGCACTTCGCATCGACGCACGACGTGGCGCACGACCCGTGCGCCTGCCCGTGCATGGATGCGAACCAAAATGACAAAGTTACGGCATGACGCATGACTCGATGTACGGGTCGTGCGTCAGCAGCCTGTGCTTGGATGCGAATAGGTCCGGTGGCCTTGCGACCAGGCCTTGCGGGTAGTGCGTCGTCGCGTCTTTCGGTGCGAACACTTCCTAGTTGAAAAATCTGTTAATTAATTCAAAAATTAATTAATCAATTAGTTTAAAGGTTTTGGTCCAAAAAAGAATAAGGGCCCTGAAGCCCAAGCCCAGGCCCATGGTCCATGACCCACGACCCGAGACGATCGGCGGCGGAGACACGCGCGCGCGTGTGTGCTTTGAACTAAAACCACAAACATATAGGTCTTCACCCCTTTAAAAACTTGGGTGCCCCCATGGGCCCAAACCCATAAGTACAACTTGGGATAAATATAGTGTGCAAACTTTGTCTTTTTATCCTATGTGGGATTGAGCATTTCTCCTTCCTCACATTTTCTGTTTTCCATACCATTTACTTGTATTAAGTGGCTAACTTCTAGCATTAATTTTTCATTCACCCGGAATTGGTTTTGAGAAATTTCAAATGTTATTCTCATCTACTCTCTTAATTTAATTCTATTTTTCACTAATGGAAACCACTTAATTATTTGGTCAAAATCGGGTCAATACCCATTTTACCAAACACAATTCCAACAACTTTTGTGTAAGTGGTGCTATTGAACAAAACACGTCAAGTCGTTTTATCTTTGGGAACATTACGTCGTATCGTGAGCACTAGCTGGAATATATTTGTAGCGCCATTTCTAGCTTGTTTGAATATTAATGTATAAATAAGGAATTGAAATAGAAATACTCTGAAGAATGCTTAAAAATATGGAATAATAAAAATCTTGCTTTTTTTTTTTTGAAAACTTTGCAGCGAAATTAAATGCTTATAACTGAAATAATTATTTATCCAAAAATATTCATTCTGGAAAATAAAACGACATTCGACATTTAATAAACTAAAAAGTCAAACTTTATAAATAAGAGAAACTGAAAGACATGAAATCTTGAAAGACGTGGGTTTCCGAGTCACTGCGTCGTGCCATCTCCTTCCTCATCTGGGTTCCAATCTGAAAACATTCAACATTCGTGGAATGAGCTAAAGGAGCTCAACAAGTAATCTCATGCATGAATGCATGCCTAATGCAATATCTTACATTTATACCTTGAAAGACTTTACATTTTCTTTACTTAAAAACCTTTCACATTCATACTTAAAATATTGTCTTTCTTTTCGTAAAACATTCTTAGGACGCGAGCTCACTTGGTGACACATTGTTCTAATCAGGGTCGCAGTGGGCCTTGTTATTTGGAACCCGACTAACATTTTGCCCGAAGGCCCATTTCCTTTCATTTTGCCCGAAGGCCCATTTTCTTTCATTTTGCCCGAAGGCCCATTTTCTTTCATTTTGCCCGAAGGCCCATTTCCTTTCATTTTGCCCAAAGGCCCATTTCCATTCGTTTTGCCCAAAGGCCCATTTCCATTCGTTTTGCCCGAAGGCCCATTTCCATTCGTTTTGCCCGAAGGCCCATTTCATTGAACATTAACATTAGCCGCAAGCGGCACATTGTCGGAACGCCGGTCCCCCGCGCCCATTTCCCACTCACTCTAGCATCATAGAACAATGTACACCCATTTCTTTGAAAAATATTATTAATTCTAAACTTTAAGACTTGACTTGACTTAATATATGGATGTTCGTGAAATAATATGAACATACATTAACATGATGCATGAACATAATTGATGCAATTAGGAAAAATCCTGCATTCATTCAGTTAGAGAAAAACTCTACATTCATTTAGTTAGGAGAAAACCCTATATTCAATTAGTCAAGGGTAAACCCTACATTCAATTAGTTAATTAGGAGAAAACCCTATATTCAATTAGTTAGGAAAAACCCTACATTCAATTAGTTAAGAGAAAACCTTATCAATTAGCTAGGGAAAACCATACGTTCAATTAATTAAGGGAAAAACTTATGTTACACTATTAAAAGGAATTAGATGCCTAGTTTCTCAAGAGTCGTGTTACACATATAAATCCCTCAACTATATAGATTTATATATGAATAGTCACCAAACTTTTAATTAGTATATGATTACAGTTGGAGGCACGTGATTAAGACTCATGGTACTATGTCAAATTCCACTGCACACAATTACTACTCTACATTATTATATATATATATAGAGATTGGTTCAAATGGGACACCCCCTCTTATATGAGACGGTGGGGACTAATCCAAGCCACTGAATTTTTTTGATTGATGGTGTAGATTTAATGACTAAAAAAATAAATAATGACTTAAACTGATAATTATAAGGGTAAAATAGACAATATATATGATATCCAAAACTACCATAAACGTTTCCTACAAAATAGGGATTTGCTTACTTACCTAATCAACAAAATCGTGTGAGGAGCGATTTTTGGATACAAAATCGTACAAAATAGATTTAACGTTCTTATATCACCATTATGTAATTCTGTCACCCCATCTTCTTCACCTGCTGGAATTACTTCTGAAATCCTTTCACAATTCTCGATTTTTATTTCCACAAGATTTTTATTTCTCATTCAGTTGCATTTGTGCAATTCTTTTCAAAGAGTAGTCGAGCACTGAGCGGCATCCAATGGGACTTTCAGTGGTATGCCAACTTCAAACTATCTTCGCTTGGACTTGAAATTTTAGCGGAGTACACAATTTTGGTATCTATAACTTTGATTCTTCCTAGTGTTTCACTTATATTTCTATTGACAACTTTTTCAAGTTTACTTGTCTAGCAGTTTAGATTGATAGCTTTCATGAATGCTACTTTTGATTGTTGTAGTAATTTTAAATCAGTTTTCAAATTTGAGTTTTCTTGTTTTGTGTGGTTTGGTTATAATTATTTGCCATCCTAATTGAATTTGATATGATGAATGATTATTTACTGTGTCTATCCAAGTCCATACAAGAATACTGAGGTTTTTAGCTTTTGAATCTTTTCTAGCTTATATCTCCATTATGTAATTATGTCACTCCATCTTCTTAATTATCCTGCTGCAATTACTTCTGAAATCTTTTCACAGTTCTCGATTTTTATTTCCACAAGGTTTCTTAGGTGCCGCAACAACTCAAGTGGGAGGAGCGTCTTGAGGTTGTTGCATGCTTTGGCATGCAATACTTTAAAAGGCGGCGGAGGCTCGTCGTAGTCAAAGACGCCATGAGAACATGCCATCTTGAAGGTCTCTCTTACTTTCATGGCGGAGTATCTTTGCGGGAAAAACGTTATGGTGGAGAAGGGAGCGGAAAAAAAGGGTTGTTGTGTCGGAAAGGTGAAGATTGATATAGTATTAGAATGTTGTATAATTAGTGTGCGGTTTTCTTTGCGTAATTAGTATTAGAATGTTGTATAACTAGTGCGGTTTTTTGCTTGCTTTTTTTTTTTTTTGGTGGAAAGGCTATATATATATCTGTAAAACCAAAGCAAGAATGTATGTATACTCACTATAGATTTTATGTGTGTTTAGTGATATGTTAATGTAACACGATGTATAATTAGTGCAGTTTTACTGCGTACATAGTATTAGAATATTGTATAATTAGTGCGAGTTTTCTTTGTGTAATTAGTATTAAAATATTATATTAGAACGTGTTTAATCCTTCCAAATAATTTAGGATGATATACGATGTACATACTAAGTCAATAAGAACATGTTTAATCCTTCCAAATAATCTTTGTTTAATCACTTTAATAATCTTGTGTGGTTAAGAGCGTTATCTTGTATAAATGTCGAAATTTCACTTTGTACAATATATTTATTTTTGTGTATTGAAGTGCATTTATTTTATACAAAAAATTAAGAACGTGTTTAATCCTTCCAAATAATTTAGGATGACATACAGTATACATACTAAGTCGATAAAAACGTGTTTAATCCTTCCAAATAATACTGTTTATTCACTTTAATATTACTGTGCGATTAGGGCATGTTCGCTGTATAAAAATTTAAATTTCACTGTACTATATATTTATTTCACTGCGTATTGAATTGCATTTATTTTATGGAAAAAATAACACTATAATTTAGAAATTGTCTGCCTTTTTTTTTGGGCTTATTGGGTTTGATTTGGTAAGATTTTTGTTGCAATTATTTTGTGTTTATCACATTTTGAAAGGATATAACTTCCCCTTAAATTTAGGAGCCGAAAAAGGTAAAATAATACCTACCTTCTACACTAAAATATAAAAGACATATTTGCCCTTAATTAATAATTCAAAAATAATATAAATTACCATTTTAAACTCTTGCATTAACTAATTGCCTAAAATAGTGGGATTAATCTGAATCATCCAAAAGATCAATCCAACGGTTATAATAAATCCCCACCGTCTCATATAAGGAGGGGTGTCCCATTTGAACCATCATATATATATATATATATATATATATATATATATATATAGGGATATGATCAAATGAGATCAGACCCTTTAGGTAAGAACATAAGACCATATTTAGACCATTTGATTTAATAATCAATGGTCCAGTTTTACTCCTCATTTTAGGCATTGGCGCCTCATTTAAGGGCATTACGGTAATTTCATTGTAAAATGTAAGGGATATATTTGTAATTGGACGTGTTTTGAATTTAGTAACTCAAATTCTTCCTTATCTCATCCGTGATTTGTGCAACATCTCTCTCTGTGGAATTCTCCTCTAAAATTTATCTCAATAGAAATTCTCTCAAATAGAAATTCTCCATCAACATCAACCTCTCCACCGACGACGCCGATGAAGGCGACGAAGAGGCAAAAAGGATCGACCGCTTATGCTTACAATACAACCTTCTTTCGCCACCGTCGTCGTCTCACCGAGTCACCACTCCGGATCGATAAGCTCCCAACCTTCTTCGATTTTTCATTTTTTCTTACGGAATTTATTCCGAATGTATACGATCTTTTTACATGTGTGTTTATATGCACATGTATATTATGAGATTTCGGGATTAGGTTTATAATGTGTTAGAGTTCATAAATTAAGTTGTTCATTGTACATATGATTATGTAGTTTTTGTTCAATTTTGATGTTCTTGATAATAGGGTTCTATTTTGTGTTTTTGTGGTCGCTTTTATTATTTTAATTATTTTCAATTTTGGGTTTAAACATATATTTCATTATTCGATCTTGCCAATAGGTTTGATGAATATTTTTTTTGGGCTTTTTGTTGTTCTTATGTTGTGTGCTTGTAGTTTAGATTTCTTTCGACTTCTCAATTCTGATTTATCTAGGGATATTTCGCACCTTCGTGCACTGTGATGTTAGTTGTGTAATTATGTATATTTAGTTATGAAATTATGTGTGTTTAGTTGTATAATAATGTATGTTTAGTTATGTAATAATGTGTATTTATAAGTTATATAATGTGTGTATAATTATGAAATTATGTGTGTTTAAGTATATAATCATGTGAACTTAGATATAGAATTCTGTGTGTTTAGCTATAGAATTACGTGTATCGATCGTTTGTGCAAGGACTCGACCACGAGCTCGGTGACCGAGCTCGATAAATTGAACAACTTTGACATGGTAAATCTTGGTAATTAATCTCATTGTTTTTTCAAATCTTTTCATTAATTACCAAGACCCTAATGTATAGTGTGTTTGAGTTTTTCTTCGATTTGTAAGAGCGAGCACATCTTTTTCGGTGACCTTTGATGTCGAGGTTTAACTTGCCATATTATCGACAACTCGTAAATGCATCGGTGGAAGCAAAATGGGAGAAATATGGAGATTTCTTAGGACAAGTTGGTGAGCTTTTTTTGCTTTCAATCAATTATGCATGTTATTTTTTATCGAGTTCTAAATTGTGTTCTAAGGTATTAGAATTTGTACAAGATTTGCTGAAATATTTGTCCTGGCTATTATGTTTTTACTCAGCATCTATATGTCTTGGATAGCATACTGTCATGAAATTATGTGTTTTAGTTGTAGAATTATGTGTTTTTAGTTTCGTAATAATGTTTATTTAGTAATAGCACAGTGTTTTTCAAACCAATGCATCAGCATATATACATTAAAGTATTTTTCTGTGAATTTGAAATTTGAATTGGAAAAGCTGAAGGACTAAACAATAAATTATTTGATACAATACAGTCACCCATACACACCCCCCGGCCAACCCCACCCCAACCCCACATGTTTTTAGATTTTATAGTGATCAGAGTTAAAGATATGGGAAGATAATTTTTTAGTGCAGAATGAGTGTGTTTATATAGGTATGTAATTGTGTGTATTTAAGTTTGAAATTATGTGTAGTTAGTTAGTATGATATGGTTAATTATAATATATAGTCTGCGAAGTTTGAAGTTGTTTTCCATGGTATATTTTGCAGGTTCGGATGTTTTCAAACTACTTGGAGACTAAAGGCTGCCCGCAAATGGCTAGTGTTGTCCGGAAATTCACCCCGTCTAGACTATGCATGCCTTGGAGAGATACCACAAACAAAGTTGATTGTGGTATATATGCCATGAGGCATATGGAGAGATACATGGGCGGTGGCACCAAGGGATGAGATTGTGGTTTGGAGAAGAATAATGCGTCTCAACTGTCTAACTTACGTACGAAGTACTCATCTGCAATAATCCTCCACCATAGCAATGAGCTAAAGGATAGATGTTTGGAAGAAGCCAGAAAGTTTTGGACGGGGAAGATCGTATTGTAGTTTTGTTTTAAATAGACAACGTAGTATGCAGAATTGTCTATTTAATTGTGGAGACATTACATGCTTATTTAATTGAGATAAAAATGAAACCATCCCTCATTTAATTGTGGAGACATTACATGCTTATTAACTAATAAGTGGGAATTGACACGTAACTACGTAAGAATTCAACAGCCTTAAAATCGGACTTATGGGAATAGGCCAATACTAACTGGAAAGGATTTTGCCCATCCAAGAATAAAGTCAGAATTGGGATTACATATCTATTGTGTAGGTATAGTTTTTTTGAGCCAAGTTTATTAACTCAGATTAATGATGGGATGAATCCAAAACGAGATAATTATTTTTAACCACCTGAACTTTACCCTTTTTTACACTTCACAACCTATACTTTTATTTTTAACCTTTTGCATCTGTACTACGAAAATAATTACTCTTTGCAACTTTTGGACCATTTTGCCCACAGGATTTTATTCTTTAATAACAATAGTTCTAGTTATCCCTTTAAACTCTAATTTGTGGATTGCTCCATAAGGATAAATATATTGCATTATACAATAATCATAAAGTTTTTACTCCATAATCAATTTGTTTTTCGGATTTTTTTAGAAATAAGAACCCGATTTTTACGTAACTTGTTTTGTTCGTGGCATTGTTACACCTACTTAGATCCAGTCTCTATTGAGGAGGTTTTAAATGGATCATGTCGGGTTTCGACCTATAAACTCAACAAGACATACTTCTATCAAGATCTTATTTCAAGTATTTATCCGTATACAAATTAGGTCTTAAATGAAAATGAAAATAGTCCATTACGACCATATCGGCTGCCCAACATGCTTAAAGTAAAATTAATAAATCCCTTAAAATTCATACCTCTTTTGGCCCAAAAGCGACCAGGGTTAAGTGGTTCGCATACGCCACCACGGTCGAAAAATTCGCCCCGGATCGTTTGACAAACGACTCCTTTGTTCAACCTCACCCTCGGGAAGATGATCGCAAGTTATCCGACTCCTTGAAACTTTCGGCCACGACCTTGGTTCGTTTCCTACTCAAGGCGTAAAAGTAATTCTTCAAAGGGGATGAATTAATAGAACATTATGAACACATGTTGAAGCGAGAAAGCCTCTTTTTATTAAGAACTTATAGAAATATTTATTACATTAGTAATCTCCTTTTGGGAGGAGAATCTTTTGGTTTAGCCTCTCATAGATGAGGCTTGCACTCGGAAATACATAAAACTTAAAAACTAAAACACTCAAAATATTACAAATTTTCTCTCAGAATTTATTATAAGAAAACTAAGGAAAATGTTCGATGTCCTCGACTTCCTTCAAATCCTGCATTTTATAGAGGTAAGTCAGGACTTGAAATTCGGACTTCAAATCTTGTTGAGATGTAAGGCGTCATCTGCTACGTCATACTCTGAATTATTACTCGCTTGTTGTCTTCCTTCTCTTTCGCGTGACTCAACCCATGTGATGGTTGTCGGGGAATCTTTAAAAAGTTAGTCTGCGTGGTCCCCAGGAAAACGCGTCTTGTGGTAGGCCCTTGTCCTTTCAGTGTATGGTCTGTCGGTCGGGTTTGGGTGGAAACCTTTCCCAAACTCGGGTTCCTTCTGTTCGGGGCATGGAGCGGATCCGATCGATCCAACGGCCAACATGCGCCATGTTCTGAGAATTTCCGGTAAGTTTCTTTGCTCGTAGGAATCTTGTTTTCCCGGAGAATTCTCCTTTTGGTTTGAAGAGTTCCTCTGCAAATCTGTGGTTGATCCAGTCATCGAATTCAAAAGGAAAGATCCGTTCGTCAGTGCGGAAGAACTTGAATGGATATTTGACTTTGTCCATTTCGATTAGACAAACCCAAAGACCCCATGCTCGTCTTGTAGAAGCTTCGTCTTGAGAAAATGCTCCTACTAACATCTTTGGTCCTTCTTAGGTGAAAGTTTGCGCTTAATGTATTTTAAAGCATTTCCATCCGGTCTTCTTAGCTTGATGAAATGAAAAGCTTCATTAAAGCCTTTCTTATTTGGTTCGGGAGAGTCACTTTGATAAAATACGAGTTCAAAATATCGCCTCACGGCCAAGTGTGGATTATTGGCCCAGGTCTCGTAAAGCGCTTCCCCAATCCATTTCGGTAATTTTGAAATTTACGGGAATCTGGTGACACGGTATAGATTGAAGCTAAAGCTCAAAAGTATACCATTCTTGTACTTCATTTGGATGACTTAGGGTTTCATCCAAACTCTTGGATACTTGCACGAGATATCAACCATTGTTTTTTCGGGTTAATACCTTGTCTTGTAACTAATTTCTCCCATTTGTTGATATACCTGCATAGGAGAAATCTTAATCTCGTCGTTTGAACCTTAGATTTGCACATGTGGCCTAAGATTCAACTCTCCCTCTTTTACCCCGGAGGTCTTTGGGTTGACTTGAAGACTCGGGTTGTGACAGGAGCTTCAACATTCGATTCTGATTTGTACACCCTCGGGGGATGCATCTGCAACACTTGTGATTATGGTACTTGAATCCATAACCTCCGGGTTAGAGCCCGTACTCTCTCGGCCCCTTTTTGCACAAGTAGGAGATGCGGCTGGAAGAAGGCCCTTGCGGCGCTAAGAACAATTGTCCGGCTGGCATGCTCGTATTTGACTAGAAAGCGGTTTCGGTCGGTCAGACTGTTGAAGTCGTCCGCCACAACTTACGCATTGAGACATAACGTCCCAAAATCTCGTTCTAGACTCTCCAGGTTTTCCCTGAGATGTCTTACTCGTTTAAGGACTCGTCGACAGCAGCGTCCTTCCATCTCGTGTCAAGAAATGCAAGAATATTTTCATGAGATTTTATAATGACAATATCATAATCATAATATTGACATTGACTTGCCATCTAAAATCGAGCCTTTTCGGTTTTGATTCAATTTTGTTTTTTGAAAAGCCTTGACACTAGAATTATCAATTTTTAAAGTAAACTTTTTAGCGGTAAAAATAGAGGCCATTTTTAAAAGCCTTTACATTTTGCAAAGAATTCTTTTCGTTAATATGCCAGGAGTTGCTTCACTAGGGGTGAATAAACCGCTGCAATATCTGCATGGCACTTCTTCATTTGGTGTGACCTTAGTAAGAAGCTGCTTTGCCCACCAATCATCACTTGGCATCGTGTAAAGAACCAGTTCATCCTCGTCTTGGGAATTGCAAGTTTTGGAAGCTTTTTACAAACTTCTTTAAGTTGCTTGATTCCTTCTTGATGTTCATCTTCCCATTTGAATCTTGCATCTTTTTTTTTTTAAGTAATGGGCTAAACACCTTCTGTAGTATCTAGATTGTTAATAAACATTCAGCCAAAATTAACAACTCAAGAAAACTCTGAAGTGCTTCTTGTCTTTCGGTGTATCACGGAAATCCTGTATTTTTTCCACAATATGATTACGTAGAATAATTCAGATTCATCGATTTCAATTCAGAGGAATTCAATGTCTTGTTGCGATTACACTTCTTTTAAAGCACTAATCCTTCTTTGTGACAAACATCACGAAAATATTTCCAAATGTTTGAGATGCTCCTTCATGTTCTTTGATGCGATTAGAATGTCGTCGATATATACGAACATGGCGAAATAATCTTTGAAAAGATTATCCATCTTTCTTTGATATATACGGGGTGCGTTAGCCAATCCCATAGGCATCACGTTCCAAATATAGTGTCCCTGTGGTGTAGAGAAAAAATTTTGTAAACTTCTTACTTTCTTCCTCCCATCTTAATCGGTAGAATCCGGACTTGCAATCGAACTTTGAGAATATCTTGGCACCTTTGATCTGATTAACGGATGTTCTCTGCTTGGGATATAGTATCGTCGAACTCCAAAATGTTATTAATCCCTTTGTAATTAATAACAAGTCTTGGCTTTCCTCTTTTGATTTCTCCATGGTTTTCGACTAAAACCCTGGGCTCTTTGTATGGAGAAACTCTGGTGAAATTAACTTAAAGGTCAAGATGTTCCTTAAGTATCTTTCTCGCATATCCTCACGATCCTCCTGGTTCATAAGGATTGGTTTGAATCTTACGAACTCGTACTCCTTTCCAGGTTTAACCTTTAAGGATGCTTTAAGCTCGTTTTATCCCACCAAGCCAAAGGATCTTCATTGTAATTCCTTTGGATCTTCTTCTTGATATCCTCGAGTGATATTTGTTCTTCTATGGTTACATCACTCTGTGGATTCTCCATTATACTCATCCATAAGTCTGCAATGGCTTACGGAGTAACTCGTTCTTCACCTTGCACTGAATGAATACAAGTTGTTATCCCATATCTTTTGATCCTTACGAATCGAACCAAATTGTCTATAGGATAATAATGCTTCACCAAATTTTCTTCGATCCGCCATTTTTGGATTGCGAAGTTTGGCTTCATCACCACGCTTTTTGCGAAAATTAATGGGCATTTTTCGGTAAAATGCTTCCCATGATCTACGAACAATAATCTTATGATCACATAAGGTTGTGAAAATAAGTCTTCTTGTCTCATTCTCTGTGTGAATCGCTTGAATGTTTGTAGGAAATTGTTTCCTAGCAAAATATACACTTTTTGTATCATGGAAATAGATTGGTGGCGTCTTTACTTTGTACCATAAGTCTTGCCGCGCCTCCGATCATTATTTACGCTTGTTTAATTCCTGTTAAGGATAAGAATCCTTTTAGAGAAATCTCTTCTGCAATAGCTGGTAAATCTTCTCCAATTTCTTTAGGAAAAACATCAAAACTGCGAGTACATATTCCGGCACCTGAATCAATATAGGCGGCGAAATACTCGGCCTTGTATTCGGCATATAACATTCCGATAGAAATGTATATGGAGAATGGACTAGTGGTCATCGATTACGTATCTTTTATTAGCATTTGTGAACTCCATTCCGTCTTGTAATCTTTCCCAAGGTTTATGTTCCTCAAGAAATTCAATTCCCGGTATTAATTGTTCTGGGGATCTTTCTGCGCAACTCTGTGATAGTAAGCTCAATTTCTCCTATCTTGAGGCTTCCTTGATACCTTCCAACGATTGGTTGTTGGAGATAATATAAAACATCACAAGGAAAAATGTTATCCTTTTGAGTGATGTCGAATATTACTTCAACCTCTCGCCATCATACGGACATTTCAGCTCTCTCTTTGTTTTAAAAACATCGGGGATTATTTGAATTGTACTTGGTCTCCTTTCTTCCCAACGGCACTACTCACCATTCTATCTTCTTTGGAAAGACATCCTTCTAGGCTCAACTCGAGACTCCGACTTTTGTTGAAGGCTGGTTGATCTTGAATTATCATATCAATCTCCTTAATAGTTGGAGATTCAATGATTTTTCAGTAACACCACCCTGGCAAAGTCCTCAAAGATTCTTGGGACTTCAATAAATTCCTTTCTCAAGAATACTTGAATGATGGGTATTCGAGAGAGCATAGAAATCTTGTATGTGATCGAGTAAGGCTGTTTCCTTTTTCATCAAATCGACTCTTTTGAAATCTTGATGAAGAGTTAGGACTCTCTTGAAGTCTCGATCTCCCAAATTGTATGCAATTCTAGGATAGACATTAAATGCTAATTTCCTGCATACAAATTTCACCATGAACCGCTCCAAGGCATGAATCCTTAAGATGTGAGATTCGCTTGTCAAAAATAGCAAGATTGAGTGGCGAATCTATTCCTTCCTTGAATGTTGCCTTAATAATGACTCTTATGG
Source organism: Rehmannia glutinosa (assembly GCA_016081115.2). Classification (NCBI taxonomy): domain Eukaryota; kingdom Viridiplantae; phylum Streptophyta; class Magnoliopsida; order Lamiales; family Orobanchaceae; genus Rehmannia; species Rehmannia glutinosa. The sequence continues at coordinate 14,644,969 of CM071926.1, forward strand.
CTCCAATGTGAATCCATGAGAGTGTATTTGCAACTTCTCTTTTAACTCTGCTTTTGATCTCTGTATTTCTCTAATAGGGACCAAGCGCATCTCGATTCTGTTCTTAGGTAAACTCCATTGGAATGGCTAATTCTCCGGTTGTTACCCTGTGGATAATTTGGTGTTTACATTCGAAACCCAATCTTATCAATGCTTTTTCCATAGCTCAATTGTAAATCCATCATAGACTTGAAGCTTTGGATCTTCCTTCATGATCCTCATAAGAGTTTTATGGCGTCGTATGAGAGAGGAATCGACATATCCTCCCCTATCGTTTGTTTCTTTGAAGAATTTCTTCTTCACTCGATTAAGTGAGTCACTTCCATCGTCGAGAATAGATCTCTTCTTCATAGATGCTTTCATCGAGGGAATATCCTCAAATTGATACACTGTATTAAATCCACGATAATAGACATCTTCTTCGATTTACGGTGTGGCCTCAACCTGTCGACTCCTCGTTTTTGATTGTGCGGGCAATCCGTTGAGATATGCCCTCTTGCTCGCATGTCCGGCAATTACTGATCTTTGAAACTTTCATTAGCTCTAGTGTGAGCACGCTGAAAGTTCTTCTCCTGATTTCTGTTGGTACTTGCTTGATTAGAACACGATGATGAGGCTCTACTCTGCTTGATCTTGGTCTTTGCCCCGATTTATAACCGGGCTTTTGTTTTGACAAAACCTTCTAGGTCTCCATGAAGACCCCTTCTTTTATTCTTCTTTCTCGGCGGTATGGATGGCTTCTCTCCTTCTTTCTTGTGCCGCCTTGTTTGACCTCCCAATTGTTGGGATATCATTATCCACGCAACATAGAGGAAGCTGCTTTGTTAATTCCTCTTAATCTCTTGTAATTCTGTGCGGCTGCTTGATAGCACCATTGAGATAACTTGGCCTTTAGGAAAGACATTTTTAAGCCCGCGATTTCTACTTGACTCCACCCTTGTATTCACGATAAGCATTTCTCTCCGAGGGGACTCGGAATCTTGGCAAAGAATAGGTGCGGCTTCTTTTCCTCAATCTTGGATTTCCACGGTATTCGGTGAACAACTTGATATATTCGTCAATATGACAAATATCCAGTAACTCAAGGCTATAGAGGGCTTGTTTATATTTCTTTCTTTTTTCATCCTCTAATCCCTCGAAATAACCTGTGCCGATGAATTGGATTTTGAATAGTTTTGCCATACCATCGACAATTCCTTTAAGTGATTCCCCTGATGTGACCGAACTTTTCGTACTAGCATCGGTCATATCCCAGGCAATCTTCACCGATCCTTCAAGACTCATTTCAAGGAGTAAAATGAATGAATCCTTTGTAAGATCGAGGGTTCTATTTGAAATTCTCATAGTGAAGCCCATTCATCAATGAGAACTTCTCTGTTTTTAAAATGCTGGGATATCGATTTAACATCAACCCATACGGATGTATGGGGTCGAGTGCGATCTTCCATAAGGCGTCGATATACATTCGGCCTTAGGTAGGTTATGCAGTTCTGCAAGAGGTTTCGACCTCCTGTTCTGACAGTGGATCACTCCCGGTCGTAAAATCCCGGCATGTGGCATCCTCTCGTCCCGAGCTCCATGATGTGAACCCGTACTTTCTTCGACGTTAGGATTAACTGGTGGCGGTGGTGGAGGAATTGGTCTACCTTGTGGGTCATAGGTAACCAAAGCTGATTCCTCACCTGCGTTCATCTTTAAATCTACAATACCTAATCCTGAAGGATTACGCAGGTCGTGTAGATCTTTAAGATTCATCTTTTCCATATCCATCTTTTAATTTTTGATGGATTTTCCTTTGATTAGAGCAATGAGTTTTTCCTCATCTGTCATCTTTCGTATAACTTCGGTTGGTTTCCCTTTTTGGTGTAAATAGGGTACCGTCCCAAAATCAATACGTTTCCTTCCTCCAGGATGAACTCGGCTGTCCTCCAGGTTCTTGACTCGTTTGAATATCATGAAGGAGTTCAAGAGTTTCCTTCGATATTTCACCATCGTCTCCATCAGTTCGGATGCGATGAACTTGTCTTGGTAGATGAATATGGCGGTTGCCATAATTAGTGCACCGTCTTCGGATTTCTCTAAGATCTTCGGAGATCTTAGACTTATCTGGAAGTATCTCGTTCCACTCTGGTACTCCATCGGGAATCATTGTTCGATGGGAATTTTCATGAACCGTTTCTTGAAGGTTCATCAAGTGAACATATATAAGTGCGGTTAAGCATCAGCTGCCTATAGTATTCTGCTTTCGCATTTTGCATTGCCTCAAGGTTTCCCGTCGGCTCTGCCTGTTCCTTTTCTTCATGTTGGTATTCCCGATATGAAACCTGGTCAAGGTGTTCTTGTGCATACATCGTCAATATTTGTGATATGTCTGTAAGGGTACATCTCGGACATCGGTCAGGATCCATAATCTCGGAGTAATTTCTCCTCGCCAATTGTTAATTACATAAATATAATAAATTTAACTAAAAGTTCTTAATAAACCAAGAGCTCACGATACCATTTTTCGAGGATCGCAAGACCTTTGGGAGTATTCAAAGAAAATGCAATGAAATTTATCGTTCGGGTTGCAAAGTGTAACAACTTTAAAGTTTAGAGTGTAAACTACAAACCATCTTTCCTGAAACCAGGGGTAAAACCGGAATTTTATGCAAAGTGTAAAATTTTGTGAAGTTTAGGTTGCAATCAGTAACTTTTCAAAGTTCGGGTTGCAAAGTGTAAAAACCCGTATAGTTTGGGTTGATTAAAAACGTTATCCCAATCCAAAACCGTTTGTTCATCTGCATCTATGATGTGTCCGTATTCAGGTAAACGTATTAACTCCCAACCCAATAATCAACCATTAATTGTGCAATAATTCCAATTATCACACTAATCACATGAATCCATATAATACTAACGCAACAATCTTAATTTTGGTAAACCTTAATAATTATACGTGAAAACTAAAGAGATTACTTGTCTCTGATTAATTTATGGGGTGATAGAAAATCTTTTGCAGACCTCTTTCGAATCAATCGCGTTGGGGAAGTCCTCTATTTCTTCTCTTTTCTCTCTGGCCGATCCCTCTCTCTCCCTAACTGTCGTCCTCTTCTCACTTCTATTTCTATCGTGTATTATGTGTTCTCTATATGTGTTTTGTGTGTCTTATATCTGTATTTTAACCTCCCAATTGAACTAGGTTTTGGATATATGGGGTTATTATTAACTTACTAACAATATGGGCCAGATTTAATACTCTAAACTAATTAAAGGTCCAATTATTCGTTATAAGGCCCAAATTAAATAAATTCTCAGTCTGATTAAAAAGTCTCTTTTGTAATCCATAATTTAACAAATTACTAACTATCTAGTAAAATTATTAATAAAGTCCTAATTCTCCATTATTATCCCATAAAATAAACTAATAACATAATCAATAAAATTCTTATTAAGGCATAAAAATTTGGGTCGTTACAATATTTATCTTGCGGAAAGAGTTTTATCTCGACTTCATTTCTGTCCAGACAAGTTGTAATAGATAGATTCTATTTTATTGTACTTTTCTATTTTTTTTTTTGTAAAAATTATTGTTGAAGGCTTCCCGTTGTAACCTATTTTAATAAACATAATCGCAGGTTACAAAAAGGATCCACAAGCCCTCATGGGATGGCCTAGTGGTATATAAGCCCCTTCATGGAATGACCTAATGATATAGAGTAGGTTCTTGTCTTCATGAGATTGAATATATCAGGGTTGAATACTCACTTCTACAATGTTTGATGGCATAAAACTTGTCTAGTGCAATTTATTAGGTTGGCCTTGTTGGAATAAACTTTAGTGAATAACATCACTTTAATCCAGGAGCGTTCATATCGAATTATCAAGAATCAAAAGACTAGATTGCGGAAGCGTACCTGAATCCATAGCAGTTGAATCCTGGGATCTGGCCTTCTAGATCTACACGTCTCGAAGCTTTTCAGAGAACCCTTTAGTTTTCTCCGTAGGTTTCTTTCTGACGATGGGATAGCAGAATAGAATATCGTAGACGTGTGACCTAGGGACCATAACCCTTATATAACTGTGTTATATTCGGTACCCTATTTTAGCCCATCATTAAAACAGGGATAATCCATTAAGTCTCTACACATTAAAGGCCACACCCTATTAGATACATTAAAGCCCAATTCCTTAAACCTAATTTGATCACTTATAAAATGGGCTTAACCTTAATTGTGATCCACAATGCATAATTATTTCACATATAAGCCCAATGTTGGATTATGATCAACAATCTCCCACAAGGCTATATGTGTAACCTTATAATTATGTATTGTAAAAATAACCATATGAGCTCAACTTTGCTGTCATAATCAAATGTATATGTAACCAATCCGGTCCATTAATCGTACCAACATAGGATCAAAGCGGCCTTCGTTACATTTATCGTAACTTTCGACCCATCAATGGTCACGTATCCCAATACAATTAAAGTCATGGATCATGATGTGGATGTGTAGCATGGAAATTTCATGCAATGTGATCTTAACATGCCTATTTCCAAGCTGGTCCACCTTACCTTAGTGAGATCAAACCATATGCGAGAATCAAAGTGTTAATATCTTTGAAACTTTATCTCTGCAGAGTAAAACCTTAATATATCCTTAAAGTGAAATGGTGAAAAATGTGTCTACATTTAAAGAACATTATAATTACAAACTCCCACTAGAACTGAATATCCTTAAAAGCGTATATCTGGCGATTTGACACCCATATGAACAACAAGTTCATGAAGCCCTTTGGGTGGCAATCCTTAGTAAACGGATCCGCAATTATGGAGTTTGTATCGATGTTCTATAGACATACTGTCACTTTGACTTATCTCTTTAACAATCGGGAACTTGATCTCTTTATGTTTAGTCTTCGTCGAGTTCTGTTGTTTGGAATATAGCATTCTTTGACTCAATGTCACAAACTTAGTGGTATTTTAATACCATCTACATCTGTGACCTCATGACAAACTTTCGCAACTATAATCCATGATTTGGATGTTCCATAACACGCTTATGAATTCTCTACCATGGTAAAAGAGTCTATATTGTAGCTGTTTAGAACTCTTCCACAAATAGCGAGAAATACATAGTCCAACTTAAATACCATGTTATCTTGACATCAATAAAATCAGTCGGCATACTAAATGATCTCAAAGCTGATCCGACCTCGACATGTGAGCATGTAACTTTTCTTTATCCATAAGTACCTTAGACTTGTTTATTTGCTCTTCAAATATTGCATATTCACGACTTATTATATATCCGCCAAGCATCCCTACAATGTACACAATATCCAGCTGCGTACACACGATCATACATCGGACTCCATATTCTTTGGCGTCACGGAATCTTACGCATTTTATTTTCCTTAAATCATTCTTAGGGCACCAATTGAGGTGAACTTGTCTCCTTAGCCATAGGGTTATGATTTGGTTTACAATCATGCATGCCATTTGAAGGACCTTTACGATATAGCTCTTTTGTGATAATCCAGTACTCGAGAATAATCTCATTGTATTTATATCCTAATACAAAAGAGACATCACAAAAAACTTTCATCTCAAGATTCTTGTCGAAATCTCTTGGTGTTGTGCGATAAGCCTATATCGTTGATGGCAACCAAAATGTCATCGACATACAAAACGAGAAACATATACTTGCTCCCACGAAACTATGATACATGAAATCATCGACCAAATTCATCTCAAAACCAAACAAGATGATCACTTGATGAAAATCTAAATACCATTGCCCGGATATTTGCTTGAGTCCATAGATGGATTTCTTAAGTTTGCAAACCATATCCTTTGAGTCTTCGATACAAAGTTTTGGTTACACCATATAAATCGCCTCATCAATGTCACCATTGAGAAACGGCGTCTTTATTTCCATCTAATGTAACTCAAGATCAAAGTGTGCTACTAATGCCATTATAATCTGAAAGAGTCTTTCAAAAGAAAGAGAGAAAGTCTCTTTATAGTTGATGCCTTAACTCGTGTAAAGCCATTTGCGACAAGGCGAGTTTTGTATCTTCCGTCATTGCCTCTTGAATCTTTCTTGGTATTAAATATCCATTTGCAACCAATGAGTTTCACACCTTAAGGCAATAGGAAAAGTTCTCGTCATTGTCCCTCATGGACTTAATCTATTCATTCATGGGCATCCATCCACTTAATGAGAGTTGGAACTTTCCATGGCTTGATAGAAGTTGATTAGATCATCTTCCATCATTCAAATGTCAACCTCATTTTCTTGGAGAAATACAATGTAATCATCTGGCATTGCACTTCTTCTTTCCGTAGTGGATCTCCTTAATGGCATGAGTTCTTGAGGTTGTAGAGTTTGTTCATCGGAATAATTTAAAGCAGGAGGTTATCGAGCATTATCTTTATTTGTGTCTTGAACAAGGTCAGGAATGAAATTCCGATCAATGCCAACAACACCTGTGGGAATATCGACGTATTCCTCTTCAAAAACAAAGTCCTTAACTCAATCTACCCCCGCAAACTCAACATCCTCAAAGAACCAGGCATTTAACGACTTAGAAATAGCCTTGGTTGTGGGATCATAAAACTTGTACCCTTTGGACTTTTAAGAGTATCCAACAAAATAACAACTAATTGTCCTTAAGTCCAGTTTCTTCTCATTAGGCTTTGTAAGGCCTTGCATCAGCTAGACATTCCCAAACGTGCAAGTGCTTCAGACTAGGTTTCTTGCCTATCTAAAGTTCATAAGGGATTATGTTAGTCGCTTTAGTTGGAAACCTTAAGTGCTTCTTCCTAGAGTGATTCTGGTAAAGTAGAATGACTAATCATACTCCTCACCATATCCTTAAGCATTACATTTTTAGTCCTTTAGCAACACTTATTCATAATGGCAAACCTGATTTAGTGTACTATGGGGCGATCTTGCATTCCTCTAGGAATTAGTAAGCGATCTAGCGTTGTTCACGAACCATCATATCTATCGTTGCATACACCACCACGATCAGATGTGATGTTTTAAATCCTTTTGTTGAGTTAATTCTCAACTTCAGCCTTATAGAATTTGAACACGTCTAGTGATTGTGACTTTTCATGAATAATAACTTGTAGCCATATCTAAAATATCGTCTATGAACATTATTATATATTGTTAACCATTCAAGCAACCATATGGAGCGGTCCACAAATATCCGTATATATAAGTTCTAAGGCATACTGAATCAATTAGCTACAAATATCTTTTGTTGATTTGTTATTCTACTTAAACCTCGAGTACTTAAAAGTAGCGACTTATTGGATGAAACAATAATATCTGTCAAATAAAGGTTATTGTTAAGAACTGGAACTAACCAATTTTGAATCATGAGACAAGCTAAATTTTCAATTTCTGAATGAACATAAATAACCGAATTTGTCCAAAGTAGAAATAGAAGTCAAGTTCCAAATTAACGTCTCATCAAGATTCAAATAAAATCCGATCTTAACAATAATCTATATTTTCTATTATTTCAACCATAATTGTCTTGTTTTGCCTATTTTGATGTATCTTTCACCATCATTTAGCTTTTGGCAATGGAAACTCTTCTGAGATCTTGGTGTGAGTTGATGAACTAAAATCTTTCCACCATGTGTGCCAGGAAACTGAAGTTAAGTTAACCTCAAAACAAACCATAAGCGAAGCGTACCTTATCTTCATATTTTTAATTCCTTGCCTTTCATTACGTGAAGTTAAAGCGATGTTAGCCACTTTTTGTCTCATATTGTGTTAACCTTTTCTCTTTACGGCGCTTGATATGAGATGACTCATTTAGAGAGTAAAACTCTTTTAGCGTCGACTCACCTTAAAGCGGCTAAGCGTGTGAAAAGATATCAAAAACTAAATGCACTAGCAAATCCTCAAAGCAATACGAGACATATCTATAACTTATTATGGATATTGCCTTTACTCTCATACATTTGAGATCATGTTTGTCAAAAGCGTACTAATCGAGCCTTTCGTTCTCGACAAATATTTTCTCAATATCCGCAAGAAATTCTTAGCTATTGTGACCTTTCTAGATAAAGTGTCCTTTTAACATAAAAGCTATATTGATCTTGTGAAATATAAGCGGGAATATTCAAAACTAAACTCAGAAAATAAACAATACACAAATCATGCTCACATAAATCTCGGAATCTAATAATAAATTCAAATAATGGTAAATCCCATCTCAAGACAGGCACTCCATTAATATTTCATCTTTGGACAAAATATTAACTTGTAATTGACATCTTGGTGCGGTAATCAAACACGATAATAAGACCATATCAAACAATAAACCTTCCTTTGGGCGATTTAGTGTTCATATGTAAACGAATAATTATCAGCGTTTATTACCCACGGTTGCACGTGCAATTCGATAAATATTCACCTTCCTTTGGGCGGTTAATATTCACATAAATTCTGTACAATGACAACCTATTATATTTCAAAACAAATTAATTTACACAAGAGAGGTCACTTTGGTGACATGTTGTTTCAATTAATTCATCTCAAAATATATAATCCATACCATTATTCGAATTTAAAATTTAAATTCCAAGATCAAACTTAATTTAGGGTTTTCCATATTATTTGAGGCCAATTTTAAAAAATAAATAAACTTTAATAAGCCCAAATTAAAACCTTTTTATTTAAAACCCTAATTTCCTTTAAACAATAAATGGGCCCTTAAAATAAATCTTATTAGTAGGTAGGCCCAAATAATCCTTTATTTGTAAAAGAACCCAACGTCAAGGCATTTTCACAACAAAAAATCTAAATTTTCTGAAAATTCCAAAGTAACCCCAAAGTCCAACTTTTCTTGACCAAAAGGCCATCTTCCTCAAACAACCAAATTCATGTTTAACAGATTTCAGTTTCTGCAATTTTTTTTTTTTAATAATAAATCCTAATTCCAAAACTTTATAAATTGAAAGGCTTTACTAATCAGAACCAAGCACAACAATCTATAATCAAATTCAAGCCTGGTGGTGGTGGTTCTTTGCGAAGGCTCAACGTGAAGAGGAAAATAAGATCTGGGTTTCAATTTTGCAACCTTTCTTTTCATTTCTTAAATACATGCGCAGTTCCGCAAAAAAAAAACCACAATCTGAATACATACAAACCGAAGAGGGGTTTACAAAAGAATCAACAGAAGGATTTATGAAACTCATTAATCGCTCAGAATCAATAACTATAACAATATTAATAGATATCCAAAAGAAAATAAAATTATTTCCCGTATTCCAAATTGTGTGATTTGACAATTCATATATCCCAATATCCGAAACAATAATTCAATCAATAATAATGAACTGTAATACCGAATAGAACTACCGATCCAAAAAAAATTCGATTCTCAATAAATCAATATGAAGTGTCACGATACCACAAGCATTTGGAATAAACTTTAGTGAATACATCACTTTAATCGGAGCGTTCATATCGAATTATCAAGAATCAAAAGACTAGATTCGGAGCGTCTGCGAATCCATGCTTAGCGGTTGAATCGCGGGATGCGGCCTTCTAGATCTACACGTCTCGAAGGCACCGGAGGAACCCTTTAGTTTTCTCAAGTAGGTTTTTTTACGACGATGGGATAGCGAGAATAGAATATCGTAGCGTGTGACCAGGGGACCATAACCCTTATATAAGCTTTGTGTTATATTCGGTCCCTATTTTAGCTCATCATTAAAACAGAGGATAATCCATTAAGTCTCTACACATTAAAGGCTCTACACCCTATTAGATACATTAAAGCCCAATTCTTTAAACCTAATTTGATCACTTATAAAATGGGCTTAACCTTAGTGTGATCGCAATCATAATTATTTGCATATAAGCTAAATGTTAGATTATGATCCAACAGGCCTAATTAGTCCTCTATTGCGTCAACTCCAGAGTTACTCGGTGTTCTCTCTTGTTTGATAAATTAATATTTCATTTCGTTATAATCTTGCACGTCACGAATTGTCTATATCTTATTTTTTTCAAACTTCTATATACTTTTAAAGAAGCAATCAAATATATTATTAAATTATTCTCAAAAAAATATTCTAAAACTTGATTACTAATTAAAAATAAATTAACAGTTATCAATCATCTATATATCTATATCTATATCTATTAATATATATAGATATATATAGAATCAAATGTGGCAGGGGCTTATTGTGTGGCAGTATGGATCAATCTAAGCCATTAATCTGACAAATCTAAAGGCCCAATTTTTTTCGAATTTTTTTTAATTTAATTTCCCCCAATTAGGGGCACAAAGGTCATTTTTTACACAAATTAATTCGGGTAGTTTTGGTAACCCCCCATAACTCTATTTTTTGGGGATTTTAATTACTCCCATTCCCCCTTTTCATTCCACACTAGTTTCATCAAAATCCAAAACTCCCAAATTCTATTTCTCAAAATAGTAACCATGAAATTTTCCCGCTCATTTTTTATTGCTATAAAAAGTAATAAAAGTCTAGAAAACAAAAGAGAAAAATATTTGTAATTCTATGGTTTCCAAATATGTATACTGCATTAATTGGTTTTCCAAATATGCGTGTATACCGCATTAATTATTATAATACTCTTTTTTTTAGAAATTAATAATTTTTTAGTTTTTGATTAGTTTTTGACCTATAATATATCAAATTAATCATCTTTTTACGATATTTAGTTTGACACTCATATTATATATATAAAATAAAAAATAAATATAGTAAATAAAAAAGATATATTTACTCTAAATTTTATTTTGTAGTGGGTTTTAAAAAATTATGCATTCGGCTATTGAAAAATTTACATATTCATGTATTTTGACTGTTGTAATTTCTTATTTTAAGCAAATTGGATTTTCACCCTCAACATAATATGGAAGTTATGATTATGAATGTGAAATTATTTTGACAACAACTTTTATACTTTCTTAAATTAAATAAATAAAAATTTCTTAGTTTGAGTAAATCGGATTTTCACATAATGCATATTTTCCTGATTTAAAATAAATTATTTTATATTTTCATCTCAAAAAAATAATGAAGATCACTGTATAAAAAAAGTGATATGAATGCTTATATTATTATATAAGTTTTTCGGCATTTCTGAATCATAATTTAATAGTTAATAATTTATTTTTTATTAACAAAAGCAATATTTATTTTATTTATTTTCTTACCAAAAAAGAAATTATGCTAGACTATTATATATGTTGTCATATTTTCTATTATAAAAATATGAAAAACACAAAATATCCGATCATAATTTTAAAAAAATTCCGAACGATACACAACAAAATCTATAAAATAATCAATACTCCGAAAAGCTAAACATGGAATATAAATCTGGACAATAACATTGAAAATAAAAGATTGTCTTACAAAAACTTGAATAAATATATAAATATATATAATTTTATATATCTGTGTATTATATTTGAGAATATAATCCACCATAAATATTATATGAAATACGTGAAATATGAAAATCATATATATATGTATAATTCTTCATATTTATGTAGTATATCTGATAAAATAACCCAATATATAAATATTATATAAAATGCCTGAAATATTGAAATACAAGATATATATATATATGTGTGTATAGGATCAAATGTGTCAGGGGGCTTACCGTATGGCAGTGTAGATCAATATAAGTCATTAATCTGACAAATCTAAAGGCCCAATTTTTTTCGATTTTTTTTAAAAAATTTAATTTCGCCCCAATTAAGGGCATAAAGGTCATTTTTTACACATTAAATCAGTTAGATTTGGTAACTCCCCATCACCCTGTTTTTTTGGGATTTCAATTATTTTGATTCCTCTTTTCATTCCTCGGTGGTTTCATAAAAAACCAAAACTCCCAATTTTATTTATCTCTACTTCTTTTCTCTGTGTTTGGTCGACGACATCTCCTCCTCCATCTCAGTTTAGTTTCGTTCAAAAGTTCTCCACAAATTGTCGACAGAGACACACACTCTGCACATAGGGTGATTCCGATTCTTCAAATAGTTGGTTAAGGTAAGTGATAAGGGTCTTTTTATGCATGTTTTATGTGTATATTTGAGTATGATTTGAGTTATTTTATTGTTAGTTTCATAAATTTTTGATTATACATAGTTCACATTACTCCGAGGTGCTTTTATTGGTATAGATTGATTATTTGGAGATGTTTTTGGTGAATTTTGGGTCATGGTTTCATGTCAAAACATACACGGGGGTTTCTGGATGCAAAAACACTCAAAATCACAAGCTAAACGCGTCATTTCAGGGTCTTTTCAGTCAAACACGGGCAGGTTGTGCTTTTCAAGCACGGCCGTGCTTTTAGAAGTAAAAAACGAGCAATTTTTCGACCCGAGCGTACCAAACATGGCCAGGCCGTGCTTTTCAAGCACGGCCGTGTTGGGAAAATCCAAAATACGGCTGCCGTGCTTTTAAAGCACGGACGTGTTTTTCCAATCTGGATGTTCTTTTGGCGGAAATTATGGAAGCTTTCCCTTTTTGCTTTTTGACAACCTTTGAGCAACTTTTACATCTCATTTTGTTGTACCAAACTCTATTATTCAAAGGAGCTTGAATCGGTTCGAAGGATAGACTGCTTCCGCGTCATTTTCGGAAATGGAGCTAGGAGAGGAGAACATTGGATCGAGATTAGTTGACCTTCCCCGGCTGGAAAGAGAGGGGGAGATAAAATAGAGTGCGAAGTCGGTTTAGAAGATTACTTTGAATGCCCGGGTGGAAGGCTAGCTTTAGCTTAGCTGGCTAGCGGAGTAATGAATGGATTGAATGAGTGGATGAAAGGAAGAAAGATCTTGTTTGAGGCTCGCTCTAGATCGGATGGTTCCATGGGCTCAATTGTCATGTGGACACAATGATTCGACCAACTCAACCAATGGAAGTGGAGTATTATCATGTGAATACAATGATTCAACCAACTCAACCATGAATGTGCACATAATGATTCAACCAACAACCATGGAAGTGGAGCATTTGTTAGCATTATTGATGTGTTCTTTCACAAAGATGGTGCCTATAAAAGCCAAGAGTTTGAGTTGGGAAAGAAGGCATGTAGTATTCATTCATTGATAGAGAGATTCATTGTATATTCATTGTATATTCTAAGTTTCAAAGAAAAATACATTAAGAGGATAAAAGAGAGGTAGAGTTGGAAGTTGAAGAGCAATAGAGGAGAAGGCTTGGAGCTCAACATCATTGCAATCAACCAAGGAGAAAGTCTTGAATTGGTCTTGAATAAGAGCTAAGTACACCATGTTCATTTTATTCAAATCTTCTTGTGTAGTATACTCTCTTGTCAAAGCCATGTGTAGCTAAATTTCTAGTGTTTGAATGTAATGAACTCTAGAATAAATTTGTGATTAAGGTTTGATTGTTTTTAATAAAATCTTCATGTTTTGTGTGATTCACGTATATTATGCTTTATTCATTCGAATTGGTATTTGCGCAATATTGATTTGAAGTTTATTTTTCATCCGGGAAATCGAGAGATTTGTGGTGAAATAGAACCTATATAAGTGAAAAGAGTTGCATGCAATCCTAGATATGGGGCGACATAAATCTTCGGATTGGGTCAAACCTAATATGGGAATTCACAAATCGTTATAATCTTTGTCTTGGGGGTTTTAACTAGAAAGAGATTTTAGTTAATCAACTTGAGGTTAGAAGTTATTCGCTCGATAGAGGTTTAACTTAAATCAGGAATTTCTACGGTCCATGAAACATGAGATTTTACTAAAAGAGGTTGGTTTTTGCTTAAGGGCTTATGGTTATATTTTTATCTTGTTGAATCACAAAAACATTCTAGAGGGATTTACATTCAAACACATTTCTAGCTCTTGATTTCTAAATTCTACAATCTACTTTTATTTGATCTTTTGTAAGTTGCAATTATTTTAAATTCTCTATTTTTCATTTTCCATTTTAACAAACAAAACTCTGAAAATTGTTAGATTAAATAACAAAAAGACGGTAATTCTTAGTACTTGCAATCCTCGTGGGAATGACACTCGGTACTTATAAGGGTATAATTATCAAAACAAACATGTGGGGGACCATCCAAATTATGGAATCAGTTATTAAGAGAGAGAAAATCAAATGGGGAGAGAGAAAATCGCGCTGGAGGGAGAAAATCACGCATGTGTTCTGCCATGCAATATGTTGTATACTTATCATATATTTGTTGTATACTTAACACTATTTTACTGTATGTTTAACATAATTTTACTGTATATTAAAATGGTCAAACAAAAACATGTGGGGATGTGAATCAAGGAATCAGTTAGAGAGAGAGAGAGAGAGAGAGAGAGAGAGAGAGAGAATCACGCTCATTAACATGTGAGGACCATGGATTAAGTAAAATCAATTATAGAGAGAGAGAGAGAGAGAGAGAGAGAAATCACGCTCATTATTGTACTGTATATTTAACACATATTTACTGTATATTTAACACTATTATGCTGTATATTTAACATATTTCTAATGCATATTACAATTGTCAAACAAAAATATAAGTATAAAACAAAACACATATAAGTATACAACAAAAAATATAAGTATACAACAACATAAATGCATACATTAAAAATTAATTACTTATACAGCAAAACACATCTAAGTATACATCAAAAAACATATAAGTATACAGTAATCCATCCATATCAGCATCGTCTTCTTCACCAATCCTCCATCTATAACAACAGCTACACCACTCCATCAACCAGAAAACAGAAGTCAATAGCCTCTTTATTAACAACTATACCACATCTAAGATTAATGATTCTGGTTGTTGTTTAAGAAGGATATGGAATTCCTTCTTGGAGTGTGAATTATTTTCATAATTCTTTCTAGAACTTAATAGGGTTCCAATGTTTTGTTTTCTCTAGAATTAAAAATCTTAATACAATCAAGCTACATCAGCACAAAAAATTACAAATTTTGATTTATTTTTTTTTTGCACAACATTATTTGTCTGTTTGTTTTTAGATGTATCATCACTTCAAACTTATACTTTCAAAACCTTTTGATTGGTAACTCGAGAAACTGCAACATATAATTGATCATAATAAAAATGGACTCTTTAAGTACAACTCGACATTAGAAAGAGAATGTCTTTGGCTCTTATTTATAATTATAATATAATTAAGCTACACACACATTGCAAAATCTACGTAAAGTATATGAGTAATAATATGTTTCATATGTTTGCTACGTATAAAAATTAAATATTCTAATAAATTATTTCATATATATTTCATTCTTTTAATTAAATTACATAAATTAAATTAAAGATTCAAAATAGAATTTTTAACTTATAAAACAAAAAAAGCCCAAGAAATCAATAACAACCCAAATACAAACAAACTACTTAACTCAAATACAAACTTCTATTAATAAACCCAATTGAAATTTTCTGCAGGCCCATGAAGATAAACCGACACATAATTTACTCATAAAAATTTGACACTACACATGTCCTTCTAAAGTATCCAAATAAAGACACATCATGCATAATAAATGATATAGATTAAAAAAATTCTAAAACAAAATATAAAATAAGAAACTCTAATTTACACAACTCATTTTCAACGCTCCAAATGCTATCGATACACAACTTTCCCCCACTCCAAACTCTTTTGGAAATCTTTTATTTTGCTAAATCAAAAAATCACATCTTGTTTTTTATTATATTATTTTTCAAAATCATGTGTTGTTTAATCTATCATTATTCCTTATTATCAAGTTAATCATTTGAGTTTTTCTCTTAAGAACTCACCATTTTGCTTCATATTCTCAACCTTTTATCTATTTTATATACTTTTTTTTACTGAATGCATCAAATTGTTTTTCGATTTTTATATGCGAAAAATTATTTTTAAAAATATATGCGTATGTATGTGTATTGATTTGGTTCTGTTGGTTTATTTTTGGTGTTGGGATTGTTCCGTAAAAGTTCACTCATTTTTAATTTGAACATGTATATTATGAAATTTTTCATATATATTTCTGACTATTTCTCAGATATGTCCGAAAACGAATTTCACTCATATATCTAAAGTTAAATTTGTAATTATTTAAATCTAAATTTAAATTTATTATTATTCATTTCTAATGGGGATATTTAATGATATTTTCTTCTTATTGATTTTTGCATGTGAATGAGGTAAAGGAATAATTTGTTCTAAAGATGCTAAACAGGCCATGGCCCGTTGGCGGACCGTTTAAGCGGGAAAAAAAGAGGGTTAGGGCGAACTATTTTGGCTCATTTTAAATTCGGGCCTTTTTGGCCCGGACCGTTTTAGAGGGGCGTTAGGGCTAGCATCAGGTTAGTTAAGAGCTAGCACTTTGCTAGCTCCGCCAATTGTGTTTTTAAAAAAATAAATATCTATTTTATTACATATTACCTATTACTAAATATATTTTTTCAAACTCACATGTCCTCATCTTTAATAGGTTTAAATATATAATTCTTAAAACTAGGGTGTCAAATCGTGTTATCGTGTAGTGTTTCGTGTCGACACGATAACGATACGACACGATAAGGGCAAACACGAACCACGACACGATAAGGATCTGCTCAACCACGACCACGAACACGAAAATTTTAGGTATCGACCACGACCACGACACGATAGTGACGATAAGTCAAAAATAAAAAGAAAATGATTTGCGTTAATACACGATAGCAAATTACACGATATGACACGATTTTACACGAAAATACATGACATAAATATACAAAATATCGGGTTATCGTGTCATTATCGTGTCACTAGTGTAAATGTGTCATTATCGTGTCCTTATCGTGCTTTCGTGTCGTGTTATTATCGTCGCGCTAGCAAGTCAACGTGTCATGTATTATCGTGTCCTTGTCGTGTTCGTGTCGTGTCATTATCGTGTCACTAACGTGTTCGTGTCACTATCGTGTAAACACGATAAAACACGAACACGGACGCGAGAATTTTTCGTGTCCTTATCGTGTCGACACGATAAGGACACACAACGATAAAAGCTAAACACTAACCCATTTATTTTCGTGTCGTTTTAGGTCGTCTTTATCGTGTCGTGTCGAGAAATTGACACCCCTACTTAAAACTATGATTTATAGTCATATGAATATTTTTTTAAAAATATTATTATTTTTCATTTTGTATGGGTATATATATTATATAATGCTATCTTTTATTATTATAGTTTTATTTTAAAATTTTATAATTTTGTTAATGCAATATAATTATAAACTATGCAAGATTCTTTTATAATGAATAATTTAACTTAACATGTTAAATTTAAATGTTATATATGTTCGAGTTTAATATTTTAGATTTAAATATATAATTTTTATTTTTTTTTACTTATAGCCCGATAGAGGCCCGTTTAGCCCGAAGCCCGCTAGGGTTAGAGTTAGGTTCACAATATGCTAGCCCATTTAATAGTGGCCCGTTTAGCCCGAAACCCGTTAGGGCCGGGCCCTATAGGGCTAGGAGACGGCCGTTTAACATCTATAATTTGTTCGATGTAATTTTGTGGTCAGGTAACAATCCTCCTTAACTGTTCACACACAGAAAAAATCACACAAAAAAGATTTTGTATCGAATGAATCTATTTTTTGCTCTGTTTTCTTATGCAAAATTATTTTAAAAAATTTGTGTGTATAGATGTGTTAATCTTATTGCGTGATGGTTTATTTTTGGTGATGTGGTTGTTCGGAAAAAAGTCACTAATGAGATCCGAAATAGGACTGGTTTTTTTTTTTCTGTAAAAGCATTTCATATTTTTTTATATTTTTAAGTTTTAAATTGGGTATATATTTTATAAAATTGTTCACATACCTTTTTGGACCATTTATCAGATCCGTCGAAAAATATTTCTCACACATCTATATCTGAAGTTATGTTTGTAATTATTCAATGTTTAAATTTATTATTATTCATTTTTAATGAGGCACTTAGTTTAATATTTTTTTATTGGATTTTGCAAGTAAATGAGATAAATGGATAGTTTGATCCAAGTAATTTGTGAGCACTTAACCATTCACATACATGAAATAACACACACATACAAAAAATAATATTGTTTCTTCCTTGAAATCACACTCAAATATTCTTATTGTTCAGGTTATAAAAAAATTAAAACAAAATACAGATAAATATTATGTTTTTTACCAATTGTGATCTATTTGTTTTTCAACCAACATACATTGTTAATATTTAAACTTTCATAATTATAGGATCTATGGAAATACATCAGCCATGCCACCTCTAAAGCAGTGTAAAATTACACAATTTCATTAGATAAGTAAATTAAATAAATACTATTCACACAGATAATTAGATTCATGTACTAAGACTTTTTCAATATCCTGCAGGTATTGTGAAAAATATACAATACAGAAAATATGGACATCCACACATAAGTTGAATTTAATACACATATAATTGCTATTTATCTGAAATAAAATTTTCAGCAAAACATTAAATCGAATAGGCATTGAACAAAAAATATAAATGTATAATATATTACCGGCTCAAGACTCGCTATATGCTTATTATCATTGAAAGCTTGTTTCTCATACATTCGCACGAGCCTCAATTTGATTCGACAATGAATGTATGAAGGGAATAAAGTATATGTATGCTTTTAATTCTGCAGATGCTTGAATGAATGTGCAAATAACCGAGTATAGGCATCTAATATTTATAGGATAAAATTTTCCTTTTTTAACAGATTTTTAATATGCCGATTTATTTTTGAATAAGATTAAATAAAGTAGTATAAATTTTCAAGATTTTTTCGGATTGAAAAAAATATATTTAAATAGAGTAATATATTTTTAAGATAGCAAAAATCAATTCACAAATTTTACATTCCAAATGTAAGAGAAATTCGATAAAGATTTTCGATTCATTCATTGATTTAGTTAGATTACAAATTTCCAATTCAAAATTTATTGATTCTCTATACAACAGGAAAAGGTCAAACATTCCTTGTATATTTATAATTACCCAAAATTTAGCAACAAAAAAGGCAACAAAAAGGTCAAACATTGTAACTTTACGGAGCATTCTATGAATATCGATAATTAGTAATTATGGCAACAAAAATCAGCAACAAAGAGGTCAAACATTCCCATTTTATTAACTATAAGTATTTATGGCAGCAAAAATCAACAACAAATAGGTTAAACATTTCGATTTTATGAACTATCAGGAATTATGGCAACAAAAATCAGCAACAAAGAGGTCAAACATTCCCATTTTGAAAATAATCTTCCATATTAATAGAAAATCAGCAAAAAAAAGGTCGCCAAAATTTTTAGCAAGTCTCTTTATGCGGGAAAACATAATTAGAAACTATTTTCTTGTTATATATATATAGGTATAGATGTTTGTTATTTTTTATAGTAACTACAAAAGGGCAGGAAAAATTTCAACTTACGATTTCCAGCGACTTCTCTTTATATATATATATATAGGGGGAGGTTAAAATGAGACCACATATTATAGTGAGACAATGTGGACTCATCTCAACCCTCCCTTATCTATATCAAGGGCTAAGATAAATAGGAGTTATAATTACATTAAATATTTGATTAAATCAAAATAAGGGCAAAGTAGTCAAATTACCCAAGTGGGGACATGTTCTTTGGGCGTCATTTTTGGAATAGATCTCTTCACGCAGATCACGCGATCTCCTTCTCCAAAAAAACTGTATCATCTTCTTCTCTCCTTCCATTCAGCAATTTGAAAAATTACGCAAATTGGCATCAAAATTCCACCACGGATCGAGAATAATACGCAAAAATGAGCTCCAATCAAATCGGCGAACAATCTTCTGTTATGGGCGAGCCTTCTTCAAGCGAGATCGACAGTGAATACGTTGAAAGTGAATATAATCCTGGTATGTCAATTTCTTCAATATATTTAGTACACAATTTGATAAAAAAAAATACAATGTATGTGTAATTTGAATATACACGTGAAACGGTGCATCAATCTGTATAAGTTAGTGAGTAATTATCGATTTGTTGTTATATTTACGCAAATTTGTTGAGAAATCCATATATTTACAAGTTTCTTGAATTACAATATTTATACTTTCTTTGTTGAAATCATTTACTTTACTTGGTTAAATATTTTCCTTTGTATAGTTAACGTTGTTTATATGTATAATTATGCTATTTTCGGTGTATAGTTATCATTGTATAGAGAATTAGTAATGTTACTTCAATGTTTCTTGTTGGTTCGATGCTTGTATATTTTTAAAGTGTAATATTTTCCATATGATGTATACTTATAGCAATTACACTATATTGTTAGTATTAATTGATGCTTTATCAAATAGTAGCTTTGCGGCTTTAATGTATATTTAGATTCCTTATGATGTATATATAGACATCTTTTAATGTATTGATAGTGTTAATTCTTGTTTTTATCGAGCGAGGCACAATATATCGATGTCAAGCAGAGGCTAGTAATTTCCTGGAGCTACGAAATATTGGATACCTGAAATTGATGAAGACAAGGTGCCACGTGTAGGAATGCATTTCACATCGTTGGAAAATGGTATTAAGTTCTATAAGGAATATGGTTCGTGCAGCGGATTTGACATCCGTAGGAGTACATCGAGAAAGTTTAGAAATGGAGAAATCCGTGTGCAATATATTTTGTGCAGCAGAGAAGGATTTAAAAACGCTAGTAACTCTGTCCAGCGTATCGACACAGAAGACAACAGCGGAACCAAAAATAAGGAAACTCGTAAAAGGTCATCCAAGAGAAACGGTTGCAACGCACGTTGTATATTTGAGTGCACAAATGGCAGAGCATACGTGATCAAACATTTCGAAGAGCGCCACTCCCATCCATTGGCATCCGAATCCTATAGGAAATTCCTCAAGGTTAGAAATCTAAACTTTGGACAACAAAAGTTCATCATGGGTGTTCTAGAGCAAATATCGAGTGCAAAGACTCATCGACTATATACACATATGGTTGGGGGCACTCCAAGGTTGGCGCACTTGAGATAGATTTCAAGAATTTTAAGAGGATTTGCGGCGTATATATCGGTGCGGATGCACAGATGATTGTTGACAACTTCCTAAAGAAGAAGGAAGTTTTCTAAGCTAGCATTCAATTATCTTTGTGGATGAAAACGATCAATTAACAAAATTATTGCAAAGACGAAATAGCAATTGAAATTACGGTTTCTTCGGTGATGTCATCTCTTTCGGCGCCACGTACAATACGAATAGGTGCGTACAATTCAAAAGCATTAATAATCTGTTCTTTGAATAAAAGTAGTGCATGTGTTGTATACTTAGAATACATTCATTGTATCTTTAGTTTAAGTTTAATGTACTCTTAATTGCTAGTAATTTGTATTTTTTTAGGCATCATTACAATGAATGCGATTGTAGTATAGTATATTTAGAATATATTTCTTGTGTATATATCGTAACTTTGTTGTATTATTAATGACTAAACATTGTATGCATTCCCCAGGTATAAGATGTTTTTGCACCATTCAGGGGTCGACAACCATCGGAGATGTGTTACATTTGCGGTGGATTAATATTGAAGGAGGACGAGGAATCATACGTATGGTTATTCAAGTGTTTTTTGGATGCAATGGGAAAAGAACCACATTACATCGTGACCGACCAAGACCACTGCAATAAAGAACGCATTCAAAGTGGTTTTAAAAAAGCAAAACAACGTTTATGTATGTGGCATATCATGGAGAAGGTCGACTCTAAAGTCGGGAATTTGCATTCTTTGAAGGATAATACATTCATGAAAAGACTTAATTCAATTGTTTGGAGTCAATATATCGAACCGGATGAATTTGAGAAAAAATGGAATGAAATTATGGACGACTTTCACTTGACATCACATCCGTGGTTTACAAAAGCGTATGAAATCGAGAAAGCAGTTGGATTCTTGCGTATTTGAGAGATGTTAGATGGGTGGATTACTTAGAACAACATCAAGGTGAAAGCACGAATAGTTGGTTCGGAGCATTCATTAATCCTCAAGTGAATTTGGTGGAATTCTTTATGCACTTTTTGACGCAATGCAATGGAAGCACAACGACACGTGACGGAGAAGCTCAACAATGAATCACGAAAGCTATGTGCCCAAATGCAAGACACCTTTGCATATTGAAGAACATCTTTTTGCAATCGCGTATACACGAACAATATATTGAGGTAAGCAAGCAAATTGCGGCGGCATGTTATGAGTGCACTGTAGTTGGAATAAATGAAAACGGCGATAAGCGCTCGTACCTGATAAAGGGCATACAAAACAAACATACATTGTTTTCTCTGAGTATAGTTTGAAAAGGAGGCAACATGCACGTGCAAAATGTTTGAACAACATGGTCTAATTTGCCGGATATGTTTGTAGTCTTCAAAGATATGTCGATTATTCGAGAAACACACCTTTACAAGATGGACAAAAACGACCTCATTTGTGGCCAATAATGGACGTCTATACCAATTTTTGGCGGAGAGGAGGAAAACGCAACTATTAACAAACTTTGGTCGGATTTCCATTCTTTGCATAGGAATGGCGCGGTGAACATACAAAAATTGAAGGAATTTTCAGTTTTAATCTACGAACAAAAGGACATGATGTTCTAGACAACGAACCACAAAATTCACAAATGAACAAGAAAAAGGTGCTCGGGAGGCGTATTGTGGATCCACATCAATGTAGATGTCACAATGTTACCGCCAAAACAAGCAAAAAATAAAGGGAGTGGTAGCCGGTTGAAGAGTCGATTACAAAGTCAAAAGGAGAAAGCTATCAAAGCAAGCACAAAGCTCAAGAGCGTTGTGGGGCGTGCGGTGAGGTCACGACACATAATAGCGAGGACTGCCCCAAGCGGGCATTACTCAATCATAACAATATGTACTTTTGAGTTTTTGTTAGACAATTTAGACACTTTGCAATGATTCAATTGATATATGACGATCTTTATACCCTGCATATCAAACGAGTTCTTTGTTGTGTGGTTATCGTGTTTATCTTGTGCACATGATGGTTTAATGATGTACACTTATACATGTTTTATCTTTGTATATTTAATCTTTGCATGTTTAATGTGTCTTTCTTTGTGTGGTTATCGTGTTTATGATGTGCACATAATGGTTTCAAGTTGTACACTTATACATGTTTTATCTTTGTATATTTTAATCTTTGCATATTTAACGTATTTTCTTTGTATATTTAGCTTCCTTATAATGTATATATATTATATATTTCTGCTCATAATGACAATACTATTCAATTAGCCAATACATGCACCATATTTTATAATAATACATTGTATATTTAACACCAATTCATTTGCAACAACTAAATATAAAAACTAACTTCATTTAAAGATAAATTGTTTTCGTCTTTTCGGGCTAAAAATCTAGATACAAATTTCCATAAAACCCATAACCACTAAAACAGTCAAAACTACTACAATACTTCATGGAATATAAACAAAATACACAAAAAACTAGATTATCGTTTCATAATTCCCAAAACCATGTGGATTAAAATACAAGTATGAGTCTAGGCACTTTTTTGCGATCGAGAATTTTTAGCCCTGCCGGGCGCCGTTTCTTTAACTTCATTGATATCGTCTTGACGATAGCGGTAGCGATATAAGCGTCCTCAACTTATTAAGCAAGGTAGTATTTCCCTTCTCAAGACGCATCGATTCGCATCCCTCCCCATATCGTTTCCATGTGGCGCATTGCAAACACACCACGATCAATCTTATTCTCTTCGTCTCTCCAAGGCATTGCAACCAAGCGGATCAGAATTTTCAACAACCCAGGGCGATTGGTAGCATCCTCGAGCAAGCAAATACTTGAAGAACAAAGCGATCTGTCAAAGGGTAACAAAAACAACCAATTAAAAGCGTGAAAACAAATCGAGTTAAAAATACTATTACACATCAAATTATGTCTAAATATACAACAAAATTATACTATCGTCTGACAAAACAAACACTATTGTACATCAAAATAAGCTTTTATGTAAACTTAAGATTATAACTAACAATACAACAAACTAAGCTATATATACAATAAAGTAAGTCTAATTATACAATAAAACACTTTGTAAAATCATTTAAATAACTTACCCATTACAATAGGTGTGTGCTCATACTTAGCAGTCTGTGCCACCAACACTTGAATTGTCCAAAATGTGACGGATCTCCTCTTAATATCATAACAAATAACATAAATATGTTCACTCTTGCATATCGGGAAGAAAAAGCGCAAAAATAAGATAAAAATAACCAACCAAAGACATCATGAGACTTGGGCTTTAGCCGCGACAATCTAAAACAATAAGACACAATATAACACAGACAAACAACAAAATACCATATCAACGGCTTGTAGCCTAATAGAATTGGCCTCGGGAAACTCGGCATCGAAATTACGTGAAAATAATGCCAGCGGACCTTCTTCATCAAGCTCCTTACTTGGCATCACTTGGTGAACATACGCAATAATTCTTTGTTAGACTTGTCTTTGGACTTTACACAAATCATATAATTTAATTATAATACATATAAGAAAACCCAATAAATATACATCAACCTATCAATATCTAAACAACAAGTAATTTCTAACTCCACATCAACCTATCAATATAACTTGACATCCAAATATCTAAACGACATCCAAATACACAACAAAAATCGGACTAACTATACAATAAATTATATCTAACTATACGGCAATATCAAACTATCTATAAAACAAACACATACAGTGCAATATGTCCTCATAAAAAATACGGGCGGCGACCCAACAACTTTAACTTTCTCCTTAGAGTTCAAAATCACCGACCAAGTATCAAGCACGGCTACTCTACACCGACATAACGACCGGTCTCATGGACTTGAACTCATCCCTATACAATAACCGATCACCCACCTTGAAAATAACTTCATTCTTGACCTCATCCCTATAAAAAATTAAAAAAATGTAAGCAACCTGTTAAAAAAATTAAAAATAAATAAAAGAAACAAAAAAAGAAATATATACTTATCCTCATCCGGGATTCTCAAAAACCCATTTTGCTATCATGTTGTGATCTTGTTGAGTTTCAAAGCAACATCTATTTATCTGCGCTTAAATGGGGATATCGTCTTGATCTTAGAGGCTTCCTTTGACTTTTCCTCGCACAAACTTTAGTTCTGCCACGGCCCCTTGAAGTACCAACCTCGTTCTTCGTTTTTCCTCCACCCTCATTAATGTCCGTCGCCCCAGCTTCATCAATTACTTTATCTCCACCCTCCACACCTGCAGACGAATCAGGGATATCACCTTCCGCGCCAACCATGCCGCCAACACCAGCCGCAACATCAGTTGCTTTTTCTCCACCCTCCACGACTGCAGTCAAATCAACGGTCTCACCTTCCACCACAACCGTGCCACCAACACCAGCAGCAACATCAGCCTCCCTGGCCGCCCTTTCACCAACCTAAAACAAGAAAAATTGAAATTAAAAATCAACATTAACAAGTACACCAAACATAAAGAAAATTGACTTACATTAACACGATCATCAACGTCGTCGGCCTTTTCTTTCTCACCCCCAACATTTTCCTCCTGGTAATGTCGTGTCGTCTCTAGAACAGAACCCCAAACCGGTCAGCAAAATCTTGGGAAAATCCCATACTAAAGCTCGGTGCATCGTCAAACCATTTCTTGAATTCCTCCCTCTGTAACACAGCATCCTCGACCTTCTCCAATGCCTCTACGTTTTCGGGATTATTCCAAAATGCATCATCGCTTTGAGTGTCACCAAATTCAGAAGCCTTTTCGTTTGAGCCCTTCGATACTTTTTCACATATCAGGTTCCGCGCCACCGCCTCGATTCTGGGGAAACCCGGGTCAGCTGCAATCTCCCTTGGTGCATCTTGACCATGGATATAATATCGACAACATCGGACGCCACCTGGCTAATTTAGCCAAAACCCTCCCAACATAATCCTGTTAAAAGAAAGACAGTAATGTTAGCTCTACAAAACTATATAACTATATATACAATGTTTTACTACTAAGTAAACATTAAATATACTTTAAGTGTATAGCAATGAAAATTTTAAACCTATTTGACTATGTATAATTGTATATTAATATCCATACAATAGTAATATATTAATTGTACATTTAAGTCCCTGATATGTAAACACTATGAATATTGATGCAGAAAACATCCATAAAATCCAACTTATGTATAAAACATCAAAAACACATCAATAGTACATGTCAAAAACATTATATATACACTTTTATCTTATTAAATATACATCAAACACATGCTTTAAGAATGGAAAAAACCTGCATGCCACCATCGCAATGAGGCACCATGTACATCCACACCCGGCCCACTTTGGGACCTCCAACGAGGACATTGCGGCCTTGAGGACGGGGCCTCACGAACCTCGGACGGACCCTCAAGAAATTCGGATGGCCCCTCACCCAATGGATCCACCACGGACCCGCCCCAGAAAACCACAAAGGCGCATCTCTCTGTCTGCACTCTCTGCGGCTAGCTCGATTACTCAATGCCCGATACACTAGGTAATCTTCTCGGAACATGGCGATTACAAACCACAACTCGCCCATGTAAAGACACGACAAAAAAATAATTATTAGCAAAATACGAAACAATAATTCAAAGACAAATGTGAAAAAAACCAAAAAGCAGAGACTTACAAGCAAAAACAACAAGGGACCATTAAACTCCTTCTTCTTGAAGTATCCACTTCATTCTTTGTGAAATCGGCGTCTCCAAAGTGTACTCGCACCAATTTAAATTTCTAATATTCCCCACATCTTCCGAGAGACTTCATAATCAGCGGGTTGACATAAGGACATAACATTTCCAATAATGCAACAATCAACCAACGCAATGAAATGTCTCTTAAACCACGGACCACCGTCGGACTCATCCATCATTCTCACGATGGGCAACCTCAACTTTTATTTTATACGCACCACTTGCGCCTTGGTAAATTTGAAAATAATCGCGCCAGCGATAATATAATTCACTGTATCGGACTTCGTCTTCTTTACAATAGGAATATTACCATTAGGGAACCCAAGAACCCTTTGAATATCCTTCACACCACAACTGAGTGACCTCCACCATTTAAAACTAGTTCACAACTCGCGGTGGAAACTATTCACCAACCAATACATCATCAAGGGAAGGGAATTTGTCAATCTTAACTTCCAACAAAGTCCCAAACCCCATCTCCACAAGTGACCTCTTACATTTGTCGATTCAATGCTTTCATTGATTCAACAAATAACGTTGTTGTAGAGTGGGTCACTAACTTAGGGAATGAATCCTTCACATTCCCACCAGTTCCTTCGCCCTCTTTG
Organism: Rehmannia glutinosa; assembly: GCA_016081115.2. Taxonomy (NCBI): domain Eukaryota; kingdom Viridiplantae; phylum Streptophyta; class Magnoliopsida; order Lamiales; family Orobanchaceae; genus Rehmannia; species Rehmannia glutinosa. Next base: position 14,672,472 of record CM071926.1, read on the forward strand.
GAGAAGACACTGCCCCTTTGCCCCCATTTGCCCTCGCCAACGTCGTCACCTTTTCTACCTCTTTTTACCATGCTTGCGGACACAATATTCTACCAAATCACAAAAACACAAAAATAAGTATACGTATCTATAATTATACAAAAAACACAAATACATGTACAAATGACAAAATAAATAGAAGAATACAACAAACACAAGTATACAGAGGCATAGATACACACATCAAACAATAACTAAATATACATCAAAACATGCATAAGTATACAGCAAAACACATGTACGTAAACATCATAGAAAATGAAATAATATAGATTACACTTTGCAGAACAACTATATATACAACAAATATTAACTAACTACACACTGAATCATATCTAACTATACATCGAAACACATATAAGTACACATTTACCTATACACAAATATAAGAATGCATCATATCTACAAACAAATACTTCATCTTCATCACGTAGAAAAAACCTGGAATCTCCATTAACAAAACCTTAGGCACTCAGATTTACAGTCGAAGAAAAACGATCGGAAAAAAAATTAAAAAACCCTAGGATGTCACATTCACGTTCGAACACACACAAAACTAAAAGAAGAAATTAAAAAACCATAGAATGTCACATTTACATTCGAGCACACACAACCAAAAAATAAAAAAATAAAAAACCCTAGAATGTCAGATTTACGTTCGAACACACACAAACTAAAAGAAGAAATTAAAAAACCCTAGAATGTCACCTTTACATTCGAAAACACAAAACCCAAAAAAAAAACTAAAAACCGTAGAAAAATCGTCGAAAAGGAAACTCACCTTTTTTGAAACAAAAAATCGTCGTCGGTTCGGGAGAACGACTACGCAAACAATTTATACCGTGGATTTCTCACTCTTCAACCACCCACCCTCTTCAACCGCCTGCAACCTCCTTCCCGGACCGCCAAATCGCAATTTCAAAAATGAGTGAGAGAAAGTCGGGGATGTTTGAGGGAGATGAAAGGATTTTCGATTACAAAATTAAAATGAAATTGTGCAATTACCTTTGTGCCCCTTTTCAAAGCATAAAAATAAAACGAAAATTAATATAAAATTGGTAAGATCTCGGCCACTTAAAATTTGAGATGGGTGGCAAGATTAGTCCACATTGTCTCATTTTAATTATGTGGTCTCATTTGATCTATTCATATATATATATATATATATATATAGAAATTCATTGAGGTTGTTTGGATGTAGTGATTCTATAATGAATTTCAAATTAATCCTTGGAAGCTATTTTTTGAGTCATTTTGGAGGATTTCATTCTTATTTGGAGTCATTTGAAATCCTCCACTAAATCCTCTCCCCAAATCCAAATCCTCCCATCCAAATGCAACTTTGAAGGAAATTGCTCATTTTTGTCAATATTGAGACCTTGTTTGTCAATGATAAAAGTAAAAGTTGATTTTTGTTTTACTCCGCAAGAATCTAAATCGAATATTTGTTTATCTAATGTGTTTGGATGAATGAGAAATTAAAGCTTAAAGTAGAGTGTTGGAAGTGAGCTTGTCCCACATTGGAAAATAAGTGAAATATTGGCTAGTGTATATACAACCTTCTTATAGTTAAGGAATAGTATTTTACGGCATAAAGACTCTCTCCACGCAAGCGGGCAGGGGTGCAAAATCTCAAGTCGAATTCAGGGTCCAGACCATTGAATTATGTGCGAGCGCGACATGCATACCTTAGTGTCGCCCGAAATCGAGTCACATAGTTTTAGCCCATATTTTGCTTCTAGTTTTATTATTTTATTCCAGAAATGTAAATCCAACCTCATTGTTGGTTTTTTGTAACCAACACCGGGAGAATTTATTTCTGCCTTATTTTTTTTTAGAATGAAAAGCCAATATATTAATTAAGGAACCATGTCTGAAGCAACCAAATCAACCAAGTGATCCGGAATATCCCCGATCCTTGGTTCGGAACCAACTAAAAAAGGAAAAACTAGCTAAGTGATGGGCGATGTTAGGAAATTTATTGTTTAGATTTTGATGAATGCCATGTAAAACCTAAAATAGGAAGTTGGCACCCCAATTCTTGTTGTAAAATGCATTGTAATAAATAGAGTGGCCAAGCCGAGAGTTAAGTCGGCCTACGCCCTAACATGCAAGAAGACAGCGAAGACTAGAAGGAAGACTCATTGCGAGCAGTGAGTATGGCAAAAAGAAGAATAGACGGGAACTCTATCTTTGAAGAAGCGGTGAGATGCGGTGAGTGGAGTATCGAGTCAAGTCAACTCGAGAAAAGCCAAGTCTCGAGTTGAAGTGACGGAAGAGTCATCCGATGATTGGAAGGCGACTCTAAGTCACCTGGGAAAGCAAAAATGCGATCAAGTCGAGATAAGCGTAAAAGATCCGTTGCCTGAGAAATCAAAAGAATTACTTAAACAAGTAATATCTCCATATCACCTTTCTCGGAGTGCTCGGTCGAGGAAGCGTGCAAAAGGAATGAACGATGGGAAGCACTACACCGTGTCGAACTACGAAAAAGGTGAAAGAACAATTCATACGAGGAAATGGCAATTCAAAGGACCGCAACAAGACAAGCCAACGATTGCAAGTGACTTTAAAAAATAAGCCTATCTCTTCAACGGGCAAATTTTTGAAAGATCACTATAAAAGGCTGAGGAGTTCATTTGAGAAAAGAGACACGAGTTGGACCAAGTGATTAAGAGACAATAACCAAAAACGCGTCCAAGCAATTATTAGAAAATCTAAAATATTCTCAATCCTCAAGCCTACACTACGAAGAACATCAATCCAACACTCACCTGTGAAGGAAAGATAACTTCAATCGGTTGAAGAGGAAAATCTTTGAAAAATCAAGGGGTCTACATTCCACGAAGGATTGTAGGAAGGTTCAAGAGTTGAACCAAGTCTTGAGCTTTTGGAGGGCTTCGTGATCAAATCCAAAGAGCTTGAGCAAGTGAGGTTGTGTAGTAAAGGCATTTGCCCTGTGAAGAAGGCCCCGAGTCGTCACGAGAAGCCAATTTGAGTGATCAAGGCATCTCGATCGAGTCCCAAAGGATCAAGTCGGTTGTGTGATCAAGACTTGTATCGGGTGATACCACTTTGTATATTGATCAATACCTAGTGGATTCCTCGGGGAGTTGGAGAAGAGAGGAGTAGAAGAATTACCCCATCTTGAACCTCTATAAAAATCTTATTGTGTCATTTACATTTCAGCACTTTAATTTTGCATCTTAATTGTTTAATTCTGTGACATATTTGCTATCCACTTGATAATCTATAAGTACTAAATCAAGCACTAAATCCTTGCTTAATCAAACTTAAGGGTGTTAAGTCTTCCATTTGAAAACAAAACCACAGTTGAGTTAATTTAAAGCCAACGATTGAGTTATTCCATCAACTTGGCTCGGTGAGTCATTGAGAGACTAACTCTCTTGATTGACTAAATTGATTTGTCCATCAAGGACACGGTATGCGATATCAACTCTGTATATTTAAAAGGACTAAATCGAAAATTTGGTAAGGTTTATTCAACCCCCCTTCTAAACCTTACACTTACACCCCTTGGGACCTACAAGTGGTATCAGAGCGGTTGGTTCATTGAACCCTCCGCACAGTTCTTGAACTAGATCTCCAAACTTTTCAAAGTCTGCTTTAGTACTTAAACTCTCAAAACTCTTTCTATCATTAGAAGTTATTATCATGGAAGCAAATTTGACACGCATCCCTATGTTCACAATTGAAGAATTTGATGATTGGAAAATTCGTATGCAGGCTCATCTATCAGCATTACATGATGAGATGTGGATAGTGATAGAAGATGGGCCACTGCAAATCTTAAAGGTGAACACAGCTGTAAGAAGAGCTGCAGCTGAAGGAGAAGAGGATGTTGCTCGAAGACCCGGTCATGGTTGAAAAACCAAGAAGCGAGTGGACAAATGATGTGAGAAAAAAAGATACAACTGGACAATGTAGCAAGGACATCCTTTACAAAACCTTGGACAAAGCCATGTTCAATAAAGTCAAATCATGCAAAACAGCCAAAGAAATATGGGACAAGCTCACATTGATTTATGAAGGCTCGAGAGCAAATCAAAGAAAACAAATTATCGGTGGTTGTCAGAAATTTGAGAACTTCAAAATGATCTCAGGAGAAAACCTGGATCAAGCTGGATGCTCGATTCACGAGAAATCACCAACGAGTTATCTGCACTTGGAAAGGAATATACACGAGAAGGAAATGTGTATGAAGATCTAAAAAGTCTTCGGTGAATGGGAAATGAAGGTCATGGCAGGAGACATTCCATGGACCTATCAAAAACATCCAACCATGAATTATTCTCGGACCTCAAAGCCTACGAGTTTGGTGAGAAGAAAAGACGAGGAAAGAGGCAGTTGTACCCAAAACAATTTTTGCTCTAATTGTTAAAGATGGGAAGAGAGTCGAGGTCAAAGAAGTCATTGATCCGAAGAAATAGCCACGATGGTCAAAAGATTCAACAAGTTCTTCAATAAGAACTACAAGAGAGGAAAGGGCGAATCTTCGGAAGACACTCGACTCACTCCAAATCAAGGGAAGATAGGCCAACCAAGAGAACATATCATCGAGAAAGTTGAGTATCAAAGGGTGACAATCCAAAAATGGAAAGAGTGATCAAAAGGTGAATATCTATCTTTGGAACTATAGACAACCAGTCACTATGCCATTATTTGCTCATATCCTGTAGTTAACAAATACGGGGAATGAAGAAGAAAGAAAGGTCTTGAGAGAAAGAAGACAAGAAAAGAAAAAGGCAATGATGGCTGAGAGATCTTTGAAACTTGACCAAGTCGAGAGAGCGGTGATTGAGGAAGCGGTGATGCTGACTACTCAAGTGACTCGAAGAAGAAGCCCCGATCGCTTGATGGCCAAAGAACAAGATCAAACGACCAAGAAGATGAGGTACACTCTAACTCATCAAACTCGGACTCTAGTGATAGTGATGTGACACACACACTTCATCACCCACTGATCTTTATGATTCATTAGGCAAAATGATGAAAGATTTTGAACACATTAAATCCTCACACACACTATTAAATGAGGAAAACAGACCTACTCAAGAGTCAAAACTCAAAGTGACTAAGGAGCCGAGTACTCACAAGTCAAATAGGTGATGAGAATGAAAGTTTAAAGGCGAGAATGCTAAATTAATAGCGAGAAATTGCTGCTATAGAGAAGAGGGAGAATGACCTCAAAAATGTTATTACCTCATTCACTAAGGCATCTAAATCATTGGATGATCTTATTATGAGTCAAAGAGAATGTGGAGACAAGAGGCTTAGGATTTAATTCTCTGTGCTATGTCAAACCTCAAGAGTAATTTTGGAAAAAGGATCTTCAAGCCATGAAGAGTCCGAAAAATCCAAAACTCTAAATGTTGCACACACATTCACTCCAAAGCACCATAACAAGCAAAGCTGGCCTTGGTTATAAAAGAAAAGGAAAACTGACCGAGTTGAGTGCTTATTTGAAAGGGCAAGTGAGAAGAGATTCAGTAGAGTTCTCAAAGCAAACTCCAAAAGAAAATACTGCAAAGAAGAAGCGAGCTACCAAAAACCCCAGGAAAATCCATAAAAGAAATACATATGATGGGAATGGTAGAAAATATCCAAGCCAAGTGATTGGAATAATGTAAAGTACCAAAGCATAGACTTATGGAATATAAGCCCAAATGGCAAAGGCACAGAACTCGACAAAGGCCATTCCAAAAGTATAAGAGCTTTCATCAAAGACACACATATGCACCTAGACACTACACTCCAAGACACCACAATTACCCAAAGAAGGCGATTGCTAAAAATTATACACAAGCATACAAACAAAAGAGGCAGTTGTATGAAACTAGAATCCCCAAGCAATTTGCGGGATTAATTATGATTATGGCAGCGATAGATGGCAACCCCTTAGAGTCAAATCATTTGGCTATAAGTTGGTTGGATCATCTTACAATTCTAACCCCTCGGGACCCGGAGACAAGTATGGGTACCTAAAACTTAATTTCCTTGATTGCGGGTTCAAGGAGCAGTGAAAGTGCAAGGAACCTGGTACATGGATAGTGGGTACATTCCGGACACATGCGAGGAATGGATTAGAAATCACAGATGTTGCATATGTTGAAGGACTCAACTTCAACTGCTAAGCATCGATCAACTCGTGACAAGGGTTATAACGTTGGATTTAACATGGGTATATGCCAAATCAAGGATATTGAATCAAATGAAGTTGTCTTTTTGCAAGGATGTAGAAGCAGAAGAATATGTATGTCGTGGATTGGTCAATGCAACACCCAACACTCTCTACTAGCAAAAGAGAATTTGAATCAAGTTGGTTGTGGCACAAAAGGCTGAGTCACCTAAATTTCAAAAGCGATTAACAAGCTTGCAAGAAGTAATCTTGTGGAAGGACTTCCGGACTCGGTATACAAAAAGGAGAGTATATGTGACGCATGTCGAAGGAAAACAAATCAAGTCATCATTCAAAGAAAAGACATGCCCATCTTCAACAAGAATATTGCATCTGCTACATATGGATCTATTTGGAGTGGAACCAACCGGCATAAGTGGAAAGAAATACACCTTGGTGGTAGTAGATGACTACTCAAGATATACATGGACAATATTCATGTGTAAGAAGAAATAAACTCTACAAAAACTACCACAATTGGTGATGAAGAGGATTCAAAACGAGAAGAGCAAACCATTATCAAAATAAGATCGAGACGAGGAGGAACCGAGTTTGTCAATGGAATAATAACTCGATTATTGTATTGAAAATGGTATTGGTCATGAACTATCGGTGCAAAGGACTCCGCAATGAGAATGGAGTTGCGAAAGAAGGAACATAACACTCAAAAAAAGCGGCAAGGACCATGTTAGGTGACGGGGTTACCAAAAAGATTTTGGTGAAGCAATCAACACGACTTGCTACACTCAAAACAGATGTATGATAAGCAGCGGTGACAAAGACTCCTATGAGATTTGGTGGAAGAAAACCGAATGTTGCATATTTGAGAATATTTGGATGTAAATGCTTCATCCACAACAATGGAAAAGACAATCTAAAAGCTTTTGATGCTAAAGGCGATGAAGGTATCCTCTTAGGATACTCGGTGAAAGCAAAGCCTCTGAGTACTCAACAAAGGACTATGGTTGCGAAGAATCCATTCATGTGGTATTCGATGAGCAAATGTAAATGGAGAAGACATTGAAGAGTCGGTGATAAGTGAGTCATCCAACCATGCGAGAAGAGTCCCTATCTTTGAAGGCCGGAAAATTTGGAACTATAAACTCGAGAAGAAGATGAGATATTTGAATCTCAAAAGCAATTTGGAAAATGAAAATTTAAGTGATCACGAGAGAGCTAACCACAAAGAACACACCGCAAGACAATGAATCCCTAACTTACTCCAACGATGTAAGATGGTGAGAGACCATCCACGAGAACTTGTCATTGGAAACATAAGAGAAGGTGTAAAAACAAGATCGAGAACTCAACAAGAAGCTATGTTCACATGCTTCATCTCGCAAATAGAGCCCAAAGATGTGTTACAAGCATTGGACGACGCACATTGGATTCAAGCTATGCAAGAAGAGTGAATCGAGTTTGAAAGAAATAAAGTATGGGAATTAGTGCAAAGACCCGTACATCAAAATGTTATCGGCACCAAATGGGTGTTCGAAATAAGATGAGCGAGGAAGGTTACGTGGTAAGAAACAAAGCAAGATTAGTAGCCAAAGGATATTGCCAAGAAGAAGGAATAGATTTTGATGAAACATTTGCTCTGTGTAGTGGAAGCTATAAGAATGTTTCTTGCCTATGCGACTCACAAGAATTTCGTATATCGGATGGATGTAAAAAGTTCATTTCTAAATGGTTTATTGGAAGAAGAAGTGTATGTTGAACAACCTCCAGGATTTGAGCGAGAAGACTCTTGGAGATAAAGTATACAAACTCAAGAAAGCTCTATATGGATTGAAAGCAGGCACCGAGCATGGTATGATACCTTGTCACAATTCCTAATCGAAAATGGATTCACAAAGGAAAAGTAGATAGAACACTTTTTTAATTCAAGACAAAAAAAAGTATCTTGCTTGTTCAAATATATGTGGATGACATCATTTTTGGATCTACAAACAAAGAGTTGTGTGAAAAATTTTCAAACCTCATGCAAAGTAAATTTGAAATGAGCATGATGGGAGAGCGACATTCTTCCTTGGACTCCAGTGAAACAAAGTGAAGGATGGAACCTTCATAAGTCAAACAAAATACACGGAGATTTAATGAAGAAGTTTGGTATGGAGGAGAAGTCTTCGTGAAAATACCAATGAATACATCGGTCAAAATGGACATGGATGCGGATGGCAAGCCTGTAGATCAAACAAGATACTGAGCACTTATTGGATCATTGCTCTATCTCACAAAGCAAGCGGACCGGACATCACCTTTGCGGTAGGTGTATGTGCAAGATTTCAATCTGCTCCAAAAGATAGCCATACAGCGGCTAAGAGAATATTGAGATACTTGAAAGGAAGCGAAGTTGGCTTATGGTATCAAAGGAAGGTGGATTCAAGCTAATCGGCTATTCGGACTCGACTATCTTTGGATGCGAGTTAATGAAAAAGCACTTGAGGCACATGTCAAATGCTAGGAAACAGGCTGATTTCTGGTTTAGCAAGAAGCAAAATTCAATAGCCACCTCTACAACGGTGAGCGAGAATACATAGGCTGCGGCATTGTTGTGCCCAAGTCCTATGGATGAGACAAAGAATTTGAGAGACTATGAAGTTGAGGAAAAGAAATTCCAATCATGTGTGATAACACAAGTGCAATTGCCATTACTCAAAATCTGTCTTGCACTCAAGAACAAAGCATATCGATGTCGGATATCACTTCATAAGAGATCATGTTGAAAAGAAGGACATCATCTTGGAATATATCTCAAGCGATAAACAATTGGTGACATCTTCACAAAACCATTATGTGAGTCAAGATTTGAAGAACTCAAACATGAGTTGGGGTTAATTGAGTGGTGACGCTCGGAAGAATCAAAGAAAAAGAAATGGAACACAAAGGGAAAAGAGTGAACTCACAAATCGGCTAAGTAAATTAGTCATGTCGGAAAAATGACTATACCAAGTCATTTGTTGAAGGTGAGTCACTAAGAGAACTGTGAGAAGAAGAGTTAAATCGCCTAAAGGATAAGTTGAGTCACTTATGAGCAAAGTGACAAAAACGTCGTTTTGACTAAGCGGGAATGTTTTTAAGGAATACATCAAAGATAATGATGATGTGTACATACATAAAGCCGCACACCAAGCTTATGATTGGATATAAATCTTTGCCGCATTAAATACGAGACATTAAATGCTAAATAGGCGTGCAAAATCTAAGCCGTTGATTTCGATCACATTTCAAAAACCACCCCCGCACGTCCTTTCATAAACCATACTTAAACCATTTCCGTCGTTTCTCTCTCACACTACCAAAACTGTTCATTTTTTTCTCTCAAAAGCAAAGGCAAAAATTCTCTCGAAACCTATCTATCGCAAATCAATCTCTAAGTTTTTCTTTGATAAAATCTGAAAAATGGCACCAACCTATGATTTTACCAAGTTAGGGAAGCAAATCCACTCCTGGTCTCTTGTGGATTTCGGCGGCATGGTGAAAAGCAGGGTCAAACGACACCCTAGTGAAGAAAATTGCTGAAAATTAGAAAGCGACGGTGAAACCGTTTCGGCGTTAGAATATCCGATGACCTATGTGGAGGAGGTCGCACAATTCTACGTGAATCTTTGAGATTCACGATGAAGGAATAAAGTCATCTGCATTCACGGAAAGCGGTGACTATCTCTCGCGCAAGGATTTGGTGAACACGCTCACTACCAATCGAAGGAGCCTCGAAATTAACGAAGGCGATGTAAACTTGGCGATGCTTGGAAAGAAATAGCCAAGCCCGACTTTCTTTGATAAAATAGTGTACACAAAGACAAACAAGAGCTTCTTTGAAGGAGGATTATCACAAGTCTGTTTGTTGGACATAGTTGCCAAATGTATTGACATCAAATTTGGCGGCTTTGACCAATATTGTCAAAAGCTAAGCCGATCGTAATGCATTGCGATCATCGAAGAAAAAGAAAATAAAGCGGGCTGAGTTTGTCTCTGCACAGAGACTCGCGAACGTAGGGAACAAATCCTTGAGGAAGATGGCACATTTGGAGGATCCCACAGGATATGGCCTAGTGATTGGTCGGTGATGGAGGTGAAAGGAGTCCTCTTAGACATGGGAAGGCATTCCATGTTAACAAGAGGATGTTGAGCAAACCTCTCAGGCGCACTGAGAAGAGAGCCTACGCCAAGAGAGCGACCGCAGTGAGGGGAATCGGTGACCACGAAGATACGATTGTTTCCTCTCCACCCAAGAAGAGTGCCCCTGCGGCCGCAAAGAAGATCGCTTTGCCCTGCGTGACAAAGAAAGTCAAACTTGCTCTCCGCCCCCCAGAAGTCACCGTCACTGCTCTGCCCGTGTCTCTGAAAGCCCGGCCGGCGATCGAGAAGGACACTCAAATACCTTCTCACGATCGTCAAAAAAGAGAGAAGCCCGACAAGCCAAGACGGCGCTCCTCGAGAAAAAGACACCGGCACGGCCCCCGCCCCAAGACTCGAGAGAAACCGTCTCTCGAACCAGAAATCCCTCTAGTACAAACTAGGAGACGAAGAAGAATCATCAAGCACTCCGAGCTTGAGAAACAAATTTGAGTCGACCACTCGTTGGAGCAGAATCTTGAGAGGCTGGAGAAGTAGAGTCTCGGATGTAATTGATGAAACGACCCAAGTCTGTGAAGGCGTCGCAGAGGCAACTCAAGACACACTGTTGTAGCCCACACAAATTGAAACACAAGAAGAAGCTGGTAGAGCCGATAGTGATGTGATGATCCTATCTCCACCTTACCAGGACATCCAAAATTGTCTATGAGAGTGGAGGAAATGGAAATTGAGTCGATCCAGGGAGCAGTTCCAACGGCCCGAGTTTATAGAAGAAGAAGAGGAAGCGTTGAGCTTCTCGGGTGACCACTGTACTCCCAAAGATGGATGAAGACAATCGCTCGGATATCCTGCAGATCTTCAAGGATAAGGAAAAGAAGAAACAGCGAGAGGAAGGCGAGGCACGTGAGAAAGATATGCCCTATCTCGGCACCACGAACACACACATACTCTCCTTGATGTCTTCTCCGGCGGTGATGAGGATCCAGGAGAATCTCGCGCCTGACGAAGAGTTGCAAATGCAAAGCAATCATTGCACGAATCGAGAATCCTTCACGAGCAAAGATTGATAGAGGGACCAGGAGAGTCCTCGAACACAAATTTGAAATTGATCCAATGGGAGTGGTTGACAAATCGCCACCGTTGTTGTTCTTTGCCACCACCTCCCGACTCACTCGGAAGAAGGCAATAAGGGACTGGCGATGAAATTGGGATAGTGGGGACCCCGGTCGAGCCAACCCCTATTGAAGGTGTCTTACCACCTGCCCAACGGTGAACATTCAATAGCAAATAGGGAGTTTGGAGACAAGTGACCCCATTCAAGTCACTCGGTGGTGCGCCCCGGTGGGAAACTCCTCCACTGCAGCAAGGTCGGAGAATCTGCGAGATGACTCCACAATGAATCAAGGAGCCGAAGTGGAGAAAGTACAACCACCAAACGAACAGCAAGTTGCCATCAACGAAGCTCAGGCGATTGAGATCTCGGTGAGGTGTCAAGCCGCTCACGAAGGCTAATGACGCCGGCGATGCGGTCGAGGCACGAGGAAGGAACAGCCAACGGGAGTTAACACTGCAGGCGATGAAAGTGCAATCCATGGGGTTGAGACTCAATGGATGCCACCCGAGAAGACCCTAAGACAGTGACATTGTCGAAAGGGAGGTCGAGCCTCATTGCAGTTGAGGCTGCGGGAGGTAATGAAGGCCACGGGAGGTTGAGACTTCCGGGGTAAAGAAGTCGAAGTAGAGAACATCCTCCCGCTATCATCGACCCATCGAAAAGGAGATAAGCGCGCTTCATGATTCCTAGGATAATCGATATAACTTTCTGCGGGATCGGAAGGCGAAGAAAAATGAGTCATCCCCGATGTGAGATCAAAAGACTCATTGCGGATGTTCCAAGCACGAGCAAGTCCCGATCCCAAGACTACTCGTCAAACCTTTAGTTTTGATGATGAGCCGCAATGGAAATCTCATCATCGTCCGATGACGCTTTCACGATAAGGCCGAGGACGAGTCTACTCAATTGGAGAAATCGGTTTGAGACCAACGAAGGCTGTTGAGGCAGTGAGGCTCAAACAAGTCGTGGGTCCACTTCACAACAAACCCGGTGAACCAGAGTCCAGCTGCGCGGGCTCCTCAGCTGCAGCAGGTCGATTCAAAAAAGAACTTCACCGCTCATCATCGAACAAATCCCGGTTGGCGGTGATGAATCCTTTATAGAATCTTTTCCTTTTTCCCTCGGGAGGTACCGACCTCCATGAAGAGTCGAAAACGAACGCGCCACGCTACGCATCAGACCAGCTCCGTTTTTCCATCAGGCACCATTGTTCCGGTGATTATGATTTTATTTGCATGGCCATCACCGCAACGGAGGAATCGGTGAAGTCCCTTGAAGTGTTCAAGGCATTATTGGCCGAGATTGAACGGATGGAGAGACATCAGGCCTCTATGGACATGCGGATGGACAACGAGAGATGCCAATCTTTCTGCTGATTTAAGAGGCATAATGATCGGGGATCGGGAATGGTGGCAACAAAGACAAACAATGCGTGTGGAACAAGTTAGATACTTCAGGACATTGTTCAACAAGTTTGGTATGGGAGAGTGAAAATCTTTGATGCAAAAACGAAGGTGAAAGAACATATTGACCACATGCATGAAGCACACATTGCCGAGATAAAGGCATTGCGTGAGCAAAACAAGAGTGATCTACGAGCGTTTGGAAGAAACCATGAATACAAAATTCAGCCTTCTCATGGTGAGATGAAGTGATTTGTGAGAGTCCAACGCTACTCGATCCAATTTCGTCTTGCCGCATACTCTGCAGTGGGACTCGAAACAGAACTCTACCATCGCGAGGCTCGACTTCCGCTTGCAAGATATGTTTCAGTGTCCCTCTCTCTTTTGATGATGCCAAAAAGGGGGAAGAGGAATACCTTAAAGCACAGAAAAGATCCGAAGCCGAAAAAAGAGGATCACGTTTGTGAAGGGAAAGCAATTTGAGGAAGCGCTGAAACAAAAGAAAGGAAAATCTTTGAGGGGGAAGGATCGAAAGATGTGACCTTAATGATTGCACAAACCCCCAATAGGGTCCTGTCACGGTGACATTATCGTGACAAACTCCTGTGACTCGGTGGTGATGAATGTTAGGAAAAGGGGAAATTGTTAGGAAATTTATTGTTTAGATTTTGATGAATGTCATGTAAAACCTAGAATAGGAAGTTGGCACCCCAATTCTTTTTGTAAAATGCATTGTAATAAATAGAGTGGCCAAAGTGAGTTAAGTCGGCCTACGCCCTAACATGCAAGAAGACAATGAAGACTAGAAGGAAGACTCATTGCGAGACAACCGAGTATGGCAAAGAAGAATAGACGGGAACTCTCTTGAAGAAGCGGTGAGATGCGGTGAGTGGAGTATCGTCAAGTCAACTCGAGAAAAGCCAAGTCTCAAGTTGAAGTGACGGAAGAGTCATCCACGATGATTGGAAGTGACTCTAAGTCACCTGGGAAAGCAAAAATGCGGTCAAGTCGAGATAATCAGTAAAAGATCCGTTGCCGCGAGAAATCAAGAGAATTACTTAAACAAGTAATATCTCCATATCACCTTTCTCGGAGTGCTCAGTCTAGAAGCGTGCAAAAGGAATGAACCAATGGGAAGCACTACACCGTGTGTCGAACTCGAAAAGGTGAAAGAACAATTCATACGAGAAAATGGCAATTCAAGGATGCAACAAGACAAGCCAACGACGCAAGTGACTTTCAAAAATAAGCCTATCTCTTCAACGGGCAAATTTTTGAAAGATCACTATAAAAGGCCTGAGGAGTTCATTTGAGAAAAGAGACACGAGTTGGACCAAGTGATTAAGAGACAATAACCAAAAACGTCCAAGCAATTATTAGAAAATCGAAATATTCTCAATCCTCAAGCCTACACTACGAAGAACATCAATCCAACACTCATCTGTGAAGGAAAGATAACTTCAATCAGTTGAAGAGGAAAATCTTGAAAAATCAAGGGGTCTACATTCCACGAAGGATTGTAGGAAGGTTCAAGAGTTGAACCAAGTCTTAGCTTTTGGAGGGCTTCGTGATCAAATCAAAGAGCTTGAGCAAGTGAGTTTGTAGTAGCAAAGCCCAATTGCCTGTGTGAAGAAGGAAAAAGAGTCGTCACGAGAAGCTTGGTGAGTGATCAAGGCATCTCGATCGAGTCCCAAAGGATCAAGTGTTTGTGTGATCAAGACTTGTATCCTGACCGATACCACTTTGTATATTGATCAATACCTAGTGGATTCCTCCGGGAGTTGGAGAAGAGAGGAGTAGAAGAATTACCCCATCTTGAACCTCTATAAAAATCTTATTGTGTCATTTACATTTCAAGACTTTAATTTCGCATCTTAATTGTTTAATTCGACATATTTGCTATCCACTTGATAATCTATAAGTACTAAATCAAGCACTAAATCCTTGCTTAATCAAACTTAAGGGTGTTAAGTCTTCCGTTGAAAACAAAACCACGGTTGAGTTAATTTAAAGCCAACGGTGAGTTATTCCATCAACGGCTCAATTTGAGTGCGATTTGAGAGACTAACTCTCTTGATTGACTAAATTGATTTGTCCATCAAGGACAATTGTGCAAGATATCAACTCGTATATTTAAAAGGACTAAATCGAAAATTTGGTAAGGTTTATTCAACCCCCCCCTTCTAAACCTTACACTTACACCCCTTGGGACCTACAGGCGAGAATGTTGTCTGACCGTTTAACAAAACTAGAACTAACCAAATGAAAATAAGGAAAAAGATGAATAATATCGGAAATAATATTGCCCAAATAGGTGAGATCTTCGGTGCGCTTTTGGAGTCGATTAACTAGATTAATGTTGTCAGATTCAATTATCACATTCCTCAATCCCCGGTCTTATGCTAGAACCGGCCCCTTGCGACATGCAATCGCCTCCGCAACGGCTATGTCGTACTCGATTGGTATCATTTTGGAAAGCGTCGAGTTAATCTAGCCCCTGTGATCCCGTATAGCGATGTCTATCCAAGTCCCTTTCCCATCCCGTATTGACGCGTACAAATTAATCTTAATAGTGCTTGCCTCCGGGGGAATCCATTTTTCCGGCTATATCCTTGTCGAAGATGGTGTCCTCCCCACCGCCCCAACCTGTTCATGTTCGTGAAGACGTGCAGTGGCCAGCTTGATACATTGCTGGTGGGTTATAACTTGGTTCTCAAAAATCAATTTATTTCTGGCAGACCATGCACTCCAAAGGATCATAGCAAATAAGTCGTGTCCATCACTATCCCCCTGCTTCATAAATTGTGCCACCCAATCACCTAAGGACCCTCGATGTTGTAGAGGAAGAAGATCGATATGCAACGGAGACATTGTCCACAGAAATTCCATCCATCCACAATCCCGGACCGCATGCTCATTACTTTCTTCTGCTAATCCACATCTAGCACATATTGCATCAATCCCGACCCCTCTTCTCCGTAACGCTCCTTTGGTTGGAAGGATACCAAGTACACACTTCCATAAAAATGTTTTTACCTTATTGGGGATATTCAAATTCCACAGCCATTTCCATAAGCCAGCTTCATTTCCGGACGACGACGGGGAGTTCGAATCGTTGTCTTTCAAGGCCTTCACTACTTTATAACCCGACTTAACCATATATTTCTCGTCCTTTGAATAAGCCCATATCATTTTATCATCCTTACCATGCGAACAGAGTGGTATTGAAAGAATAGCTTGGGCTTCCTTTGGAGAAAACAACTCATGCACTACTTCAGTATTCCATGACTTCAAAGAGGAATCATTGTCTGAGTCAATAAGATCGCACACTTTTGAAATCGTCGATTCTTCAGGGTGCCTGGACCAAGGACGAATCATAGGCAAGTCCGCTAACCATGGATCCCTCCAAACATCTACTCGAGAACCATCCCCAATGTTCCATCGGATACCACCCCCGATAATTTTCCTATTCTCTACAATGCTTCTCCATGTGTAAGATGGATTATGGCCAATTGTAGCATCTATAAAACATTGTTTAGGGTAGTATCTTTATTTAAGAACCTTGGATAGAAGGGAGCTCTCATTGGTTAATAACCTCCAACACTGTTTAGCCAACATTGCTTCATTAAAACACTGCAAGTCTCGGAACCCCAAGCTTTCCTCCTTCTTTGATTTACACATAAAACTCCACGCTTTCCAGTGAATGCGTCTTTCCTTCTTTTGTTTCCCCCACCAAAAATTGCTAATCAAAGAATTTATTTGATTGCACGTATTGGCGGGAAAAGAGAAGCAACTCATGAGGTAAGACGGAATTGCTTGAGCGACCGATTGAATAAGCACCATTTTTCCAGTCGTCGACAAATATCTCCCCTTCCAGTCTTTCAATTTCTTGCGAATCCTATCCACCACCTTAGCAAAAATTCCTTTTTTCGAACGCCCCACCACAGCCGGGATACCCAAGTAAATGGCGTGCTTATCCACTCGGGTGACCCCTAGCCGACGTGCAAGGTCATTCTAACTGTCAAGCCCCACCCCCTGCTAAAGGAAACCTCTGATTTATCAAGGCCGATTCTCTGGCCCGAGGACCTCTCGTATTCTTGGATAATCTGTCTCGTATGATCAATTTCTCTCTCATTTGCCCGTCCAAAAATAATATTATTGTCAGCGAAGAACAAATGAGAGATTTCTGGTCCCCTTCGACTGACCTTTATTCCGTGAAGTCGTCCACCATACTCCGCCCTGCGAATCAAAGAGGAAAAAGTCTCTACACAGAAAAGAAACAGGTAAGGAGAAAGAGGGTCCCCCTGTCGGAGTCCCCCGCATCGGATTAAACATGGTACCCGGTTGACCGTTCAAAAGAATGGAAAAGGACACAGAATTGACACATTTCATGATAAGATTTACAAACTGGCTAGGCAGACCCATTTTAAGCATAACCCTTTGTGAAAAATTACATTCTACTCTATCGTATGCCTTGGATATGTCAAGTTTAAAAGCAAAAGTTCCTCGCTTTTTAGCTTGACTATGTTTCATAGAATGAAATATTTCAAAAGGAAGAAGGACATTATCAGTAATAAGGCGACCAGGGACGAAGGCGGATTGCGTGTGGTGAATAAGGGAGGGGAGGATGAGTTTAAGCCTATTATCAATCGTCTTGGTGATCAATTTAAACAAAACATTGCACAAGCTTATAGGCCTATAATCAGTGACAAGTTCAGGGTGTTTTTTCTTCGGAATAAGAACAATGAAGGTATTATTAATAGAACGAGGGCTCGTGCCTCCATTGAGAATGGAAAGAACATAAGACACAATATCAGATTTTAAGATGGGCCAGAACTTTTGATAAAATAATGCAGGCATACCGTCTGGTCCGGGAGCCTTAATAGGATGCATTTGTGCCAAAGCTGCTATTACCTCCTCCTCCACGAACGGTCGAGAAAGGAGATCCCCCACCGAGGATGACACTTTGTTTTCCACTGTGTCTAGTACTTTCTCCATTTCTAAATTCTCATCCGCAGTAAACAAACCCTGAAAATAATTATTGAAAACCCGACTAATACCATCGATTTCTTCTTACCACCCCCATCGGAATCCCGAATTCTATCCACCGTGTTTCTCTCCTTACGACCATTTGCTAGCTTATGAAAGAAAGTCGTGTTTTGATCCCCGTCCTTAAGTTCAGTCTCAAGCCCATGTCTATTCGTCAAAACCTGGTGAGGAGCGGTCAAGTTATCTCGAATTTGAAGGGCTTCTTCGCAATCCCTAATCTGTTTCCCAACATTCCCAAAATGGATTTCTCCCATAATGATAGTTGGATTCCGCAGTCATGTATTCTGGCCGAGATGGGTTTTAATTCCGCAGCAGCACCTCCCCTATCCTAAGTTTTCTGAATTACATGTTGGCAAGACTCATCGAGTAACCACATAGCCTCAAATCTGAATAATTTCCTTTTTCTCTCTCCTTTGTGTCGTCTATTTCTTTGGATTTGTCGCTAATGAATTAACACCGGACAATGGTCCAATGCGACTCGCGGAAGATGATTAACTGTATAGCCTGGGTACATAGTAACCCATCATGATTACCGAAACATCGATCAAGGCGCTCCTAGATGTTCGCCTCCTCTTGTTGCCCGCTCGTCCAAGTAAACGAGTTTCCCTCATATCCGAGATCATCTAGAAGAGCCACCTGCATATTTGTGTGAAAGTAGCCCAACCGTGCATCCTCTTTCACTCTTCCTCCAATTTTCTCGAAGTTGTATAGGATCTCATTGAAGTCGCCTAAACAGAGCCAACTCGAATCGATTGTGTTTGCTAGCTCCCGGATGAGTTCCCACGTGTACTTCTTTAGAATTTCCTCTGGCCAACCATAAAGACCCATCAGGGGCCATTGTTTCTCCGCTTCGTCAACCATGTCGTCGATATGGTGCAACAAATCCGATAAAACATTAAACCCAATATTTACTTTCCACATCAGACACAACCCTCCTCTCCTTCCGTCGTTCGACATATCACAATTAACAACATGAAGTCCTTCGTAGCTAAATAATTTGTAACCTCTATAACTTCCTCCTTATTAAGTTTGGTCTCCATCAGGAAAACAAACGTGGGGTCTTTCTCATGGATATAGCGTTTAAGTACCCGAACTGTCCGTGGGTTCCCAAGCCTCCGACTGTTCCAACTGAGGCAACTTATTAGATTTGATGGGACAACTTCTTCGCAGTCTCCGCCGTTAAATTAAACGTGCATGGAATATCAAATAGACCGAACTCTTTGATTTTTTTAATTTTGGTGGGCTCATTAGTCGACTCACTGGTTTGCTCAACCTCGAATTTTCTTTCGGGTCTGGTAGGAGATGTGGTTGGTTTTTTAACTGGTATAGGGCTCTTTAATCGGTTCCAGCAGTTCCTAGGTTTTTGGTTATGGGGTGTATCTGTTTGGGGTTCGTTTGGGTTTAGATTTAAAGGTAGGGTATGTGTTTTGCTAGGGGAAGCTGGTATGCATGGATGGGATTTTTTTGGGTGGTTCGTTGGTATTGGTTAGAGACTGTAGAGCCTTGGAGGTTTGGTTAGTGTTGTTGTGCATAGGGGTTATTTCTTTGGACATATTTATGGGGGATGGGCTGAGAGTTGTGTGATTGGCTAGGGTCAGGGTCAATTGGCTGTGTAGGATTAATTTTAGTAGAGTTGGTGGTAATATGAGGTATGATTAGGGGTGGCAATTCGGGTCATCGGGTCGGATTCTTGTTTGGCTTCGGGTTAATTTCGGGTTATGCTTAAGATGCATCGAAAGTTAATAAAAATTTAAAATTACTATATTTTAGACAAATTGGTAACATCGGGTCGTGTTCGTGTTAGTCAGTTTCAGGTTTGGGTTTCTCGTGTTCGTGTTCGGGTTTCTCTCAGTAACTTCGGGTCGGGTTCGTGTTTGGGTTTTGTGTTGTGTCAGGCATTGCCACCCCTAGGTATGATGGCTTTTGAATTGTTATTGGCTAAGTTAGGATGGTGGGGGGCTGGTGTAATCATATTGTCATTACGATGTTGGGAGGTTAGAGATAATGATTGGAGAGATTTTTGGATAATTTCATTAGATGGGGAGACGTTTCCTTGGTTTGCTGGGGAAGGTGTTTTTCGGAGTTAGGCTAGGTTATTCTGGCGGTCATGTGTGCGTGTAGGGTGTTGTGACGATGAAGATGATTCCGCTGAAAGTTCTCGTCCAAATAAATTTCGGGGTGTAGGTGCTCGCTGGTATGGGTCTTTTTGGGAGAAAGAACGACGCAAAGGAGAGGCCTTCAACCAGGGACCATACTTTATGCTTGTTGTATCTTGACACTCATTCCGATCGTAACTGTCACAATTTTGGAAAAATTGTCCGATCATCCCGCATCAGAAACAATACGTGGGCAGCGATTCATACTTGAGAGGGAGCACCAATTTAAAATGGATAAACTTGCCAAATAATCCTTCTGCGGAGAGGTCCAGTGTCTCCTGTTCACCCAGTTGACTGCGAAAGTAGGATTCATACATGCAACCGGGACACCATACGCACGTATCCAAAATGCTGCTTTTGTGACCCTTGCCACGGATGGCTGTTCATCGGCGTCAAGCTTACGAATCGCGAATAGTCCTCCGTCATAATGCCATGGTTGATTTGCCAGGACTCTTTCCCAATCATCGTTGTCCTCAAATCTGAATAAAATAAGATCGGCCCCCCATTCTCTCGCAATGATCGACTTTCTGGTTTTCCACGCCTTTTTCATCACTTCAATAAGGTAAAATGATTTCCATGATTTGTGAGTATAGAGTTTGCCCACCAAGCAAAATTCCTATTGAGGCGTATGACTCAAATCAGCCGTAAAGGTGTCATCTAAGCCCACAACCTCTTCCTCCCTCTCCGTAAGATCTTCCATATTTTCAGGCCTTGTTGCACACGGAATTGAATTAAGATGGAGGTTGTTACTAGTCACAGGAGAAAACTGATGTGCCGTGACTCTGCTAGTAGATCTAGTCTGGACCGCCGGGGAGAACGATGCTCTGACCATGCTCTGGCACGCCTGCAACCTACAAAAAGAAAAGAGAAAAAAGAAAAAAAAAACAAAGAGAGAAGACAAGGATCAGCGGAGAAAAAAAACAACAGCAGGGGAAAAACGAAAACAAGGGACAAAGGGGGGAGGAAGGAAGGAAATAAGAGAAGGTGCAATAAGATGGCAAGATCTATGACGGCAACGGAAAGCCGCACACCAGGAAAACCCTAACAGGAACCCTAGAGGGCGACCATGACTCCTTTGAGAGGAGAACGCACGCTTCACACACTATAGTGTAATAAAAATGCAGATGTTGCCTTTTAATTTTGTAACAACTAATGGTAATTGTTATGTAACAACAATATTGAAGGTAGGGATGACAATTTTGGCTCGATCTACGCCGACCCGCTTAGGCCCGATCCATTTGGGTCGCACGGGGCACATAGTGGCGGTGCGGATATCGCTCTAGAATACATACGATTGAGCAAATTTATCTTTTTAATATATTTAATATATATTTTGCAATATATAATATATGTTATAATATAGTCTTTATGTATTTAATATTATAGCTAATATTTATAAATTGATAATGACAAGTTGACAACTTTTATATTTGATTTGGGTCAGGATGGGTCGATCCGCCCCCCCACCCCCTCGTGACCCATGGCGGGTCACCATGCCCCGCTCCGTTCTAGGGATGGGATGAGATTAGGTCTTTACATGTTCGGCTCGATCCGCTCCATTTTCATTCCTAATTGAAGGCTTTGATTTCTCAGGTGCAAGTCCTTTCATTATCTCTATAAATAGGTGATTTGTTCAGCAACGAGGACACACACTCTTCCATCTGCATAGCATATATTCTACATATTGCTCTTGCGTTCCTTGACCTCCTGTGTTTTTTGGTGATAGCTTCCAGGCATGTTCTTCAGTTTACTGGGAAAAAAGGTAGTTTGGTTATCTCGTCGTATCATGGGAAACAGACGTCCAAAATAGGTGACGAATCTGTTTTAAGAAAAGTGTGCGTCGAACACATACTTCGAGCAATTTTTAATTGTTTGTTTCTATTATATAATCAATTTTTTAATTTGAAGTTTACATCCCTGCTATTTTCCTAACAGTTCGCAATATCAGAAGTTCATCCCAAATGGAACATGTCCAAAGCACATTTATATTTGAATCCACTAAAATATTATCTTGTTCAAAGCACATTTAAATTACTATGCACGAGTTACGGGATTTCTTGCTTCGCTGTTTTCTTTGGTTCTTATTTTGTCTCCATTTGCTAGAGTTTTTATCTATGATTAATACGTGAACACTTTTGTCTCCATAATAAGGGGTGGTTCGTGTTTGCTATTGTTCGGTTTTTACTTATCAAAGTAATTGTCCCCAGGGCCGGCCCTGAGAGGGTCGGGTGGGCGACCGCCAATTGGGGGCCCCAAATTTATATATGAGTATATATATATATAAGGGGGAAGGGTTATATGAGACCAATATCTTAAGTAAGTACGTAAGACCAAATCTGGACCACTGATCAACAAATTTAATGACTAATAATAAATATATTTAAAATATATAAAATACCTAATTAAATTGATAATGGGGTATATTAATTTAAACAAATCAATCATATCCCATGAAATTAGGGAAGTTACAAATAACAACATAGATATTATCTTACCATCTAAAACTATAGAAAAATTACGTAATATTTATAAGCAACAATATACAATGTCTAAGCAACATATTTGTCATCAATAAGCAACACGGTTGACATAAAAAAGCAACAAAAAATATTTATATACAAGACATATGATCTATTTAAATCAAAATATTTGCACCCATCTTAGCAATATTGTCTTCTTAAATAAGAAAAATAATTGTCTCCAATAAGCAATACAATCCACATAAAAAGGCAACATACTTACTTAGCAACATTGTCTGCCTAAATAAACAACATGTTTGTCCTTGATAAGCAACATAGTTGACATAAATAAGCAACAAAAGTACATATATATAAAAAGACAAATCAAAGGGAATAGTTTATGGTTGCAACATTGTCTTGCATTTAAATAAGCGATATATTTGTCTCGATAAAGAATATATTTTTTTGCGTAATGTACCAATATTAATTGAAAGTTTGACTGTGAAAAGAAAGATAGAATTTCAAACATATCCGAAAAAAGCAACATATTTGTATTCAATAAGCAACATATTTGTCTTCAATAAGTAACATATTTCTTACAGCGGATAAGGTCAGAGATACGGTTTCAAACAAATCCCAAAAAATCCGGAATGTGAACGCGCACTACCAAAAATAACTCCCGTTTTTTGCTGATATTTAAACAAAAATATCAATTTATCCTTAACAACTATTAATTAAATACTAACTAAAATAAAAATTAATTAAATCTGCATCGTTAAAAAGAAGAGGTCAACGCTCCAGATTTGGTCTCACGTACTCATTTAAATTATATGGACTCACCGGATCCAAATCCTATAAGTATATATAATTTATTATATTTGTAAATTTTGTAAAAGAAAATATTGGTTGGGCCATAAAAATTGCTTATTCAATTGAGGCCCATATAATATTTAATTGAAAAATTCCAAAAAAATCAAAAAAAGTAGGGAGATCATCTAATATCTTCTCCGATTTATAGCATTATCTTCTACATTTTTCACTCTACAACTAGACTGCAACAACAGATCTCTTAGCAGAAAAAAGTTTTTCAAAACTACAATTAATAAAGTCATACTTGCGTTTAACTATGTCCCATATGCATTGAAGCTGAAATATTAGAAAACCCTGATTTTGAAGACCTTATTGATGATTTTGTTTCGCAAAATGCTAGAACATCTAAATTTTTTAAATAATTATATGATTGTTTTTTTTTTATGTTTGCTAGTGGTGCACTCTTTCAAGTATTTCAATACTTTGGATGATGAAAAATAAAAAATTGCATGTATAATATTCTTATTTTTCTGTTTCTATAAAATCCTTTTTTTTCTTTTTGCCATGGTCCCCCGAAAGGTCAGGTCCGACCCTGATTGTCCCCATAGATGAGAGTTTTGTAGAAAAAATTTAGATGACCCATTACCAAAGGATTAGTGACAGATGTAAGTATATCATTTGTCTAATGCTATTAGGATTTTTTTATTATGTTAAATCAATTAGATCTGTATTAGTTTATAATAATTTTACGTTTTAAATCTGTATAAGTTTAGGTTTTGTAAGTCTTATAATTTTGATCTTTGTAATCAGCTGTTATAAATTCTTCTATTCAGTGAAATTGATTGAATATAAAAAAAATATGTATTTCGGATTAATGAAACTTTTTTTTGAGTGGGATTAATGATACTTGTGGAAGTATTTTACTAGTAGAAATTATTGTGGACATTTAAACGTAATCAAATAATATAACTTTTTTTTGTAAAAGAAGAACGATTTATTCAAAACAACACCATACAATCACACGTTAAACTAATTTAGGTTATTGCTATTATTATTCTCCTCCATCTTCGATCTTCATCTTTTTTCTTCCCTCGTCCTCCTATAGAAGATGTGATAAATAATTTTTATTGCTTTTAATCTAAATAAATTTGTTACCAATAGGTGATTTTTATTTGTCCATAATAGATGACTTTTAATTTGCATATGAAATTTTGTTTAGATGATCAGATGAGTCATTATCCGACGATGCATGACTGCAGTGAGATCCTCTATGATACTTATTTTGTTCAACGCGTCAGTTACGAAGTTATGATTCTATGGATCAGTTAGATTTATTTAGATTTAATTTTTTTTTGATCTGTATAGATTTATGATCATGTACTCTGTAGGGCTTGCAACTATTTTTCACAATCATGTGTAAGTTTTTTGTGATGTTTAATGAAATTCATTTGATTCTAAAAAAAAGATATTTTAAAAAAAATATCAAAAAAGGGGGAAAAACAGAAACCACCTATATATCTATATCATTAATTTTAATCATAAGAGAATAATAGTTGTTTACACGTGTGTGGCATTTAAAAGAGTTGGAATTGGGGAGTTAAACCTGGTCAACGAGTCTAGACTGGCTCAAGTGTTGAACGGGATTGCGCATGCTGAGAAAATTCGGTTACGCGTTTTTATTCTTGTCTTTAAACAAATCTTCAAAGTTGAGATCGTGCCATTTTCCCCTTTTTATTTTATTCATTCATTAATATTCTTGTATACATCCGCTAACAAGCAAACAAGGAACTAAGTAGCTGTTATGACTAAAATGACCCTCTAAACTTTTATTAGGGGAAATTGATTTCTATTTCATTTGTCTACCAAAACAAAATTTCAATAATTATTAGAGAGGGATTAAACATCATATGTATTTAGAGTTTAGTATTAATAGTTAAAAATATGAAATATTTAGCTAGAAGTAGGGCATATGAACGAATTATGTCATGTTACGCTTTAGATTTACGCGATGTGGAGTTAGAATTATGATTTTGGCGTAACAGATGCGTCTAGCAGCTAATCGTCGTCGTT
Organism: Rehmannia glutinosa; assembly: GCA_016081115.2. Classification (NCBI taxonomy): domain Eukaryota; kingdom Viridiplantae; phylum Streptophyta; class Magnoliopsida; order Lamiales; family Orobanchaceae; genus Rehmannia; species Rehmannia glutinosa. Next base: position 14,697,851 of record CM071926.1, read on the forward strand.
TTTCCCACACTTTAGAACCGATAAGGGATTTCAGAATTACCCTTGTTGGATACGCAACTTTCTCTTAAATCCCCAACCCCCCCCACCCCCTAAAACTTAAATGCTATCATTTATACTTCAGTTAAATTTATGGAGCGGGAGCTGAAAAATAAAACTTTGAAAGAGCAATATTATAGTAAAAACTACTTCACATGTTGTCATTTGTGAAAACAATTAACTCAAGTTGATAAAAAGAATCTATTTTATCAATTAATTATAAATCATATCAATTCTCGATGTAGGATATCACACTTTATTCATTATTAAAAAAATTCCAACTCAATGATACTTCTATCAACAAATTTTCTAGTAGACAAATGTTATAAAATAATTATTCCATAGAAATTCTATCCTAAAATTTGATGACTAATGGAGGGATAAATCCAATACTGAGTGAGCATGCGTGTTGACTGTGGCTTATAAGTGTGAACTAAGCCCCTATTCCTAATAAACTAATTTTTCAAGACAAACTTATGAGTTTTAGGTGAAAGTTAACAATATCTCTTGGTGGGCGCAGCCGCAGGGGCCTCCCATGCCATGTCAAAGACATTATGAAATTGACTCTTGATGAATGAAGTAAATTAAACTTTTGTTGTGGAGTTTTCTGTTGACCCGCTTAAACTAAAGTCTTAGTCCCAAAAATAGGAAATCCAACCTCATTTATTTTGTTGTCAGCCACTAAAAAGATTTTTACTTCACAATGTCAAGATAGAGAATCTAAATAAGCCAAACAAAAATAAATTAAATAAATATGTATGATGTAATTCATTTCATTTGTCAACCCACAACCTGCTTGCCTTAGGAGTTAGGGCAAGATACAACAATCTGTGTTGACCGGTATGTAATATATTTAATAAGGCCACAAAATAAAATACAAATGGACCTATCATGCCAGGCTAAGTCAACTTCTTTGTGAAAACTAAAATCATGAGCAATAGAATGGTTCATTTTAAGGCAAGAAAAATTGTAAGAAAATAAGGGAACCTTGTCCAAAATGAGGTGGGGCGTCCCTTTTTTGGTGCCTTTTGCTTTTGTCAAAAGAAGAAATGCTTTTACATTATAAAAAAGATTCTAAATATTAGTTTTTTTATTTTTATTTTGTATTTCATTTCGCAAATAACGTGCATGTATATAATTTTTGCTAAATATGCATTTAAAAATTATTTTATACATTTAATATATATCCGAAATCTCAAGTGATTTATACTGTAATATATACCAACACCTTTAATGAATTGATAATTTCATGTGAATTTTCTTGCTTTAATGTACAAGGCATAATAATTTACAATTATATGTTTATTAATATCAAGAGCTCTTTATATTTGAAAAAAAATGTGTAACATTAGTCTTTCTTTAAATGGATATAATCCAATCATGGTTATCATAAATGTTTCATCAAAAGTAGTCATAATTGAATTAGAGAAAAACTCAAGTAGTCGTCGTAATAGAAGTGTACCACATTTTACACAACCTTTTTAAAATTTTGAAATTCTTATACCAAGAGTGCTCATATTTTGACAAGGAATAAAATTCTACCTAAAATAGTCCTATAAAATGCTATTATTTCACCATAGTTCACACTCCATTATTCAGAATCAATAAAGGTCGATTTGCACAACAGTGTGATTGTTGAATTTCCGCGGAAAGCGATTCTGAGTGGAGGAGAACTTTGTGTGGTAGTGACTCGATCTTGGCTAAGAACCCAAGACCCCACTGATTAGTTGAGGCATAACACACGCTTCACATCCTCCACGGAAGGCTGCAGGGCGAAGCGAGAAGCGTTAGGGTCACTCCGGGGATGGAGTTAAATCCTTTAATAAAGGTTAGTTGCCACTAAAAGAAAATAAAGATAAGTTGTCAAAGAAAAGAATATCAATAAAAATCAAGTTTGTCCCTCATGGTCATGAGGTGACCTAGTGATCGGGTGCACCAAAGTCGAGTTCATGGTAGCGTGGTTTGCGGCGTGTGTCAATCCAAAGAGGGAGAGTGGCGGGAGAACGCGTCAAGCCCGATGATTTACTCAATGCGTACATGAGGGTAGTGGTTTGGTTCCCAAAAATAAAAAAAAATTAATAATAATAATAAAGACCAAGTTTGCTAATGAAGGGAAAAACACAAAACTTGAGATTGTAAGAAGATGGCAAGATTTAAGCAATAAAACCTCAATCCCACCAAACCCACCAACCAGAAAATAGGAAAAAGAAAAAACTAAAGAAAACATAAAAAGTAAAGAAAGTATACAAATTAAGAACCTGGAGCTGGATGGATGAAGGTCAAAATAGGAAATTGAAGAGTGTGGGCAGTGGCAAACACGCCAACGATAAATAGACATGTACATTTTGTCGTTTGCTTTAGGTGGGACACCATTATCATGGCCAGCAGATTGAGGAAGTGAATAACTTAACCAATTTGAAAAAATAAAAATAAAAAAAATATTGAAGCAATAGGGCAGCCTCCTATTTTTTTCTATGCATTTTCCATTCTTCTTCCTTATTAAGTCCCTTTTCACCTCTGTCTGTGTGTGTGTGTGAGAAAGAAAGCAGTGTTCTACTTTTCTTCCTCGGTTGCCTAAAATATTTCTTCTTTTTATCTTTATTGTTAACTACTTTTTCCTCACTCCATCTAAACATACCAAAAAGGGCCCGCTCATTTTAGATATTTAGAAGAGGGGACTTCATTTACTGCACCATTCTTGATTTTTTATATTAAAAACCTTTTGCTTTTTTTTCTTGGCTGAGTTTTTGTTTATTTATTTTTATTTATTTATATTTGTGGACTGTGGAGGAGTTTCTTGAGTACCCTTTTGTTGTTGCTCTCTGTTAAGAGCAGATAATTATGGGAAATTGTTTTGGTTCCTCAGCAAGAGTTGATGCCTCTATCAGCACCACATCTGGTATTTTTTCATTTCTTTTTGTTTTCTCACTTTTTTTTTTCATTTCTGTTTGTTTTCTTGAATCTATGAATTAGAATGGAAAGAAATGAAATTTGGGTTGAGAAGTGTGGTTTTATTTCTTGATGGCCTTTGATTTCTTTATACAGGGATAAAGTTCAAACTTTTTATGGTTTCTGCCCTAAATTTAATATTTTTTTGTGAACTTAATTTCTGATGTGTATTTATGGTATATGGATTGGCTAAAATTACGATTTCTCCTTCATTTTGTCGATTTCTTGCTATTTTCAATTAGTTGAAAGAGAAGTTTTAATCTGTGTAGAGGTAGTCTATTCAATTTGAAGGAAAAGAAAAAGGGTAGCTTGTTTGTTGGGAATAATACTATAACTGGTTTGAGTCTAAAGTTTCTTGTTATAGACATATGTAAGTAACTATGTTCTGTTTATGAAGTGATTAAAAAGATAACTTTTTGTTGATCACCTTTTCTAGTAACCTTCATTGCTCTTCCAAGCTTAAAGATTGTTTCTTTTTTAGGTTATGTTTGTTATGATTGAGGCCATATGCCATTTTCTTCATTTAATTAAATGTCACAGTTTTTTGAGAGGCAAAAACATTTGAAGCTTACCAGATGACTTTTAGCACCAGAAATGTGTGTGAATACACAGAAATGAGTAAATAGCCAATTTACATGGATTTTCAGCAATTAATATATGCCACTTCTGAATAAAGGACATTTTTTTTTTACCTGGAATATCATTCTTAACAGACAGTAAATTTACTTCATTACTATTCTCAGATATTTTAATGATACACTCTGATATCTTCTGTTAATAATTGTGAATTTATTGCACTTCTGTGAGCTTCTTTAGGGAAATGATCTAATAAAGTGACGTATTGGTGCCGAGAGAGGGAATTCGAATTTAGCAATGTATCTTTGGATTCTTGGAGAAATTGTGTTACTCAGTAATTAATTATGTCTCTAAAAGATTTTTTCCCCTTTTTTGAGCTTTAGAAGCATCAAGAAATCCCAGCAAAACAAGCAACGGATCAGTTCCGTCCAACATAAGCATTCCCTCATACAGTGGCAAAAGCAGTGCCGAAAGCCTTCCCACTCCAAGATCAGAAGCTGAAATTCTTTCATGCCCCAACGTTAAGCCCTTCTTATTTAATGAGTTAAAGAATGCCACAAGAAACTTTCGACCCGACAGTCTTCTTGGCGAAGGAGGATTTGGTTATGTTTTTAAAGGATGGATTGATGAGCATACTCTTACTGCAGCAAAGCCTGGATCTGGATTGGTCATTGCTGTCAAGAAGTTAAAGCCGGAGGGGTTCCAGGGCCACAAAGAGTGGTTGGTACGTTTCTTCTTTACTGTTATTACGGTTAATTAAACTATTATTATCGTTTTTGGACTGTTATTGTTATTATTATTATCAGCATTTTTGAGAGCCTAGCGATGGTTTGCAGACTGAAGTTAATTATCTGGGGCAACTCCGTCATCCAAACCTCGTTAAACTTATCGGCTACTGTTCGGAGGGTGACAATCGGCTGTTGGTATATGAGTTCATGCCAAAAGGAAGTTTGGAGAATCATTTGTTCAGAAGTACGTATTTCAAACTATTACATTAAAGTGATGCTTGCTTTATAAGTCTTTATGTCGATAGCTTTCTCAATTAACATATCACTTGTTGGATAGCACCTTGTCATATTTGTTTTTTCACATTAATATATAGTTTTTTCGTTTTATCACGTGGCTCTGTTTGTGATATAACGCAAGCCATTTAGGAAATTACCTTTTATGGGGCTATTGTTTAAGAAGATCATTAATACGCATAATGATTTGAGGCCTTTCAAATGCAGTCCTTAACAAGGCTGGAGATAAGTCAAAAACCAGTTGATAGACTTTGTATTTTTCCATTTTCGCTTTATTGTCTTGTGAGGATGCAAGCTTATCCATGTGTTTAATATTTTTCATTCACCATTTAGTCGCCATTTGGAAATTTTGTGTTGCCTACTAGATTTACTGCATGAAAGCGATGCTAGAGTTAATTTTTGGCTCATAGTGTTTTACGTGATTCACATTACCATGTGTGAAACTTCTTACGAATTTGGAACCACTTAAGTGTTTGTTCTAAAAACATGTATCGACATTTCAATTGCATTTTGTTTTCCAGGAGGGCCGCAACCACTTTCTTGGGCTACTAGAATAAAGGTTGCTATAGGTGCTGCTAGGGGCCTCTCATTCTTGCACGAGGCTGAAGAACAAGTTATATATAGAGATTTTAAAGCTTCTAACATTCTTCTTGATGGGGTATGCTCTTTTGACGAGCTTTTAACCAAAGCAATTTTTGTGAACGCCATCATCCATTTCCATTTCACACTGACAATTTCATTTCGGGACGCAGGAGTTCAACGCAAAATTGTCCGACTTCGGTTTGGCCAAGGCTGGCCCAACCGGCGATAGGACGCACGTATCGACTCAAGTTATGGGCACACACGGATATGCCGCACCAGAATATGTTGCCACAGGTCAATAAAACACATTTATTTTTCTGTTTTGGTAAATTACAAAAAATACCATTGAGGTTTTGTCTAATTACAAAAAACCCCTACTATCTTTTACCATTACAAATGCCCTCTTATATATGTTTCTATTTTACAAATTGCACCCTCAGGCCTCAGTAGGAGGAGGATATTTGGTAAGAAAATACAAATCTCAAGTGAGTGCTTGTAATACCTTATTTGTAATTTTGAAAGATAATTTATTTTTTATCGTAATTTGGCCAAACCTCATGGGTAATTTTTGTAATTATCCTTTACCATCCCTTTCTTTTTTCATTTTATCTTTTTTATTCCTGGTTCAATGGAGCATCTAACAGTCAATACAAATGTTCGTCCTCGTTAATGAACAGGTCGATTGACAGCAAAAAGTGATGTATACAGCTTTGGCGTTGTTTTGCTCGAATTACTGTCGGGACGTCGTGCCGTTGACAAAACAAAGGTTGGTGTCGAGCAAAACCTAGTTGATTGGGCAAAACCGTATATGGGCGATAAGAGAAAATTGTTTCGGATAATGGACATAAAGCTTGAGGGTCAGTACCCTCAGAAAGCAGCGATACGGCCGCTACTATTGCATTGCAATGCTTAAGTCATGAGCCGAAACTTAGGCCTCGCATGGCGGAGGTTTTAGCTACGCTAGAAGAGCTCCAAGCTCCAAAAAGTGCGACAAAACATTCTAAGACGAAGACGGAGAATCAAATAGATTCTGTTCGTATGTCGCCGTTAAAACACCATTCGCCTATGAATATTACGCCTTTGGCGTCCCCATTGCCAGCACATCGAAGGGCTTCTCGTGTAAGATGAAGCAGATTAGTTTGTAGTTTTGGTAACTTTCTTTTTTATTTTTTTATTTTGGTTTCAGTTGTAAATTTCTGATATAGGTTCACATTTTGCTGTATGTGTTATTTATTGCTGGGGTTTTGCCCCTGAGTGGAGTTTTTAATCTGCATAGTGATTGTGTATGAACTTTTTTTGCCCTGCGGTTGTAAACTTGTACCTTCAAATTGCAGAATTTTGAGATTGGAATTTGTAAGTGAAAAAGATGGGCTGAATCCAAATGAAACAGGGAATAAATGATCCATATACGCTTTGAACTGCATATAGAAGTTTGTTACCTCTAGTTCAGCATAAAATTACAATAATTCAAACATGATACAAGTACTTAAAGTAGAATCGACACATACTTTTTTATTCACGAAGCATTAGTCACTTTAGTTTTACATGTATATCTCTCATAAAATGGTAAAATACTGATAAATCGATCCTTTCAAACTTAAGGAATTCACCGAGTTGCCCTGTTACATATACTATTGATCAGAAGACAAATATTAAAGATCATGGTATTAAGAAAGAATGGAAAAAAAAGTTGAGTTTCTACGGGACTGCAAGAGAAGCAGTAGTCCCCTCCGCTAGAATTGCAGTTTACAAGGCATGCCGTAATGGCAGATGCAAAACAAAGGACATTCTGGCTGCATTCGATGATGCTATATATCTCATATAATTTCTATGGGATCGTATTCAGCTATAGTATCTTCGAATGCAATCAGAATGTCCATTGTTTTGCATCCGCGATTATGACAAGCCTTGTAAACTGCTATTCTAGCGAATGTGACTGCTCCTCTTGCAGTCCCTCTGCAGTTCCATAGAAACTCAACTTTATTTCGTTCTTTCTTGATACAACGAGTTTTATTCTCTAGTGTTTTGTTTGATCAATAGCATATGTAACAGGGAAAGTGAAATTATTTCTGCCTTTGCAAACTCCTTCGGTAACTTCTCACCATGGATTGGCTCACAGACCTTTCAGAAAGACATAACAGAATCAACTAGGTTAACATGTGTAGTAAATAAGGTTAAATCAAATTAGCAATTATCAAATTTAAAAACATCATATCTGGTACGAAATCGAACTACAACCATGTGATTGTTTATATAACATATTTCAGTATTAACAATAGCTCAAGATTATAAACACGAAAAAGAAAGGATAAGAAAGTGAACAGAACAGGGGAGGGGATTTGGTCATTTTTCTTGGGTGTAATTTTGAGTGATTTAAGCAGAAACAAACTTCCAACAAAACTCCTAACATCATTCAATAGAATTATCCATAAAATATATTGCACTATCAACACCATCAAATCCCACCAAATCCAAACATACAAATCATATAAAAAATTTCACAACAAACTTCAACATTCAATTTCAATCTTTCAATTTCTAATTTCATGAAATAGTAAAACTGAATAGAATTTATAGCTTAAACTCATCCATTTCTTGTGATTTTAATCAGACAACATCAACCAACCAATTTCAAACAACCAATTTCTTGTGAGTATGGTGGCCGAGAATGGAAGAGAGGGTGAGAGAGTGTGCTCTCTTTTCTGCTAATAAAAAATGCTGAGTGCATTCCTTAAATAAGCCTGCCAGAATAGCATAATTGCTAGGTAGTCATTTCAGTTTCTAAAGTCCTTCAATTGAGCCCCAAACACTTAAAAGTCCTCCAATTATAACCTCCTATTTAGTTGTATCCTTCTGTTTTCTTTGAATTAGGCCTATGTGATAAAATTCCGGGTCAAGTAATATGTTACCTGTTGTCGACAACTTATTTGAGTACGTTAAAATGGTACGACCAAGGTAGTTCATGAGTTTCAGTTTAACAAGATTTCTCATGTATATTGTGTGCACGATTTAATTGCAATATTAGTTTTGTAACTCTTAGGGATTGACAATCTTAGTATTGTAAATTCTTGATGTGGTATTTTCGGTCATTGACAGTTTTACCCTTCAATTAGATAGCAATTCCAATTCTATAACATATAAAAGTCATAGGTAATTTGGGTGTTTTGGCTAAAGGACAAGGTGGTTGTGATTTATGGGAACAAATGAAATATTGAAACATCCAGTTGAAACCAAAATCGAACTATATCTAAACTTGTAGGACTAAAATTACACTAATTAGAATTTATGAGATACAAATTTCTCAGAATCAAAATCGTATAGGACAAATAATACAGTTAACTCTGTATAGAGATTGTTGAAACTATTATATGATCGGGTATGAACAAAACACTATATAGAAATTGGAGGAAAGCAAAAGATACAAGGTTTTTTATAATACAACTTTGAAGGGAATACAATAAGTCTAAGACGTGTAGGACACTTTCCTTAAAGTATTATTTGCCCCCACTACTTGCTAACCGAGTTTATGACAAATTACTTCTAGGATATAATAGACTAATGAAACAACCAAATAGCGAGTTTTTGGATTGCTTCTACAAGAATAAGAATGGGAAAATTATACAGAATACGCTGATTTTTGTACTATTACCACACAATACGCTCCGATTACTCTTGTGCATATTTTTTTACTTTTGTACCTAATTTTTTTTTACGCTCCTTGCTATTTTTTGATTATTTTTATTTTGTTTCGTTTTTTTTTTTGTTCCTGCATTGTTTTATATGTTACATAAGTTGTCTCGAGGTTGTTTAAATTTGTTTCTTTATTGTTTCTATGTTGTTTCTATGTTGTTTCTTTGTTGTTTCGATGTTTCAAAATAACTTTAACCTATTTTTTATGCTGTTTTTTATTCATATGTTATTTTGTACATTGTTTCTATTGTTTCGGTGTTGTTTTATAATATTTTTAATGTTGTTCTAATAATTTTTTTGTTGTTTTCATGTAGTATTCAATGTGTAAATACAATTTTTAACTATTTTAAGCTTTTTTTTTTATTCATGTTGTGTTTTAAATATTTTTTACGTTGTTTCTGGGTTGTTTCCATACTCTTTTTAATGTTGTTCTGATATTTCTTTGTTGTTTCAATGAAGTTTTCGATGTTTAAATACAATTTTTTACCTATTTTTATTAAAAGAAACATGTTAGAAACAATGTTGAAACACATAAACATGTTTGAAACAATGTTGAAACAAAACATTAAATTTTCCGGGATTTTTTGCTGGAGCGTATTGTTGTGTAAAAAAAGAGCGGGGAGCGTAAATTTAGGTAAAATTGCACCGAAAAGCGTAAATTTAGGTAAAATTACATCGGGAAGCGTAAAAGGCTGACATGGACTTAAAAAGGCGGGTATTTCTGTCATAAGCCCAATAAGAATGCTCAAAAGTTAGTTAAAAATGGCCTTTATCACATATTTATACAAAACAAATTGAGGCCTACGGTTTCCAGCAACAGACGCCTTTTTCCAAATAATGCAACTCTTCAAGAAGGCATTTTGCCGCTTCGGATTGGTTTGAAACTTTAACCGAAATCTTTCATTGAATCAGTTAGGAGGCAAATGGTGCCACTGATCATTAAGCAACCGAAATTGAAAAATTGCAACTTATCACAATGTTAGTCACGTTTGTTCTCTGTTGGTGCTTGATCATCATGACACAAATTACAACCATTAATGATTTTTTCTAATATATAGGGAGGGGATCCTGTGAGACCACCCTCCTAGGTGAGACCATAGGAACAAATCTACACCATGAAATAGAAAATCAATGGCCAAGATTAAACAAAATATATACAACAATTGGAAGAAAAGTATACACTTGCAAGTGTAAAATAGGAATAGATGACAAAAAAATCATAATCGTCTCCTACAAATTAGGGGCGTGATCAGTTATTGATCACGTCCCCCAATCACGCAATCCACCCTCTCTTCTTCAGCATCAAGACTTTGAGAAAATAACATCAAAGATCTATTATCATCAGTTGCCTCATTTGGGGTAACAATGGAATACAACTACAGAAAATGTGACAACAGAAACATGCAACAATTAATGAAAAACATACAATTACACTAAACTAACTATACATTAAAACATCACTAAATATACATAAATATTTAACTAAGTATACAATTACACTGAACTAACTATACATTAAAACATTACTAAGTATACAGAAACATTTAACTAAGTATACAATTACACTGAACTAATTATACAATTCCACTGAACTACTTCTATACTAAGTATACAACTCCACTGAATCAAGTATACAATTACACATAACTAAGTATACAAATCCACTAAACTACCTATATAACTAAGTATGCAATTCCACTTAACCAAGTTTACAAATCCACTGAACTAAATATACAATAAAACATAACTAAATATACAACGACATTTTACTAAGTATACAATTCCACTAAACTAAGTATACAATTCCACTGAACTAAAAATATGATAAAACATAACCATGTATACAATGACATTTAACTAGTATACAAATTTCTGCTGAACTAAATATACAATATAACATCACTAAATATGCAAGAATATTTAACTAAATATGTAATACAAATATGCACATGCAGTTTTTTGCTGAATATGGACATGGAAATGAAACTGAACAACACGATTGCAGTTGATGGGTTCTCTCTCCCTAAATCTCGGCCAACTGAAAAGGTAAGCTTCTATTTGCCTTAAAACTAAATATTAAATGATATTAACACCCCTACTTAAAAATTGGATGACATAGAAAAATACATATATACCTTTACTAGCCTAAAATAACTGGATTGATCTACACCATCCAAAATTTTAAATCAAGAGTCCATAAGTGTTCCTATGGACTCATCTAAAGGGCTTGGTCTCATTTGAACAATCCATATATATATATATATATATATATATATATATACATTAACATTCCTCCACTTAGTTTGTAATATAATTTTCAAGTAACACTCATAGATATCATGCATAGAAAAGTAACTTTCGTTTTAAACTTTTCTTTAGTGTAAATAATTCACAAATCTAAATTAAGTAATTGTTGGCTAGGTTGCTTAAACCAACACTCAAAATAGATTAGAAATATTCCACGAATGAACCATCAATAGCATTCTTTTATTCACAAATACTTTTAGCACTATTACCGGCCATGTGCTCATCCTAGTTCATGATCATGCACAAATGATCACCCAAAACTTTTGCTAGAAGCAGCACCACCTCTTATGATCATATAGGTGGAAGTTACTTCAAATTTTATTTAATTGAACATAAATAAAACACTATGAAATAATTCCATTAAGAATTAACTTTCAACCTGCTCACTTAAGAGTAACAAAATATACACCTTACACTTGGAATGGTATACACTTTTTTTAGGTGCTCACAATCACTTAGCAACTTGTTTTTACCCTTTAAACCTTTCAATCTAGGGGTAGCACTATAAGAAGGTTGGTTACCATCACTAGTGATTATAGACCATGGGTTTTAATCGCATTCCTGATATTGTCGAATTCACCAAATCCCTAGCTAAAGGTTTGGTCAACGGATCCACCAAATTATTATAAGTTCTAACGAACACAATAGTGACAACATCATTATTAAGCATTTATCTAATAAATGCATGCATTAGACTTATATGTCTAGATTTACCATTGAACACTTTATTCAATGCTCTAGATATAGTAGCCTCACTATCACAATATAAAGTTGTTGGTGGCATTGGACGAGGCCACAGATCCATATCAAGCAATAAATCTCTAAGCCATTCTGCCTCCTTACAAGCTGAAGATAGAGCAATAAATTCAGCTTCCAAGGTGGAGTGTGTAATTACTGTTTGTTTCTTTGAAGCCCAAGAAACTACACCACCACCAAGCATAACTACCCAACCACTAGTAGGTTTTTGCTCACTTATACAAGTAATCCAACTAGCATCAGAATAACCTTCTAGTACATTTGGAAAGTTATTATAGTAGATTCCTAAATCTTTAGTCCTTTTAAGATATCCAAGAACTCTTGTCACATATTTCCAATGATCCCTACCAGGATTTTTAGTATATCTGGCAAGTCTACAAACAGAATATGAAATATCCGGCCTTGTGCAACTCATTGCATACATCAGACTTCCAATTACACTAGCATATTTGAGCTAAGCTATTGGATTGCCAAAATTTTCATACAACTTAATGTTAGGATCAAAAGGAGTACTAACTTCTTTCACATTCAAATATTGATACTTCTTTAATATTTTATCAACATAATGTGCTTGTGAAAGAGCGAAACCCCCACTATATTTCTTAACTTTAATACCTAAGATTGTATCAACTTCACCAAGATCCTTCATCTTGAACTTAGAAGAAATATATTTCTTAGTATCTACTACACCTTTTAAAGTAGTACTTAATAATAAGCATGTCATCCACATAAAGGCAAATAATCACACCATACTCTTCATTGAATTCAGAATGAATGCACTTATCAGCACTTGAGAGTAATACAGATTCAAATTTTTCATGCCACTATTTAGGAGCTTGTTTTAGTCCATACAAAGACTTAAATAGCTTACACACTTTATGTTCATTACCAGGTAGCACAAATCCTTCTGGTTGTTCCATGTACACCTCCTCATCTAAATTACCATTTAGCAAAACTGTTTTTACATCCATTTGACGTACATGCATATTATATATAGAAGCTAAAGCAAGAAGTACTCTAATTGAGGTAATCCTAGCAACCGACATATAAGTGTCAAAGTAATCGACTCATTCTTTTTGTTTAAACCTCTTAGCTACTAGCGTTGCTTTATAAGTTAGAATAGTTCCATTTGTGGCGTACTTCTTACGAAATACCCATTTACAACCTATTGGTCTTGAACCTTAAGGTAAATGAACTAGAATCCAAGTATTGTTAGACAATATTGAATCCATTTCATCATTTACCGCTTCTTTCTAAAATGCAGCATCTCTAGACTTCATAGCCTTACTAAATGTTTTAGGACCATCCTCTAGACTAAATAAAACTGGTGTTTTATTAAGTAGAGAGTTCCTATTACCTTCCACAAGAAAGACAATAGCTTGAGAGGATATAAAATCGGAAGGAAGTTCTTTTTCCTTCCTTTGTCTTTGACTTCTCCTAAGTTTAATAGAAGTGTCAATTTCTTCCTTTTAAGTTCACTAGAAGCTGCAGTTTGAGATGAACTAGGCACTTGTGATGGATTCACATTCACCATTGAATCTTTGAGAAACTCTCTTGATTCAACTATTACCTTAGAATCAAGATCTAGCAATATATAAGCTTTAGAATTTTCAGTATAACCAACAAAAATACTTTTAAGTGCTCTAGGTCCCAACTTAGTTCTTTTATTGTCTGGAACTCTATAATAGACTATACAACCCCAAACTTTTAAGTAATACAATTTTGGTTTTCTTCATTTCCATAACTCATATGGGGACACTTTAATCCTTATTGAAAGAATCCGATTATGAACATGACATGCAGCCAAGAAAGCTTCACTCCACAAATTGTTTGGCAAACCTGAACTTAAGAGCAAGGAATTCACCATGTACGTAATGTTCTATTCTTTTCTCTCGCCCAAACCATTTTTTTGTGGTGTATATGGAGCACTAGTTTGGTGTACAATACCATTATCTTCACAGAATTTAGAAAATTCACTAGATAAGTATTCACCACCTCTATCACTCCTCAATGTTTTGATTTTTCAACTTAATTGATTTTCTACAAGAGACTTGTAAGATTTAAACATACCAAATACTTCATCCTTAGATTTCATCCAATAAACATGCACAAATCTAGAGCAATCATCAATGAAAGTAACAAAGTATTTATTTCTACCTCATGTTAGAAAACCATTAAGTTCACACACATTTGAATGCACAAGATCGAGCATTATGTGTTTCTTTCAACTTTAGGAAAATATAATCTTGTAATTTTTGTTTGAACACAAGTTTCACACTTCTTATTCACATAGTCATTATAGGAGATAAACCCATTTTTAGACATGTAATTCAAAACTCTATGACTAACATGTGCAAATCTACCATGCCACAAAGAATAAGAAAAATCAATCAAATAAAGAGAAACATTATTAACTTTATTGATGCTCAGTTTAAACAGTCCGTTACAATAATACACATTTCCAACAAATACACAATTCTTAGACAAGATTACATTATTAGACTCTAGTACAACCTTTAACCCCTTATTATTAAGAATATCTGCAGAGACAAGATTCTTCACAACATCTGGAACATGAAGCACAGTAGTGAGTACCATCTTCTTGCCGGAGGTGAAGTCCAAATGAACATCTCCTCTACCAAGCACCCTCACACTATTTGCCATAACTACTTGTTGTCCATCCATAATTTCATAGTTTTTGAATTGTTTCTTGTCATTGAAAACATGAATGGCTGCACCAGAATCATTCCACCAATCCTTAGAAGAGGTTGGTGTAGCCAAGTAGAGTTCAGTCACAGTACCAAGAGATAACATTGCTATAATTTCTGTAACATCTTCAACAAGATTAACACTAGTAGCATTAGCATTATTAATTTTTTGCTTCTTGTTGGATTTGCACTCGGCCTTATAATGGCCTTTTTTACCACAATTATAGCAAACGCTATTTTTCTTTTTCTTGTTTACAGAATCAACATTTTTAGAATTCTTTCTTTTATTCTTAAACTACTTCTCATGAACAATATTCACTCTAGGATCACTATCAAATTCTTTCTTATGAAGAATCCTAGCACCTTCTTCAATTCTTAGATGTTTCAAAACACTAGATATGGTCAAAATTTCAGAAGCATGAAGTAATTTCTTTTGATAATCATTCCAAGAAGAAGGTAAGTTAGCAATTATCGCACCTACTTGCATAGATTCCGAGGTTTCCACCCCATAATCTTTAAGTTTTGAAACGATCACTTGCAGATTATGAATTTGATCCATGAGGGAAGAAGAATCATCAAGTTCAAATTCAAAATACCTTTTGATTAAAAACTTATCTGCTCATTGCATTTGTGATGCATATTCACGTTCAAGTGTTGCCCAGATTTCCCTCGGACTCTTCACAGCGGTGAATAGATCGTAAAGGGTGTCTGACAAGGTATTGAGAATATTGTAAGTCCAAGCGGCTACGATAATCTAGAGGGGGGGGTGAATAGATTATCTCCATCTTTTCAATTTTACCCTCTTTTTCGAACCGAATGCTCAAAGACAATAATAAAGGTGCGGAATGTAAACAACACACGTCGATTTAAAGAGGTTCAACCCACCTAGGGCCTAATCCTCTACCACCCCAGTATATCCGGGATGGATTTCAAAAGGAAAAAAGATTTTATTAATTACTAAAATTAATACAACACCAACTTACAACAACACCTAGAAGAGCACCACACTCTTCTTCAACACCACCTTTGAGATTACCACAATCTTACTTGAAGATTACCACAATCTCCAACGGCACCTTGTGAAGATTACCACAATCTTCAACCTTGAAGAATACCAAATTCTTCAACACCTCAACAAGAAGATTACCACAATCTTCTCACACCTAACACCTAGATCACCAAGTGTGTTCTTACCACAAGAACACTCACAAGGATATCTTGTGTTGAATGATAACCCAAAAATTCAAGATTACAACTCTATAATGAATTATACAATTGAGTGCAAGTGTAATCAAGAATAGCCTAGACCTCAAGGATGTGAAAGTGAATAGCTAGGCAAATTACAACAAGAAATAAGACAATGTAAGAACAAGTGTATTCTTGAGTGTATCTTGTTGTGTTGTAGTTTTCTCTCATGTTGTTGTGCTTCAAAAACTTCCTCTATTTATAGGAGATGATTGATACTTGATAGGCTCCTCTTGGAATCTGATTTCTACAAAAAAATTGCAATTAAAATCAAGATTATAGCTGTTAGAAATCAATTCCACAATTTAAGGAAAAGTCGTCTCACGCACAACGGTTAGAATTTTCTTTGTCAAAGCATAGAGCGACCGGTCGCACGTAAATAGAAGTTTGAAACATATAGCAAACAAATTAACACAGGCGACCGGGTCGAAGTGCACCTCGACCGGGTCGAAGGCTAGGCGACCGGTTGCAGACTCGACCAAAAACCGAAAGAACAAAGTTTGCATTTCGATGTTTTGCTCCAGTGCACGGTCGCCTCTTTGGTCGACCGGTCGACCGCTTTAAATGCAATGTTGTCCGATTTTTGACGAAAATAAACCTCAAGAAATACTCCGAAAAATTCGTAAAAACATTTTAAACCGATCGGGAGTATTTAGGACAACATTAGAAATATAGTTTTGAAGAAATAAAACATTTACACAAAAAGTGTTGTTCGATATAAATTCCAATAAATACTCCAAAAAATAGTAGAGACATTTTAGATCAATTGGGAGTATTAGACAAAGATAGTTTCATTGTAAAAACACATTGACTTAAAAACATTAAATGTGTTGTCCAATTTTATATCGAAAATAAACTTGAGGAAATACTCCGAAAAATATTAAAATAATTTTAAATCATTTAGGAGTATTTGGACAACCTTTAAAACCATTGTTTTGGTGTAAAATCAAAATCATCAAAATCATGATAAACCATTTATCAAACAATCTCCCCCTTTTTGATGATTACAAACCAAAACAATTTTAACGAGGTCGATTTTGAAAACAAAACAATTTTACCGGTTAAAAAGAGTTATCCGTTGTGAGCGACAACATTCCGTGCAAAATAAACACAAGGATGGGAGTAGAGATATTCATTCACATATAGCAAATGCTCCCCCTATCAACATGCACAACAAGAGTAATATAGAAGCAACTTCAACATAAGCTAAAATCTTAGCTTTTCGATATTGAGCTTAAGTATCAAAACTTAAAAGCTCTGTCAAAGATACATCATTAGAACCGTATGTAAGTCCATACTACAACCAATGGACCATGATTCATACATAACCATAATGCACCAAGTGGACTAAATATGATCCACAACTTATGGCTTTATGAAGCCATAGCTTATAGCTTCTTTTTGTTAAGCTTATCTTAGCTTTTATGAGCTAATGAGCTTATAACCTGTTTCTCCCCTTTGGAATCATCAAAAAGAGTGTTAGCACGATAAAAACATCATATAATCATATCAAAGTACGCAACTAAACCGATGTACCGAGCTATTTGAACATTGAAGCTTATAAACCAAATAGGAGGGAAAAGTCGAATTATACGACTTGTAGAAGTTTATGAAAACTCATTTGATAAGTAAAAACATGATCTCTAAAAATATATGAGACTTTTGAAATCGAGAGAATCATGTAGGTGATGAATTTTTCATTGAAACATTTTATCGAACACTTGGCGGACGTCAAAAATTTAAAAAGATATATATAGCCCTTGTAAATGAAATTAAGCCAAGTTTTTCATCACCAAATGCAATTTAATAAATATCATTCATCAACAATCAATAAGCTCATCACAAAAATATATGAATTGCATCAAGAAAAATACATATAAGCCACAAACTCAAGGGTTCAACTCAATTGAGCTAAATAGAGTGAAATTCTTACCATTCGATTGGTAAAGACGAGCAATGATGATGATAGTCGAGCTAGATAATCCCCAAACTATGTAATTCATGCAACAAAACACATTTGAAGTGAAATGTGTGTGCAAATGACAAAGGGACGAAATAGAGAAGAAAAAAAGGCCAAAATGCCAAATTGGGAAACAGAACCATTTTTATCTAAAAATTCGTTCAGGGAGACGGTCCAGGGCATGGGCGACGGTCGAGCTGGTGGGCGACCGGCGCCCCGCTGGCGCCATCATGTTTTGGTTCTGCATTTGAAAAATCCAAGTTTTGATCCAAAAATCCGATTTTTCACCCCTAAGTTTAAAAAAGCGTGCAAAATGCAAACGTAGACCTCATTCAATATACATTATGTTATAATCAAGCTCGAAATGAGGTAAAATACTCGGCGGTGGGCGATTTAAAAGTCCGCGAGTTATCCTTGAGACGGAATTAAACACATCTCAAGTTTTTGTTAAGAATCACAATCCCTTAAAAAATATATCGAATCTCAATATGTTTAGTTCGATTATGACGAACCAAATTTTGAATACGAATAACCGTATAATAGATACCAAACTTGTTATCCCGAAAAAGATAAGAACATTTTAAAGCTTTGGATACAACAAGTCATAAGAAGAAGTGTCTTTCAAATATTTGAAAATTTCTTTTAATGACACTTTAATGAGATTCGTTGGGATAGTTTTTGAAGTCGAGCATATAGACATAAGGCATATGGAATGTCGAGTCTATAGGAATAATACAAGAAAACATACCTCGAATTTGTTTGTCGACCGACATGCCTTTCTCAACCTTTGTCAATCTTTAGTCATAGAGGTTGAGATATTTCTTCTTTCTTCAATGTCTAACTCCTTCAAGAGTTCAATATAACCATCTTCTTGGCATTGAATAATTTGAAGTCCAAGCAATAAATTGAGCTCTCCCATCATGCTCATTTCAAGTACACCTTGCATCAACTTGGAAAAATATCTTGCACAAATATTCATTAGTAGTACCAAAAATATTCTCATAAATATGCACAAGTAAATAATCTTGCCATTTTTTAAAAAAAAGAGAGTAGTGTCAACTTTACCTCTTGTAAAATCATTTAGCAAAAATAGCTAAGTCTATCAACCGTACAAGGCCTTTTATAAAAAACATTTGGCCAAAAAAAAAAAAATTTAAACCCCGATAGACTTCTACTTGAATAAAACCATTTAGAAAATTGGATTCAACATCCATTTGGTAAAGCTTGAAATTTTCTTAAAGCAAGAATGGGCAAGTAAAATGCAAATAGCTGCAAAATGTGCTATGAGTGCAAATGTTACACCAAAATCAATTACCTTCTTCTTGAAAATATCTTCGAGCTACTAACCTCGTCTTAGTTCGACCAATGTTGCCTTGGTCATCGATTTTGTTCCGGAATACCCTTTTTGTCTACTTCATTACTATCATCATAGGGCATCCAATTTGTCTAAGGTGTTCACAAAAGAACATATACATCCAAATATTTTGAGGTAACTAATATTTGGAGTACTTCATTTCTCATCTATACAACTTAACAAACTCATTACCTAAGCACGCTTATATAAGCAAGAAAAAATAGTCCAAGTGTAAAAACATGCTTCAATCATCAATCACAAAATATCTTTGCATAATAGCATAATAGAAATAGATACTATATATATAGACCATGAAGCAAGAAACACATACTATGCATTTAGAATATCATCAAGAGTCTAATAAATCATGCAAGTTCAAATAAGCTTAAGAAAGCTACAAAAAAGGTCTCTTTTGAAATTTGAAATTCCGATAGCATATAGTTGAGACCTCATTTAAAAGAAGTATTTGAACAAGAGTTGACAAAGCAAATATGTGCAATCAAATATCGAATAGTGCCTTTCAAAAAATCTAAAAATCCTTTTAATGGCACTTGTATGAGATACTATACAAAAACAAGCACATAGGCATATGGCAATACATATATCGAGTCTATAAGAGTAAAAGTAACACAAGTAAACGTACCTCGATAATTTATGTCTTTCTTGACAAAATGGCCATTTGTGAAAATATGTAAATCCTACACAATTCTTAAAACAAATCTAGCACAAATCATAATGATAAAAGTGTAGGCTAAGAGATATCACAAGTAAGCTCATGCCATAAAAATCCATAAGAGATGATAATACACTTTAGTCTACAAAAATGCACAAGAGTTTTAAAAACATCATATAAGGTCTCCTTTTTCAAAAGAATTTTAAAAACAAACATATATATTGAAGACCTAAAAAAAATCAATACTTGAAAACTCATGTTGCAATAAAGACACAAATAAAAACATGCATAACAAAATAAAATGCATATTTTAAATGGGGAGATACGGGTTACCAATTACACCATTTCAATGGGTTGTGCCGTTCCCATTGTTGATGATATCTTCCCCTTGAGAAGTCACTTTGTTGATGATGACTTCTTTGATTACTCAATTTCCAAGGTTTGTTGCCTTCCCATTGTTCAAAGTCTCTTTTTCTTTGAAAATCGTCTTGTTGATGATGTCTTTGCCATTTCCAAGGATTGTATTCTTCCCATTTTTGATTATATCCTCTTCTTGGAAATTGGCTTTGTCGAAAATAGTTTCTCCTTCTTTGATCAAATGAAATGGTCATTTGATGTCTTCTTGGCGGTATAAATTTTCTTCGATCATTATTTCACCGGGTACCTAATATGACATTGTTTTGTGGTACCCTCATGTGTTTGGGTCCTTTGGGATTAGTCTTGAGACTTTTAGGTCTCCAACAATAATTAGAGCTATTTCTAGCCCGACAAGTATTTACCGTATGACCCTTTTTACCGCAATAAAAGCATGTAATAATTCTAGGAGCATAATGACCAATGTGCTTAAAGACTTGATTCTTTTTCATGTGATTGACACCCTTAGGCTTATGATCAAGTTCTAGTTTCGAATTATCACAACAATCAACAATATTGGTCATTCTATCGGTACTCAAGTTGGATTTAGATAAATCATTTTTCAAGCAATTTATATCCTCAACAAGAGTACTATTTTCTTTCTCAAGGTTTCTAACCTTGTCAAGAGTGGTGGTGTGAGCACATGATAGTGATTCATAGGAAGTAAATAAACTATCCTTATCATTTTTCAAAACATTGAATTCCTTTTTCAAATTTTTGTATTTAACAAGTAAGCTTTGGAATTCATTTTGAAGTTCATCATAATCATTTTGCAAATCACTATAATCATTTTGAATAACAATATCATAGGAAGTAGAGGGTTTAAGACATACCTCATTTTTTCTTCGATGCCCATAAAACAATATTCAACTTCTTCATAGTTGGAAGTTGTAAGAGGCTTGTTCCTTAGATTTGAGCTTGTATGACCTTGAGAAGTAGATGCTTTTGTTTGACTCCTTTCATTTGCAAATACTCCATAGATGGCTTCTAATTTTTGCCATACTTTATGTGCCGATCGAATTCCTACAATATGTTCATATTCCAAATTAGTAAATGAACAATACAAAATATTTAGAGCCTTACCGTTTAAAGAGATGATTTTCTTCTCTTCATCATTTAGCTCTTTGAAGCCTTTAGAGGTGTGTGGTGTATTCTTCGTCGGAATGGATTCTCCATTGATGACGGTGTTCCAAATATCAAACCCGCAACCTTGTAAATAGCATTCCATTCTTTCTTTCCAAAATATAAAATTTTTGGAATCAAACCGAGGTGGCTTGGTGGTGGAGGTGCCGGATAGATGAGCTTCGTTCGTAGCCGACGATCGTTTCTCTTCACTCGCGATGTGAAACGAGCTTGCCAAAGAGTTTGGCTCTGATAACACTTGTAAGTCCAAGCGGCTACGATAATCTAGAGGGGGGTGAATAGATTATCTCCATCTTTTCAATTTTACCCTCTTTTTCGAACCGAATGCTCAAAGACAATAATAAAGGTGCGGAATGTAAACAACACACGTCGATTTAAAGAGGTTCAACCCACCTAGGGCCTAATCCTCTACCACCCCAAAGATATCCAGGGATGGATTTCAAAAAGAAAAAGATTTTATTAATTACTAAAATTAATACAACACCAACTTACAACAACACCTAGAAGAGCACCATACTCTTCTTCAACACCACCTTTGAGATTACCACAATCTTACTTGAAGATTACCACAATCTCCAACGGCACCTTGTGAAGATTACCACAATCTTCAACCTTTAAGAATACCAAATTCTTCAACACCTCAACAAGAAGATTATCACAATCTTCTCACACCTAACACCTAGATCACCCAAGTGTGTTCTTACCACAAGAACACTCACAAGGATATCTTGCGTTGAATGATAACCCAAAAATTCAAGATTACAACTCGATAATGAATTATACAATTGAGTGCAAGTGTAATAAAGAATAGCCTAGACCTCAAGGATGTGAAAGTGAATAGCTAGGCAAATTACAACAAGAAATAAGACAATGTAAGAACAAGTGTATTCTTGAGTGTATCTTGTTGTGTTGTAGTTTTCTCTCATGTTGTTGTGCTTCAAAAACTTCCTCTATTTATAGGAGATGATTGATACTTGATAGGCTCCTCTTGGAATCGATTTCTACAAAAAAATTGCAATTAAAATCAAGATTATAGCTGTTAGAAATCAATTCCACAATTTAAGGAAAAGTTGTTCCGTGACAACGGTTAGAATTTTTTGTCAAAGCATAGAGCGGCCGGTCATTTAAATAGAAGTTTGAAACATATAGCAAAGCAAATTAACACGGGGGCGACCGGTCGAAGTGCACCTCGACCAGGTCGAAGGCTAGCGGCGGTTGCATCGACCAAAACCGAAAGAACAAAGTTTCGTTTGATGTTTTGCTCCAGTGTAGTCGCCGCCTCTTTGGTCGCCCACGATGGCCGATCGCTTAAATGCAATGTTGTCCGATTTTTGACGAAAATAAACCTCAAGAAATACTCCGAAAAATTCGAAAAAACATTTTAAACCGATCGGGAGTATTTAGGACAACATTAGAAATATAGTTTTGAAGAAATAAAACATTTACACAAAAAGTGTTGTTCGATATAAATTCCAATAAATACTCCGAAAAAATAGTAGAGACATTTTAGATCAATTGGGAGTATTAGGACAACATAGTTTCAATGTAAAAACCCATTGACTTAAAAACATTAAATGTGTTGTCCAATTTTATATCGAAAATAAACTTGAGGAAATACTCCGAAAAATATTAAAACAATTTTAAATCATTTAGGAGTATTTGGACAACCTTTAAAACCATTGTTTTGGTGTAAAATCAAAATCATCAAAATCATGATAAACCATTTATCAAACAAATATGACCCCTACACATCACTTCATCCTCTTGGCGCTTCTCCCTTTGTTTCTTCACTTCGTCAGATTCGCCATCCTTTGGTGGAGGGATTTTTGGAAGATCCATGAGAACGTAGGCAACCTTCAGAGCAGTTAGGGAAAACATCAATTTATCTTTCCTACGGTTAATGTTGGTGCCTGTGCCATCCAGCATGTCCAACTTCACAAAGTCTTGATTCATCACTTTGATTGCAGATTCTTGAGTGGACTCCATGGAAACTCAAATAACACTTTAAGATTGTTGATACTGTTATATGATTGGGTATGAATAAAACACTATATAGAAATTGGAGGAAAGCAAAAGATACAAGGTTTTTTATAATACAACTTTGAAGGGAATACAACAAGTCTAAGGCGTGTAGGATACTTTTCTTAAAGTGTTATTTACCCCCACTACTTGCTAACCGAGTTTATGGCAAATTACTTCTCGGATATAATAGAATAATGAAATAACCAAATATCAAGTTTTTGGATTGCTTCTATAAAAATAAGAATGCTCAAAAGTTAGTTAAAAATGGCCTTTATCACATATTTATACAAAACAAATTGAGGCCCTACGGTTTCCATCAACATACGCCTTTTTCTAAATAATGCAACTCTTCAAGAAGGCATTTGCCACTTCGGATTGGTTTGAAACTTCAACCGAAATCTTTCATTGAATCGGTTAGGAGGCAAACAGTGTCACCGATCATTAAGCAACTGAAATTGAAAAATTGCAACTTATCACAATATTAGTCACATCTGTTCTCTGTTGATGCTTGATCATCATGACACAAATTCCATGGAAATTTGTTTAATGATTTTTTCTTTCACTTATATTACAAACTACTAATATATATACATACATTCATACATATACATATATATATATATATATATATTAACAGAGACATATATTTTCAACTTTATCTTGCTTCATTTGTCAATTAATTACCACAATTCCCTGCTTCACAAAAACTATGACAATTGATTTCTCTTGAAAAATATTCTGAAAAAAATTCGTCAGCTAATTACCTATTGTTTACAGTTCACACGCACAAATTCCACCAATGTTAACAAATTAAATAGTGATGAGGATGAGTTTTGCTTAAATCCAAATCTCTTAGAAAAATATAATATTTAAAATTTTCTAATTTTACTTTTTAAGGTGATAAAACGTAATTTTTGTCTAGTAATGTCTGTCATCTACTCACCAGAGATAAATTTAGATTTGAGTTTATTTTTGTTTTTCTAAAAAAGTTAACGGGTCAAATATCGTGTTCAAATAGATTCGACCTTATCCCAACCTATGAGTTAAGATTTTGTAATCCATTCATTAAATTAAGAGTAACACATAAGGTGAATATTTTAGGCCGTGTGGAACTCTTTTTTAATTTTTACTTTATTCAAAATATATATCTACACTACATATAAAAGGTATTGATACTGTCTCTCTAGTGTCTGCATAGGAAAAATAATTAGTTCCATCTTTAATATTTTTCAATTGGTTGTTAAGCTAGAAGATTGAAAAAAAAATGAAAATCGAGGGTAAAGGTTTGACCCCAACTTTAAGCATCAATTCACAATTGGTTGTGGATTCGATGTGGGATCGTATCATGAGATGTTAAAATCATCCCTTTTCCTATATAATCCGAAGCAGCAAACAACTTTGATATTTTCATCTACATTTTATTATAAAAAGAACCTTTGATATTCAAAATTTTCGGCAAAAAAAAAGCTACACACACACACACACATATATATATATATAGGGGTTGGTTCTTATGAGACCATCTCTTGGGATGAGACAATGGGGACTGATCTGGACCGTTATAATAAGTCAATGGATGGTTGAGATACAAACATTAAATTTAGTATTATTGTATCATGTAATTCAAATAAGGGCATGATTGTCTTAACATAATTTATGTCCAAATCAATGATAATCAATGATTTTATACTACCATATTCGTTAGCTATAATTTAGGAAATGAAATCAATGATATCAATAATTTTGTATTACCATATCAGTTAGCTATAATTTAGGAGATGACATAACATGCAAATTTGAATTATAATGGTGTGGATTAATTGTTCAAATAGTGGTGTAAATTTAAATTTATGTGTGGTTTAGTATTTCAATTCGTGTATATAATATATTATTTTTATGCATGCTTAGTACATATGGTATTTAGATGTATATTTATTGCTTCGAACATGCATAAAACATATTATTTTCATGCATCAATATTTTTTTTGATGCAAATATGGACATCGCATAAATAGTTATATTATATTGATGTAGACGTATTGTTCATGTAATGAGAATAACATACATTATTCTCCATATATATTTAGGTATAAATTCGTGTATATAATGTATTAGACTAATGCATGTTTAATGATTATATTATTTAATTAGGTGTATATTTATTGCTCAGATCATGCATATAATATATTAGTTTCATGTATACTTAGATTATTTTGATTCAAAATATGGACAGACAACCACCCCAGAGAAAAGGCTTGAAATATCTCCGGGTTCAAACAAAATCACACCACATGTATATTTATTCATCAAGAAATGGTTGGATTAGTGTGTTGCATATATAGCCTATTTTCATGTTCGAAAATTTATTGTTTAGATCAGTGAATTTGTTAAATCATTCATGCGTCACTCATTCAATATATATGCAAAATTCTGCATCTATTTATACGTAAAAAAATCGTAAAAAAGTTTTGTAATAGGCATCACTGATTTAACTTATGCGACAACAATTACCTATTTATGCAGCAACAAAGATCTATTTATGCATCAATAATATAACTTATTAATATCAAAAAATATGCCTAACTAATTCATCGTTATGCACCAACTATTACGTATTCATGCAGCAAAGATAACCTATTTATGCATCACTAATTTTACTTATCACACAACCAAAAGTACACATCTCTAATTTGCTTATGCACCAACTATTACCTATTTATGCAACATCAATAATCTATTTATGCATGAAATGACCATTATATAAGCAGATATAAAAAAATAGCGATTCAATACTAAATAATTACCTTTCAAAATTATAAGATATCAAAATCTGTCACTGCCAAACATAAACTAGTTGAATAAAAAACATCAATCCATTCAAAATTGCCAGAAAAAGGGGATCAAGTCCAACAATTTCAAGTTCCAAATCTGAAAAACGTAAAAAGCAATTCAACAATTTCAAGTTCCAAAATCTAAAAAAAATTAAACCCAACTACACAATATTATTCCCAATCAGAAATCTCCTTGCTTCTTCCAAGTTTTTCCCCCTTACTTCATTAAACTCAGCAACAACGATGACATGACAACACTTCATTCGAAGATTTAAAATCTAAGACTCGTTGCCCTTTTGGAGACCACATCCCTAGCCTCTCACCCCCATTCACATGTCTCATAAACATGGAGACCGTGGCCCTGAAAAAGGATACATATATAAGTCAATAATGGTGTATATATAGTTCATGTCTGATGAATGACTCATAAACATAACAATGACAACCAAAAAATACTTAACATGTAAAAACATTAAAAAGGTATTATCTATGCATTGGGCATGGTCTCTACATACATTAACCTATTCTCATTATATTGAAAATATCTCACAACAGAAACAATGAAGGACAAAAATGTTTGGAAAAATAATGTACAAATACATTCATCTTATCGCATACATACTGAATAATATATGCATCACTAATTCCCACATAAAAAACTGATAAATTTCATTTAAAGGAAAAAACCAATTCAAAGAATTATAAAAAAACTAGAACCACAAAACCAAATTCAAGATGACACATAAAAAATAATAAATTTCATTCTGATTTTCAAAATTAAAAAACAACTAATCTGAAAAAAATAAAAGGGCTATAACCAACCATCACCACATTAATTTCCCTACAATGCCATCACTGAACAATCTCAAACAAAAAAAAAAGGCACAAGTACAAACAAACTAAAAACTTTAACGGAACACCAAACAAAAAGTGCAAAACAAATTTCAAAACAAACTTACTAATCTCACATGTAACAAACGCCGAAAAAAAAGGGAGAACAAGATAATAAACAGGGTTTCCACCAACTTTAAACATATGTACCTTGAAACGTGAAGGAAGTTTGAAACTTTACCGTATCTTCTGCAAAAAAAAAAATTCCTGAAGAGATTTTCCTCTTCGTTTCTCCCGCCTGTAGTGAAGTGAGATGGGTTGGGATTTCTAAGAAGATGAAAAGTCGTGAGGGAAGTTTTCAACGCAATAATCAATTTTGGGAATAAAACCAAAGGCGTGTGGAAGTGTGTAAATCAGTTTTGGGAATAAATTCAGTTTCCCAAGAATCTCAGGCACATCAATATCCTTCAAATTCTCTCCCCAATCGATTACATGGTAAGTTACAAAGTTGACCCTAATTAAAATCAGCGAATATGTATATTTACAAATATAACCTTGAACCGTTTTTAAACCCTTAAAAATCCCTTAAATATTGGATTAATATAAGCCCTTCAAAAATAAGAATAAACGTCTCAGATTAGTCCCTATTGTCTCACCCCAGCATATTGGTCTCATTTGAACCAATATCTATATTAAAGAAATGGTGGGCAATTATCCCTTTCTATCATGGACCAAAACCATACTTAGGGGAAAAATATAACCCCACGCATAAACCTACTTTGCATATTCTCATATGTCTTTTTCTTTTTTATAAAGAGAAGGCTTTGATTCTAAAAAATTTCCATAAAAATCATTTCTTTTAATTCTCTCCAATTTTCGTACAAACTTGGGTTTGGCCTATTTAACTCCAGTGTTAGCTTACTAATATTTTCGTTAGGCTTTTATAGGTTTTTAAAGTTTTCAACCTAAAACGAATATGCGTGGTAAAAAAATGACAGTGATTTGTGGTTATTGAATCACGACTCTTGTTATTTAATAACCAATTAGCTCTATTTCGACTATCTTAATTAAACTTAGTATATATTCTATTTATTCGAATATTTTACCTGACTAGCGATATATATCAAGCCTAAGAAAACTAAAAACGTGTTTTGTTTATAGACAAAATCTTGATTCATGTAATTTACATTTTAACAGTTATTTTAGTTAGAAGTTAGTTACAAATATTGTTCGGTAGTTCTGATTAAGCTCTGATTGATCTATATAAACCCATTGTGTTGTAATTCAAAATCAATCAATTAAGTTCATATTACAGATTTCTTCTACTGCTATATTCTCCCAGTTTTTGGTTGTTTCATCTTTAAATTGATCTTGGTAAAAGATCTTAATATGGTATCAGTTTAAAAAGAAAGATTTCCGCAAACTTCATGTTTCTTTCATCAAGATTCTGGTTCTGCTTCATTTTCTTCATCAAGCATTCATGGCGTCTGAAGAGCCTCATTCCACTGAGCATTCTTCTTCTCCGACTGACTTCAAGTCGCCATTCTTTCTCCATCCAAGTGACAACCCTGGAGCCGTAATCATTTTCGAGCCTTTCACAGGGGACAACTATGTCTCTTGGAGCCGAGTTGTGACTATGGCTTTAATGTCAAGAATAAAACAACCTTCATTGATGGTTCTATACCTGCTCCTCCAATCTCTTTTGTTGTTCTTTATAATTCTTGGCAAAGGGCAAATAAACTTGTCCTATCTTGGATCTTAAATTCAGTTTCTAAAGAGATTTGTCAGAG
The DNA here is from genome assembly GCA_016081115.2 of Rehmannia glutinosa. NCBI lineage: Eukaryota > Viridiplantae > Streptophyta > Magnoliopsida > Lamiales > Orobanchaceae > Rehmannia > Rehmannia glutinosa. The sequence continues at coordinate 14,726,740 of CM071926.1, forward strand.
TTTACTTTACTTTACAACTGCAAAAGATGTTTGGGACGAATTGAAGACTTGATATATTCAAAGTGATGGCCCCCGTGTATTCCATCTTGATAAGTCTTTGAGCTTGATTTCTCAGAGAAATCAATCTATCACTTACTATAATAGTTTCAAAGCTCTTTGGGATGAATATATTAGCTATAGGCCTATTATCAAATGTACATGTGGTTGTTCTTGTAACATTGCTACACTTTTGATTTCAACTTAGCAAAATGATTCTGTAATAAATTTTTTAATTGGCTTGCATGAATCATATGCGCCAATTCGTAGCCAATTACTTCTCTCTTCTCCACTTCCCAATTTAGCCAAAGTGTATGCTCTTTTTGCTACAAGAAGAAACACAAAGAGGCTTAACAAATGTGGTGATGCATGATTCTATAGACAACCCCATGGCTATGTTAGCCAAGCAGTTTGTTCCTCAGAGGTATCTTGCCAACAAAGAGAAAATAAGGCCAAATGTTCTCATTGTGGGTTCACATGACACACAATGGACAAATGTTTCCAGTTAATTGGCTATTCTCCAGGCTGGAAGGGCCCTAAAGGTCCAATATCAATCACATGATTCTCGCACATTTGCAAATGCAACTTTCATGATTGGTTTTCCTAAAGAAAACAATGGTCTATATTTGGAGAGCTCCCCAATCTCGATTTCTTGATCATCTATCATCTCTCTAAAAACGATATGGTGGAGAAATTTCTTGCATATGCACATGCTCAAAACTCCAACAAAGAGGACAATTCTCATCATTGTGATTTAAGACACTCAAATTTGCTACATCTATTACATATCGATCAAAATATAAAACATCTATTACCAATAATACTACAGGTACACATAGTTTTTATGGTTCTTTAATTGGGAATTATAAAAGGATATTAGTCTTGTTGAAAGAAAACATGGAGCAATAGATCATATGAGGGATCGTGATCTGCTTTATTCTCTCAAATTCAGTTTGTTAAAAAGTTTCTATCCCTATTCACATGCCTAATGATAATTCTACTATTGCCACTCATTTAGGTAATGTTCAGCTTTCTACAGATCTCATGTTATCAAATGTATTATGTGTTCCATCTTTTATATATAACTTGATCTCTGTTTCTAGTCTAACCAAATCTTCCAATTGTATTATACATTTGTTTCAATCTCACTGTGTTATATAGGACAAGAACACCTTGAGGATGATTGGTTTTGCTAAAGAAAACAATGGTCTATATCACCTAAATTTTCATACAACTGCTTCCACTATTGGACAAATCTCATATTTCAATGTTTGGCATGCAAGACTAGGCCATTTATCTGCTAAAAAACTTTCTTTAATATATCCCATAGATTCTAATTGAAAGAGTTTTGATTCATGTGATGTATGTCACTTTGCAAAGCAGAAAAGTCTTTCCTTTCCAATAAAGAGTAGTACTACTTCTAACATTTTGTTCCTGGTACATTGTGATTTATGGGGACCTTTTTCCACAATTTCTAATGATGGTTTCAAATACTTCTTAACCTTTGCTAGAGATCTCTTCTTTCAATCTAAAGTGCCTTTATCAAAATATAAAAGTTCATGTCTTCTCATTTTTACAATTTTGTTTTTTTTTATTAAATCTTCTCCCTACTTCCATAACAATTTTGTTTTTACTCATGTTTAACATGTCATAAGATCTCGATAATGGTTCTTTGTTTTATTATCTAATTTTTACAAGACAAATGGTATATGCATCAACACTTCTTGTGTTGAAACACCTCAATAAAATGGTCTTGTTGAAAAAAAGGTATCAACACTATATTGAACAATAAGTCACCTCTCTTATTTCAATAAAAACAAGACTAGGGATCATTGTGTTATAGAAGATTTTTTGTTAAACCAAGTTTTATATTGAACAATGTTTCACTTTTGAAGTTAAGGTTTTCAAAACAAATCAGGGAAAAGCCTATTCTTTGTTCCAAAAGTTTTGGATGTTTAGCTTATGCATCTGGAGGTTTTGCATTTATTTGTCAAAATTTCTAATATCAAGAGATGTCAAATGTGTTTTCTTAGGCTATCCTATGGCGAAAAAGGATACAAGCTTTATGACATTAATAATAGCAAAGTCATTATTTTTAAATGTTCAATTCGTGAGACTATTTTTCCTTTTCACAACATGAACAATTATAGATTGATTGCATACAATGCCAACATAAAAGAATGTCAATCGATGAACCTTTCTTTAACGATCTTACTTAAAGTTCTAGACATTGAAATCACACCTATTTATGCATTTTATTTACAAGACATGTTTTGATACAAAATATTTACACAATTGCACATGTTATACAAATAGTTACCGATACAAATCCACACATTGCATATTACATATTTCTTCTCTACTGTTATATTCTCCCAGTTTTTTGGTTGATCTTCAAATTGATCTTGGTGAAAGATACAATTACACAAAGTGCATTCTCGACCACAAAAATATTGGTACAAAACTATTTAACTTGTTCTCTCAATATCCATTTAAATGAGCCTGAACTACATTACCAGTCAGCCAATCTTTTTCTTTTTTTTTTTTAGATATGAGCATTTGAATGGCAAAATTCTCCATAAAAGATCTACAAAAATTCTATTCTTTTTTCTCTCCTCTTGAGCAACCCAAAATACTTACAAGTATATAAAATTATATTCCCGCCTAAATGCATTTCTAAAAACTTTTTCTGATTTTTTCGGATTTTGGAATCCAAAAATATGGTTGACTTTTAGATTTTGGTATATATCTGAAATTAAGGAGAAAACATATAGGGAATATTAATTTTGGTATCAATTCAATAATATAATATAGCATTGTTAAAGTGTTTATTTAAATGCCAACAATTATCTCAAATAAATGTTGAATCTTTTTCTATGGAGCATGATTTAAAATCGGAAATGCTTAAATATATATATATATATATATATAAGCCAAATCATTGAACCTAAAAACCATATAAAGTTGTTTATTTATTTAAAAAATACAAGCTGGTCAAAGTGTTGAATGGCAACAAATTGATATTATTGACGTCAACAAATCCAAGACACTGAGAAGAATAACACTAATTAACTATAAAGGGCATTTGTTGACTTACCACCCAATAAACATTGTATTGGTTGCAAATAAAGGTGTATAAAGTCAAATACGTTGATCAAGCATCGTGTATATGGTAATTAGATTAAATGGAACCATTGAAAGATCAAAATTAATATATATTGACTTCAATTCTGTTTTTATATAAAAGCATTACTACTGAATAATAATAAGGAAAAGTTCTTAGTGCTGGCCAAGTAAAGTATATAAGGTAATAATACATTGATAATTTAACTATTATGATTGGACTACAAATTTGACACAAACCTTTTAAAATTCCTATCAATACCAAACTCACCCCTATATATATGTCGTACCAGTTCATTACGAACTTACGCATTCACAAGAGCAAAAGAAAAATACTGCTCAAGATTGGTATTAGCTATAAAGGCACCCATGATTACACATATTCGCGATTTGAACATGACTACGACCCAATGGGTTGTAAAGCTTTCGTCTTGAAAATTGGCATCTACACAACTACAAGAAGTCAATAATGCTTTCCTACATGGTGATTTAGATGATGCTACATTTTTTGTATATACATGACACTTTTTATGGTTTTTCAGGATATTGCAATGACAATAAAGTTTGCAAGCTAATCAAAAGTCTATATGCCATCAAACAAAAGTAAGTTCTATTTTATGAAAGACAATGGTTTGTTTTTTTCCAAACTGTTTTAGCATTCAAATAATAGCTGTCTTCATCTATAGCTTTAGAACATACAACCAAAAATGGATTTAAACAATAACTTGCAGTGTCACATTGTTCATTAGTTCTTTTTTATTAAATCTTCACCAACAGGATTACACTAAACTTGTGGTGTAGGGTCAAACAGCTTTTTCTTTGTGTTTATGTAGATGACATCATTCTATTTATGGAAATAATCTAAGAAGAAATCCATAGACCATTTAAGATTAGATTAATCAAAATAAGTAAAACAACACTTTTACCATTAAAGACCGGGAACTTTAAAGTATATAAAATAGGCATTGACAAGCTTAAAATACAGACCCACATATTAAAGAAAAACTAAAGGCATTGCTATTTGCCAAAGGAAGTATGCATTTTGGACATAATTTAATAATTAAGACAATCAAAATTTATATAGTGGCAAAAGAAATGTATCTACACCAATGGATTCAAAGGTTGATCTTCACAATAAAAGATGACAAACTCTAGATGATCCATCTGTTTATAGAAGATTGGTTGGAAGATTGTTGTACCTCAAATATCACAAGTCATAAGCAAAATTGATATACCATACACAATGAAGTCAAAAAAACAACCTTCAAAACTCTTTTTAAAAGACCAAAATCATGTTGTTTATGTCATCTTTAAACCAACAAATGCTCGATTTTTAGAGATATAAGTTATAACCATTTATTTATTTCCATACTAAGAATTGCTGTTTTGAAAAAAAGGTATATCAAAACAAATCTATCAGCAAAAATATATATTTGTTCTTCTATCAACCCAAAAAAAGGACTATTTTTTCATTACACAGAACTATAGTCGAGTAAAAAGTCCACAAAACATTTTCTAACAAGCTTAAAGGATATACGTTGTTGGACAATAAACGCAGAATGGATCAAAATATTTCAAACGGTAATATATTTTTCGTATTAATTGTAAAAGTTTATATTTATTGGAGGTTTTGAATTTATTCGAATTTGCAACTCTCTAAATATCATGGAACCTGAAAACACAGAAAAAAAAGTTAACAAAATGTATTTATCAATTTAGAAAATAGATCATCTATCATCTTGGCCGTGAAGCATAAAATACAAAGCCATTGCCTTTATCACAATGCAAAACAAACAAATTACTGAAAAACTTAAATTGGCTCATTTAAACTCATCAATTTTGAAAAACATGAAAACAGTAAAAATAATGATCTTCAAGTCCAAAACTCTGAAAACAAAAAACAAAAAATCGATACAAAAACTAAAAATGTTAAAACAACTATGTCTTATATTTATACAATTTTTTCCTATTGTTCTTCTAGATCTGAAGAGGTTTGCATAAAACAATCAAGTAAGATATTTGTTTCCGATTTTTCGAACATGTGATATGTCATTCAACAATAATCAATCATTGCCAACATGAAAAACCAAAATATAAAAAGAAACATTAAAGATTTTATTGATTTTTGAAGATTGCCATTTTGCATTAGACATTAAACGTTGTATACATGAAATTGAAGAAGAAAAAAATGAAAATTTATCAAAATCAAACTAGTCCACATTCCCTGAAGAAGGTTTCAGAACTTTGCAAAGATAAAAATAAAGAGGATATGATATATTTACCGAACCCTATTCCTGTCTTTTTATTTTTATTTTTGTTGGACATTTTATTTACAAGTTGGACATGGTTGACATCCATGCACCACTTGTCAAAATGGGGGGGTTTATTTTAAATCAAGTCTGTTTAAAAAGACTAAAAACATGTTTTGTTTATAGACAAAATCGTGCTTCATGTAATTTACATTTTAACAAGTTATTTTAGTTAGGAAAAGTTAGTTACAAATACTGTTCTGGTAGTTACAGATTAAGCTACAGATTCAGTCTATATAAACACATTGTGTTGTAATTCAAAATCAATCAATTAAGTTCATATTACAGATTTCTTCTACTGCTATATTCTCCCAGTTTTTGGTTGTTTCATCTTCAAATTGATCTTGATGAAAGATCTTAATAATATATTCTTCCCTTTTTATTTGCTTCAATTCATTTGTCGATTACCTCGATTCTCGACTTCACAAAAACTATGGCAAATTAATGTTATGGGAAAAAAAATGTTCGTATTTAACTATTGCAGCATCTCAATATCACAACACAAATATTTAAATAAATTTGTTCATAACCTGAAGCATGTGATTGCATTATCTTGAAGAATAAAGTCAGGCCAATCTTTTTCTTTTTTAGATATGAGCATTTGATGCGCAAAATTCTCCATAAACACACGCAAAATTTTCCATAAACAAAAATTCTATTCTTTTTTCTCTCCTCTTGATGACAACCCAATTTAGTTAATAATGGTTAAATAAAAACAAAGATAAAAGCATCTCAAGGTGACGTGATTAATTATTTAAAGCTAAAAAGGTTAATTACTATTTTTTAACTTTAGTTTCGAAAATATTATTTCAAAAAATGTCGACCTAGGGTGAAAATATTGTTCAAAAATGTGCAAAAATTTGAGACAGCTTATAGGACGAATGTGGAGACATTAATTGATCTTACAATTGAGAATTATACGAAACCAATAACAACACCAAAAATACCCTAATTTCAAATAGAATGTTTACAATTGTTTGTTATACCCATTCAAATTATATAATTCAATAAAATATAACATCTTAGTTCATCGCTTCATGTGCATCGACACTAGTGGTTAAATAAAAACAAAGATAAAAGCATCTCAAGGTGACGTGATTAATTATTTAAAAGATCTCCAGGACTTGAGATTACCGAAACCGAACCGAACCGATATCCGAACCGAAAGATCTCCGAACCGAAAATATCCATCGACTTTTTGACTTTCCCCGAACCGTACCGTATCGAAAATATTTATGGTACGGTTTTGGAGATTTTTCAAATACCCGTACCAAGAACTGTACCGAACCGTATCGAACCACTCCGAACCGAGGACCTGAAGCTAGAACCGATTTTAAAGATTTTATATAAATACATATACATTATTTCTATATTGTTTTTATTTTGATATTGAATTAACAAACTATTTAAAATTAAATTGAATATAAAGCATATTTCTGAAAAAACCATAATACTGCAACTATTATGAATTTTTAAAAACTTTGATATTAATAATAGAGTAAATCATTTGAAATTGAAATTAGTTAAATGATTAGTAAATTGCACCTAAAAGAGAAACAAGTAATAGTACCATATTATAACAATATAAAAAAGATCATATTTTAATTTTTTTACCACATCACATAAATTATAGATATAATTTTATTGATTATGTTAAGTTGTTAAGTATGAGACATTGAGATTATAAATTTATACAAGTTTTTATTTCATGTTAATTTATAAAAATTATTAGTTAATTATAGTTGTTCTATGTCAATAGAAGGACAATTGCCCAAATAATAGACTATTATTGTATTATAGAGGTTATTAGTTTATAATTTTGGATTGTGTTACCTATTATAGTTTTAGTTTTTATTTTGAGACTACGCTAAAAAGAGACTCGAAGTCTATAAGTATATCCGTTCGGTGATTTTTATATTGAATTTCTTTTTCTTTTTTTTTTTTTTTCCAAATTTGTATGTTTTATTTATGGTTAATCTCCGAATCTCCGTCCCGAACCGAACCGTACCGTACCATTCCATTAAAACCGAATCTCCGTTCCGAACCGTCCCGAACTTTCGGTACGGTTTGGGACGGAGATTTTTTTCTATGGTTCGGTTCTGGAGATTTATTTTCAGAATCTTGAACTTCGGGACGGTTCTGGAGATTTCCAAATCTCCGAACCGTCCCGTACCGTGCACACCCCTAATTAGAAACACAAAATTGACATATTTGATTTTTTATATTAAAGTAAAAAGTTATGCTTCCTCAGAATATTATATTTTCATATCACTATAACCAAGGTTTTAAATAAAATTTAATTTTTTTAGTATTTTAATTTTGTTACTTCAAATAATCTCGAGTTAAGAAAACAAAGACTTCTTTTAAAAGGTTGTTGAATTAAATTTTCACATTAGCTAAAACACCATATTTATGTGATACATAATTTATATTTTAAACTAAAAAAAGGTAGTCTAATAACTATCTGTTTTTTTTTAAAGTAAAATAAGTGGGATGTTAATGGACAATTATCTGTTTCTCTAATTAATTAATTGGAAAAAACCATAATTGGGGGAATAATAAAAAATGACTTAATTTCCCTTAGATTAACTAAGTCAAATTATTTTTATTGGATCAATATTTTATAACATCATCAATGTATTCGAACTTTCCAATTTAAAATAGTACAAAATATTAATATACTAGCTTTGGTTTGGAAGGTGGCCACTAACATATTTTCTTCGTTGAAGTTTTTTTTTTTTTTTTATAATTAATTCAGAAAGGAGTTATAATTTGAATATTCTTATTTGTAAAGAAATACCTGGGGCATAATACAATTAATTACTGGCAAAATAAGGCCAAAAATAATATAACTATGATTAATATTATTAATGTTATTTTTGGGTTTTACAACTCATTCGAAGTTTCAACACCACTTCCCGCCTCAGTTCCATATACATTGCTTGTAATTACTGCATTCACAAATAATGATGCAATTTAGATATATAATTTTAAAACCGATAAAAAAGATATATAATTTTAAAATTACACATAGCCAAAAAAATCCATAACCAATGAAAACATAATAAAACTATTTCGAACGATTATACACATTGGCAATATATGTTCACATTATATTTTTATATCTAATCTGAAACGTTCACAAAATGATACTGAATATTTTTAAATATTGCAACTGATGTACTTATATTTGGTGTAGATCCATCATCCAATTATTCTATTATAAATTTTGTATATAAAACTATTAAATGTTACAAAATGGTGTAATGAAATGATACCCAAGTGAGTACAACTCAATTTCCTTGTGATTTTGCCAAGTGTCCCATTATGACATATGAATGTGATTTTTTTCAAAAAAGAAAATCAAAATGAGACACATGTCACAATCGCAAGGGGAAAAATACCTCTTTATATATCTACTAGTTTTAAAATAAGAATAAATTTTCTCTCTTAATTTTCATTTTCTGACTCTATCCTTGAGTGATGAGTCCAAATAGGTTGCATTTGGATGGGAGGATTTGGATTTTATATATCTAAGTTTTAAAATAAGAATAAATTTTTCTCTCTTAATTTTTCATTTTAAAATGATTCCATCTATCCTTGATGGATTTGTTATTATGATTTGTCCATACCAAATCCTTCCATAAACTTAGTGAAGTACGGATATTAAAATAAATAAAAGACCGCAACTTACAACACACAACAGACGATACGGTAAAAATAATCTTCCAGGTCACATTCTGTCCGAAGCGCCGCCGTTTTGTTTTCGTTAAGTTTAAAAGATAGTCGGCCAGGCGATGCTTTGTAGCACGTACACAGATCTGGAAATGGCGCAAAGAGCCATTTCGCAGCACCTACGCAACATTGAGGGCTGGGTTTGCTTGACGTTCCAGTTATGAAAGGCCCACAAGGTTCCAAACTTTCTATAGGAATATTGGAGCAATCTATGTTGTCACACATTACACCAACAACAAACCATAAAAGGACCAAACCCAATACAGAAAACGACCTAAACACAATCATCTTTGCCAATATCTTATTTTTCTTTCGGATTATACGAATGTAATATATTTACACTGGATTTGACACAATTAGTTTGCCATATATATATAGGACCATTGCCCATAAACTTTTTGTTAGTTCAATCATAGTGATTTCAAAGATTACATGTCAAATCTTTAAGCAATGTGGATGCTGGAAATTCGTGTGGATTTTGACTATAAAATTTGCAGCATACATGCTTAAGATTATGTGAAATTCCATACTAAGTGCAAAGATTACGTCAATCTAGTCAGTTCTTACACAAATTATAGGTTTCTCTAGATCTTATTTCATATTTTATTATCATCTTTTAAAATCCGATTCAGTTGAAGTGTGCAAATTATGAATGTCAATTTGGGTCATCGGGTCGGATTCATGTTTGGTTTCAGGTTGATTTTGGGTTATGCTCAAAATACATATAAAAGTAAGTAAAAAATAAAACAGATACGTTTTAGACAACTTGGTAACTTCATGTCGGTTTCGTGTTAGTCGTATTCGTGTCCGGATTTCTCTCAGTAACTTCAAGTCGGGTTCGTGTCAGGTCAAGGATTGACACCCCTAATGCAAATGTCAACTCAGTTAAAAAATGGCAAATTGCAAAATTGATCCTGGAATTTAGAGTGAGTGTCAAAATTGGTTATGCTCGTTTTTAAATTTATACAACTGCTCAATTCTAGTCCAATTTTTGTCGGATTATTGCAAAGCTACCCAAAATTGACACGTGAGGCGCAAAAATTAGGGATTTCTTGATTTCTACAATTTTTGGTGACTTAGTATTCAAGCTGACAATAGATTGAGTCTGGCCCTGAAATTCCATCGGGCCACCGTTTTATGTGGCCCAACCCAACAACCTTATTTACTTGTGTTTTTTATTGGGCCGTTTGGACTTGTCAAGCTTCGAGCAGTTTAGGCCGGTCCAAATTAGTCTCAGTCCTTTTCAGGTCTCTAAAAACGAAGCCCAACCAAGCCCTATAAACGGGCCTCCCAATCAGGCCCAGTTTTGCCATTTACCTAGTATGGATTGCTAGTCACCAAAAATTATCCGCCTTTCAGCAATATCAATTGTCAGGTCACCAAATTAAATTTTAAAAAACCAACATGGCCAATTTTGACAACCCTTAAGTTATAAACCAAATTTCTAATTTTGCCTTGACAAATTACTGGACATATTTTTTCTTTTTTTAAGAGTCAATGTAATATACAACAATATACGTTGACAAAATTTGGAGGCATTTTTAATCGACAACACGACTAGAGATGCAATGGAATGAGACAAGATGGGATAGAGTAAGTCAATCCGTGTAAAATATAATTTTATTATTGTAATATTTTATCTTGCATTTTATATTATTAACGTTTTTTTTATCTTATATTTTGTATTATAAATGCATATTATTTATAAAAATTGACATTATAAATGTTAAATATAATATTCAATATATAAAATTATATTATCTTATATGACATACATATAAAATATAAATTAAATTATTAAAAAAATAAAAATACTACACGGGGCGGAGTGTGACGGAGATGATACCCGAACCCGTCCCGCCCTGCCATGGTTCAAGGAAGGAGACGGGGCGGGTCTTGGACGGGACGTCAAATTACCATCCCTAAACATAACTTCTTTCTCATAAAAACAAGCTGATCATCATATCAATACTTGGTTGAACTATTTTATCCAACCATATCATCCAAATTGTACCAAAAGAGAGGCCACTGTTAATAAAAAATAATTATTTAGATTAATTGTATATAAGTTTAAAAATTATACGTGATTTGTAATTTGATTTAGTAAACTTCTAAAGTATTTGAAAGAAGTCTATGTGAATAAAATTTGACAAAACCGAATGATCAATAAGAAATTTAAATGAATAAGATAATTATTAAATCCAACATCTCAGTAATAACATTTCATTTTTTCTTTGTTTTAATTTGTTGTTATTTTTATAACTTTATTTAATATTCTAAAAAAAAACTTTATTTAATAGTTTGAGATGTACTCTTTTTGCTTGAATTCATTAAAAAAAAACGATTGTCATTATTGATATCATCTTTCTTCTTTCATTTAACCGATACAAAATTGACAATATATATTGCATCATGGACAAAATGGCATCAATATTTCTTAATTTATTAATTCTATTAGTTAATTAGACCTTAAGTTGTTTTTAAATCTGACAGTTGACACCCTCTCTCGATAATTCTTCCTTCCCCGTTCTCTCCACCCCCCCCCCCACACTTTTTCCGACCTTTTTTGGGGATGATAACGGGACGAGTTTGTCCAAATCCGGACCCGCCCCACCAAAGAAAAACAAGACCCGGGACTTGCTCCGCTCCAAAATCCGCCCGCCCCGCTTTAGACTCGGGACCCGGCGGGTTGAACCCATTAGATCCGCCATATGAATTGAACTTCTATATTATAACTGAATTCTTTTTTTTTTTTGAAATCATATAACTGAATTCTTGGTTGCTGGTTTATTTCCTGTTTTTATCCTTATTTGATTTGATTTTGAATGGAGAAATTGTAGACAAAATTATGAAAACAAGAACCATAAAAATAAGCAGGCTCTATCAAAAACCATTCTTTCAATATCTTCTACTGCACTTCTTCCTCTGTCCATTTTTTTGCTACCAACAGTGACAAGAGAAAGAAAGCATGAGCATGAAAAAGGAAGAGAACTTAACTTTAATTTATAAGCACTCATCTCAACATTAACTCTAAATTTTGTAATTTTTTCGGGCTCGAGTCGACTGACTCGCTCAACTTACAATAGGAGCAAGCCCTGTTTCTGATGAATCAAAGTTTCGCCACTAAGGCCGGCAATATCATTGACAAGTTTATTGAGGTTGATACAGATAGTGATGGATCAAGTGTTGATAATTTCTTGCGTATTAAAATCGAGATCGACATCTCAAAACCCCTCCGAAGGGTTTTAAAAACCACTTTCAGAGATCTCGATTGCTTAATTCCACTGAAATACGAGAGGCTCCTGGATTTCTGCTACTTCTATGGAATCATTGGCCACGGGGAAAGAGACTACGAATCTCATCTCCTGAACCCATCCTCAACCTCCCACAGCAACTCGTACGACCCTTGTCTCCGTGCACAAACTCCATCTCCCAATGCTAACCCTATTAACCCTAATTTCCCTAACCCTCAAAAGCATGCAGCTTCAACCCCCTCATCCCCCAAAGCCAATAACAAAAATCCTCCCTCAGCCTCTACCACTGCTGAAAGCCCACAAAACCCCATGTTGGCCTTATTACCTTTATCCACTTCCAATTCTACACCTCACGTATGCCAGACCCCTCTATAGCCTCCAAATCCCCTCAACTAGAACCTGTTATTCAGTGGCGGATTTAGGAATTAGTAGTAGGATGGGCTAAGAAGTAAAAATTTAATTATACAAAAAATATATTATATAAAACATATATTTTAATATTTTAATATATCTTAATATCTAAATAAACTATTTTATAACTTCAATAGAGGAAAAATACAATCATTAAAGAAAAGAGATGCATAATTTATCCTACCCAACAAGTAGATAATAACAACGAAATTAATTCATACAAATAAAAAATTACAAGAATAAAGATAATCTAATACTTAGAAGATTGAAAATAGGGGCAATAATGTACCTTGGTAACAAAAAAATAATAAAAGAATCAGGAGGAAGAAATCCAAAAACTTTTAACTTGCTGCTATTGTCTTTGCCTCATGTTAGGTTTCCGAAAATAGAATCGGGAAGAAATAACTTTTTCTTGGTATTTTTAATTGCTTTTAGAATATTAAATTTAAAATATAAATGGTAATATGTAGCAGATGGTTTGGGCAATGGACTTGAATTTGGTTTTGTGGCTTGTCCAAAAAATATGAGAAAATGGGCTAGGCTGGGCTTAATTTAAAAATATAAAATAACATACACCTATATGAGCTTACAAAAATATTTGCATTGGGCTGGAGCCCAGTGCTGGCCCTTCTATCATCCGCCCCTGCTGCTATTGACGACCCACGCCCAACAATCACAAAATTAAATCCCATATATTCCCCCCACTCATATGACCATCACAAACCAACCCCCACTATTGACCTCTCGATTTTCCAATACCATCCCCCCTCCCCCAAAATTCTAACACGCCATCAATCTCCAATCCCCCTCCCCATATCACCTTTCCTACTCTGCAAAGAACAAGCCCCCTTCCACTCCTCCCCCTCCCCCACCCCCACCACCTGACTCTTCTATCATCTTCTCCCAAAATTCGTATCATTCGCCACAAAGTCCTTTTCTAGCCCCGTACACATGGAACTCGATATCCCAGTAAAAAAACTTGCCAAAACATTTGTCACCCTTAAACGCATAAATAATAAGCTTATCTCTAACCCTACCTCCAGCCTTCTCCCTCGCAAACATAAACTTGATTTGGAATTCTCAACATGGGACCGGTTACCTCTATTCCTATCAAAATCGTCGGAAAAAATCTAAAACTCTCTTGCTGACTCCGAAAACTTATCCCCACCAAGTCCCAACCTCACTCCAAACACTACTTTTTTTGCTCCCAGCGTCGGAGACTGGCAATGTCAGTCAGTCCCACCGATCACCATGAATATCTTAAGTTGGAATTGCCGAGGCTTGGGGAACCCTCGGACAATTCAAGAGTTGTGTGAGTTCATGTGTAATAAATCCCTCCACATTATCTTCTTATCGGAGACCAAATGTGGCTCTTCTTCCATAAAAAAAAACCAAATAAATTTCCACGATTTTTTGTTCCATCTAGAGGCCGCTCGGGTGGACTGGCTCTCTTCTGGCAAAAAGATATCTTAGTTTCACTCAGAAATTACTCCGATAGATTTATTGATGCGAAAACAGAGCTTCTTGGGGTACCGTTCCGTATCACGAGCATTTATGGAGAACCGGATGTGTCCGAATGTAGAAGTTTCTGGAATTCCCTCCGGGGGATTAACTCTATCCCTACGCAACCTTGGCTAGTTTTTGGAGATTTCAATGAGATACTACAACAAAATGAATTCCAAGGTTGTGGTCTGCGAGCAAATTAGCAAATTGAAGCTTTTCGAGACACTTTGCAAACTCTAAATCTATTCGACATGGACTATAATGGAAACAAATTTACTTGGCAGAGGCTTGCCATATCTTTTCATACACAAAGGGCTAGGCTCGATCGAGCTACATGAAATCTCCCCTGGCACAATCTTTTCCCGTGGAGTTTGGTGTCTGACATTCCAACTATTCACTCGGATCATTCCCTCGTTCACATCCAAATAAAAGATAGAGATCCCATGAGCCTATACATCAAAAAGCGAAAGATTTTTCGGTTTGAAGCCCTTTGGGCTAACTGATGAATGTAGCCAAGTCATTAAGGATCATTGGAACTCGGATATCTGCTCATTGCTGAAAAAATTGGAGTATTGTGCGATCGACCTTCTTAATTGGGGTAAGAGGCATCACAACAATGTGGCCAAACAGATATCAGACCTCAAGAAATCCCTTGTTTCTCTTGAGTCTGGACGAATTATGGATGCCACTAAAAGCCAAATTTCGGATAAAAAATCAGCTCGATTTTCTCATGGACCAAGAGAATATAAAGTGGAAACAACGAGCTAAGCAGCACTGGCATTCGGATGGAGACATAAACTCTTATTTTTTCCATAATTTTGCCAACCAGCAAAAAGCGACTAACCATATTTCGGCTCTCAATGATCCTTCTGGGCAGCCTTAAACCTCACTCAAAGCCTTGGAAAAAATAATTGTTGATTACTTTGGTTCACTCTTCTCCTCCGTCAATCCCACTGCCACTGGCATCTCCCACGCCTTACTCCGAGTCTTGCCACGAGTAACCTCTGACATGAACCAGGCCCTGACTGCTCCTTATATGGAAAAAGATGCCATATCGGCACTCTAACAGATTCATCCCTTCAAATCTCCTGGCCCCGACGATATGAGTCCTGTTTTTTATAAAAAATCTTGGAATATTGTCGGTTCCGATATCACTACTTTTGTGCTTAATTTTCTTAACCATTGGGTCTTTGATGTTCGTTCTAATTTCACTCACATTGTCCTTATCTCCAAAGTCCGTCACCCCCAGTCGATCACTCAATTCCGTCCTATTAGCCTTTGTAACGTTGTATATAAGTTGGCCTCTAAAGTCCTCTCTATTAAACTTCGCCACACCCTCCCGCATATCATCTCCGAATCCCAGTCCGCATTCATTCCCGGTCATTTAATCACTGGTAATATCCTGCTCGCCTACGAACTCCACCACTTTATGCACACCAAACCCCCTAGCAAAACTGGTCTTATGTCCATTAAACTCGACATGAGTAAGGCGTTTGATAGGGTAGAATGGTGTTTCCTTAAAATGGTGCTTTTATCTCTTGGTTATGCCCATTCAGTAGTCGAACTCATTATCAAATGCATTAGCTCGGTGTCTTTCTCATTTTTATTGAATGGCTGTGAATTCAGCCACCTCCAACCCCAAAGGGGTATCCGCCAGGGTGACCCATTATCCCCCTATTTATTTATTATTTGCTCGGAAGTTTTTTCTTATATTTTGCAGGATCTTCAATGGACCAGCAAAATAAATGGCATAAAGGTCTCGTGTTTGGCCCCGAGCATCTCTCACCTTTTTTTCGCGGATGACACCCTCCTACTTGGTAATGCTACTACTGAAGAAGCCACATTCTTTCGATTCTCCATCAACCTTTATAAAAACGTTTTGGGCCAACAAATTAATTTCAACAAGTCTGGGATTTTTTTCTGTAAGAATGTCTCTCCTGAGCATGCCACCCTCATTTCCAATATTCTAGGGATTTAAAGGTTTCTGGACATGAAAAATATTTGGGGCTTCCATCCATAATGGGAAAAAATAAAAGGGAGATGTTTCTATCTATTAAAGACCGAATATGGAAATTAGTCCAAAGTTGGAATGAAATATTTCTCTAGAAAGTGGGAAAAGAAACTCTTATTAAATATGTTCTCCAATCTATTTTGGTTTATGCAATGTCATGTTTTAAACTCCTTGGGAGATGCTTATCTTGGATATCCACTCTTAGAACAATATATCTTGCAGTAAATTTAGTGGAGAATTAGGTTTCAAAAATCTTTGTCTTTTTAATATTGCCATGCTAGGAAACAGGCCTGTCGGCTTCTCACGGCTCACACTTCTCTCTTGGCTCGTGTACTACGGGCGAAGTATTATAGTTCGAGCTATTTTATGGAAGCACCATTTGGATCCCACCCCTCTTGGACGTGGCGTAGTATTCTCGAAGGTCATTGTCTCCTTGTTATTGGCTGTAGGAAACAAATCTTGTCGGGGAAATCTACTCAAGTATGGGGTGATTGTTGGATCCCAATACCGCCAACTTTTATAACTGCCTCTACGTCTGACAGATTACCCCACGATGCTTTGGTTTTGGACCTTATTGATCAGCATACACTATGGTGGGACTCTGACCTTGTGCGAGATATTTTTCCAATTGATGAAGCCAAATATATCTTGTCTATTCCAGTTAGTGCTGGAAATCACAATGACCGATGAATATGGCACTTCTCGAAAAATGGTTAATATTCAGTCTGATCTGTATACCAGACAATCTTGAATGACCCTACTTCTTTCCCAGATGCCAATCCCATTAGCTCCGTGAGTAACGGCCCGAACCCTATTTGGAAAAAGCTATGGAAACTCAAAATCCCTGGACGTATTGCTCATTTTGCCTGGCGTTTACTTCCTGACACGCTCCCCTCCTCGGAAAACCTAGCCAAAATACGACTCTTCCTCTCACCAACTTGTCCTTTTTGCCATGCAACTGATAACTCTCTCTATATGTATAGCAGTCCTAAATTTGATATCGTTATATTTGACATGGCAAGCTTATCACTATAAGAAAAATTCAAAACAACAACACTAAAAGGACAACAATTTTTCACTAAGTAGTTGTCATTTGAAGCATTCACAACAGTGTTTCAGAAATCTATTGTCTGTTGACATTTTTATTTGTCAAAAGACAACTCATTTTTACATATGTTGTCTATGGACGTCTACCACAACATCTTATTTGGGCCAAATACAATAGTTTAAAAAGAAAACATTTACAACATATTTAGAAAAACTAATAACAATATTTTGAAAATAAAAAGAAAAACTAAGAACAATAATTAATAGTTGTATTAGAAAGTTCATTTTAATTATTCAAAAACTCAAAAACAAGTTAATTTTAATAAATTAAATCTAAAAAAAATAATATCAGCAATTTGCAATTACAACATGATTAAAAAAATAATAATATCAGCATTATTCAAAAAAATTTAATTAATTGCTCCAAACATTTCTCGGTCAAAAAAACCCTAAACCATCATTTCCATCGCCCCTCCACCGCCACCACCCTTTCCATCGCCCATCCACCGCCTGGCTGTCATCCGCCCCCCACCGCGTCGCCATCAACACCCCATCCACCGCGCCGCCATATCGCCTTCAGTTTAATTTCAAAACTCATAATTTCTTTGTTTAGTTTCAATTAATTACTCAGAGTGTTAGTGAAGAATTGAAAGTATCAGAAGTCTTCACATTCTATGCTCCTCGTCCAATTATTTTTCACTTGCTCTTTGGTTTTCTTTGCATCAAGAGTTGTGTTCAAATATTATTAATTAAAACTGAGTAAACCATACACCTGAGTTATTGGACTAAAAATGCCTTTAAATGTTTGCCATTTGATCTTCATTTTGTTTCAGTTTTTTATTTTTAGAATTTTAGTTTGTTATTTTCTACTTTTTATTGGCAAATCTGACAGTGTGAGTTTGTACTTGTTGCAGAGGTGGTAATGTAGTGTTATTGTGCTTGAAAAATCAATGCATTTTTATTTACTGCATTTGATGTAATAGAAGAAATTTTAAACTTAATTGATGTTTTTTGGTGGAGGAGAAAATGTTGTGGAAACTTGGCACCAAAGATCTCTTATTACAACAAAAACTATGTAATTCTTTTATGTTTTTCTTTTTATTTTTCTTTTTTCTTATTGAAGAATGGCAATTAAGTCTGTGATTAATGTGAAAGGTGGGAGTTGAATTTGTTGCCTGTTTTTTTGTTTGAAACTGTAAAATTCAATCTGCATCTAAAATTTATTGGTTAATGATAAAATCTGCTTTTTTTTTTCAACCTACAAGGAGCTTTTAATCCCACTTTCTTGAAAAATAAGCTTGTTAGTTGTTAGATTACATCTAAATCTGTAGTGAACCTGTGCCCACGTCTAAAGGGAAGATGGAAAACTGTAACTCTATGGGCTGAACACATTTACCATGTTTTTTAGAGAAATATATATCTACGTTATGTTTTCATTTTTGTGCAAACTACAAAGTTGACTTTCATTATGGAACTTTTCATCTGTTGTGAACTTATGATTTGTACTATTATGCAGCTTGTTCGTCATGAAGACGATTCACAAGAGAATATTGATATCACTGAACTGAATTTTTAGCATTCTTCCTTAATTGAGCAGGTGCATATTTTAAAGATATTACATTGATATTTCATGTTGGATCCCAATGTTTTTTCGCTTGATATTTGGTGTTCTTACGCATATTGGCATATTTCATGTTGGATCCAGTGGTTTGGTTTCATGATTTCTTGAACAAGTATATGTTCTACATTAATTTGGGTTCAGTAAGTTTTGTAGATTTATTTATGATATAAATAGCCAAAAAACTAGGGACCATTACAATAAGGTATACTATAAATCTTGATTGATGACTGAAGACTTTGTAGCAGGACATTCTTCGAAATTTAAGCCCCTGATTTCTTTTATGATTAGTGCTTATGTGCCCAAAACTGTTAAAAATGTATATTAAAATCATATAAAAGCTTCTTTCATTATTGATTCTTGTTCAATTGGAGGAGCCCATTTAGTCCACCTGAGTGATTTTTATACCAACTTAATTGGGATGAATTTCATACACACACACACACACACAAAACATAAAACTTCTATAGCATTTCTAAACACTGTCCCCAATAACGTTTTTGCTACATCAATTAATCCAAATCAAATATTCTTAACAAAAAAACTAAATTAAAGAACAAATATATTAAACAAAAAAAAATTCCTACCAGAAAGAAGAAAATCTGCAACAGCTTCCTCTGGAAGTACCATTAATTATAATTATGAAGGCGCAGAAAAAACCTTCTCCTCCGGCTGGTGAAAAAGAAGCCATTCTTGAGGTTAAACCAGATCATCATCCTCATTTTTCTCGCTGATCAGAATCGAATACAAATCACCTTTCTCACTCTGAAGAATGATTTTCTGATTGTCTCAGCCACACTTTGTTTTCTGGAAAATTGGTAGCTTCTCAAGAACAACTGTCTTTTCTCTAGCTCTCTGTACCCAATCTCATTTCTGAACATGTATGATGGTTGTTAAAGTTCAGTGGAATTCATTTAACAAGATGCTAGCAGAGTCTTTTGTTTCAACTGTCTCAAACATAAACTTATTATTATCCTCGCAATGTTTGTATCATGCCTTGTCAAATTAATAGTTTGTAAATTTTTTTAGGTAATTGTTGCAGTGTCCTGAAATAATTTTTCTGTTCAGTGTCATTCCAAATTATGATGAATCTTTTGAGTTAATTTTTCAGCAAACTAAGCTGAGAGAAAAAATGAGAACAAACGACAATATGTATTTATGTATAGCATCTGTTAGTCAAAAATGAAAAGAAAAACATGCATACAATATCAACACGTAGTAAAACCTTTTTGTAACCTGAATTACACCCACAATAATGGTTATGTCTATTTAAATATATCCATTTTGAGATGAAATCAGTAAAAATCTGTTATGTTGTATTTCTTGTGTATACATTGTGAACTGCTATTGTAATGGTCTGGGGAGATGCCCTAACCCTGGCTTTAAGATTATGCTAATTACAGTTTTACTCTTATTCGTCCTGTACATCTAATTTGCATGTTTGCTGCAGAGATTATATGTAATAAGTTATCAACAATTACAGTTGATGTAAACTATGAAAATAAGATAATAACAAAGAAATAGTATCTCTATATGGCTTTGAAATCAACTGATGCAAAATCAGCTTCTTTTGAGCCTGATTCCTTTGACATATATATTTATCAAATTGATTTTTATACAAAAACTCATTTCTTGCATAATGTGATCACTAATTATTATCATCTTTTATCATTGTTATCATTGTTTTGAAGGTTTTTGTTCATTCATACTAGAAATGGACAAAGAATGGATGTCAAAGGATATGTTATCTCATGATTATGAGATTGGAATTGAGCATTTCTTGCAATTTGCATTGGAAAATGCACCTGATCCTAATGCGATATCATGCCCATGTGCATTATGTGGTAATCTAAAGACGAAAAATATTAACATCGTAAGGGGACATTTGTATCGCTATGGTATAAATTTAACATATCACACATGGATATGGCATGGGAAAAAATCCACATTGGGGAACTCAGTGAATGATAGTGATCAAGTTGGGCAAGTTGAAATGAATTCTTTTGATGAAGGGCATGTATATATGTTACATGATGCATATGAATATGCTGATAATCCAAACCAGTTCAGTGAATTACTTGAGGATTCTGAGAAACCATTGTACCTTGGATGTACTAAATTTACAAATTTATATGCTATTGTGAAATTATACAACTTGAAGGCAAAGTACAATTGGAGTGATAAAAGTTTCACTGACCTGCTTATATTGTTCCAAGAAATGCTTCCAGATAACAATGAATTGCCCTCATCTGTGTATGATACCAAGAAAACTTACATGTATTGGGTATGCATTATAAGAAAATACATGCATGTTCCAATGATTGTATTTTATTTAGGAAGGAATATGAGGATTGTATTAATTGCCCTATTTGTGGGATCTCAAGGTGGAAGGAGGGCAATAATTCCAAGATAAATGAAGGAGTTCCTACAAAGGTTCTATGGTACTTTCCACCTATTTCAAGATTCTAGATAATGTTTCAAAACAAGGAAATATCCAAGGAGTTAACTTGGCATGTTGATAAAAGAGTTTGTGACGATTATTTGCGACATCCAACTGATACACCATCTTGAAAAGTAGTGTTAGATAAATGTTTTTATCATGATTTTGATGATTTTATTTTAATGTGTTTTTACACCAAAACAATGTTTCTAAATGTTGTCCAAATACTCCCGATCGATCTAAAATATTTTTACTAATTTTTTGGAGTATTTCTTGAACCTTATTTTCGACAAAAAATGGACAACACTTCTGTATCGTGTTCAAACGGTCACCCTATAGGGCAACCTGTGTCTGAAAGATGATTTTCAAAACAGAAACGAGATATTTGAATATTTCCTGGAGGTTGACCGGTCGCAAAAAGGTCAATCGGTGCCTGGGAAAACATTGAATTGAAACTGCAGACACTATATTGTAAAATTTAGAGGTTGGACCGATCCTATGGAGGGCCAACCGGTCGGACCTTTGCTTGACCGGTCGGACCCTCTCCTGTCCGGTCCAACAGCCCAAAATTTGTGGTTTTTTTTTTGTATTAGAGGTCTACCGGTCGCCCTACCGTTTTGACAGCAAATTCTAACCGTTGTGCAACAGACATCTTTTCCTCAATTTATGGTATTGATTTCTAACAGCTATATTCTTCATTTATCTTGCAATTTTTTACAGATTTCAATCTCCTAGGAGGAACCTATCAAGTTCAAGACATCTTCTATAAATAGATGAAGAATTGAAGCAACACAATAAGAGAGAATACACTGCAATACAACAAGAGATACATCAAGTATATATTTTGTTCTTCACTTTCAATATTCTTGTTGTAATAGCCAAAGTATTTCACTTTCATATTTTGAGGTCTAGGCTTGATTCTTGATTACACTTGAACTTCAAAGTTGTATACTTCATTATCAAGTTGTAATCTTGAATTTGTGTTCGTCATTCAAACACAAGATATCCTTGTGAGTGTTCTTGTGGTAAGAGCACACTTGGGTGATCTTAGGTGTTAGGTGTAAGAAGATTGTGGTAATCTTCTTGATGAAGAGTTTGGTGCTCTTCAAGTTGGAAGATTGTGGTAATCTTCACAAGGTGCCGTAGCTAGAAGATTTTGGTAATCTTCTAGGAAGATTGTGGTAATCTTCAAAGAAGGTGTTGTAAGAAGAGTGTGGTACTCTTCAAGGTGAAGTTGTAATAATTGTAGTAATTATTAATAAAATTATTTATTTATTTTTGAAATCCATCCCGGAGAGACTGGGGTGGTAGAGTATTTGGCCCTAGGTGGGCTGAACCTTTATAAATCGACATGTGTTATTTATTTTCCCGCACTTTCATTGTTGTCATTGCTTATTCATTCGAAAAAGAAGGCGAAACTCGGAAAAAAGGCATAATCTATTCACCCCCTCTAGATTATCGTAGCCACTTGGACTTACAAGTGGTATCAGAGCCAAACTCTTTGGCAAGCTCATTCCATATTGCGAGTAAAAGAAAGGATCCATGGCTACGAACGAAAGTTGTCTACCAACCGGTGCTTCAATCAATAGACCGCCTCTCTTCGACTCCAATAATTATGCATTTTGGAAGGATCGAATGGAATGCTTTTTACAAAGTTACGAGTTCAACATTTGGAACACGATTATAAATGGAGTATCCATCCCGATGAAGAAAAAGAAAGACGGAACTCAAATGCCTCAAATCCCCAAGCCCTCAAGGAGTTTGATGATGAAGATAAGAAAATATTCTCCTTAAACGGTAAAGCTCTTAACATTCTTCATTATTCTCTTACCGCTACGGAATATAATCATATTAGAGGTATTCGATCCGCTCATGATGTTTGGGAAAAAATGGAGGTTATCTATGAAGGCACAAAGAAAGTGAAACAAGCTCGAAAGACTATGTTGGTCAAAGAGTTCGAAAATTTCACTATGAATATTGGTGAAAATATTTCTAGAATGGTTGAAAGGCTTGAAAATATTGCAAATCCTTTAGTTGCACTTGGGAAAATTATTTCCGAAGCGGATAAGGTTACAAAAGTTGATAATGCTCTTCCCGCCTCTTGGTCCGAAAAAGTTACCGCTATTACGGAAGCTCAAAATTTGGAAACTCTAAATTTTGATGAGCTTATTGACAATCTTCTCATCTATGAAATTTATATCAAGGAAAAGAGTAACTCAAAGGCATCAACTTCTCAACCGGGTATGGGATCAACTCCAAAAGATCTTGCCTCAAAATCGAAAAATTGTTATTCTAGTGATGAGGAAGATGAAGATGAAGATGAAGAGGAAGATGCGAAGCTTATTAGAAAATTTATAAATAAAAACAAGGAAAGAAAAACAAGAGACAATTATTATTTTAGATGCGGAAAACCTGGACACTATATTGCAAATTGTCCAAAAATGAAACAAGAGCAAAGAAAGAAAAAAACACTTTCACAAAGCCTTGAAGGCCAAAGCCGAACAAACAACATGGGACGAACTTCTTACATCCGATGATGAAGAAGCCGATCAATATCTAATGGGCATAAGGATGGCAATTTCCTCCTAACTCTGGATTTCCTTTAGTAAAATTGCATGATGATTATGGAATTGCAAAATGATTTTGATGAGCTTCAAAATAAATTCCAAAGGTATTTTCTCTTTAAATACAAAAAATTGAAAAAGAATTCAATACTTTAAAAATGAAAAGGATTAAATAATAATATTATATATATAATATATCTTCATATATATTTATTTATAATATTTTACATAGGTTTTTTATTTATAAAAGAAAATATTTATTTATATTTAAAAAAATGATTTTTCCCAAGTCTCAATAAAATGACCAAAACTTAATGTTCAACACTTTTGTTTAATCATTTGAAATAGGACTTTTATAAGCTATATTTTTATAATGATATGAAAAAGAGCTAATTCTTATCTACGTATTTTTTTTCCTTATTGTTTTCTTAAGAATTTAGTAAATATCTATATTTTTATTTAAATAAAAATTTCTCAAAAAACAAATAACTTAAATTTGAAAAATACAAATAAGTGAACTATTTTTGGAGGGTATAAAGTCTCAATGCTAATTATGGGGATGGGTAAAAAAGTGAATACTCGATGGGTATGGGTGTGGGTATGGGTGTGAATATAATAAATGGGTTTGGGGATGGAGGATAAAATCCTACCCGAATCCTAAACCCGATCCATCCCTTATGGGCATCAAAGGCTCGGGCCAAAATAGCTCTAACTCTTCTATTTCCTTTAGTAAAATTGCATGATGATTTTTAATTAAAAAATAATGTAAAAATGATTTTGATGAGCTTCAAAAATGAATTCCACAGCTTGCTCTTTAAATACAAAAATTGAAAAAGAATGGTGATGGTTTGGTTTATAACTTTTGGCCATTTTTAGCTTCTTTGAATTTCTTTTTAATTCGGTTTGTTGGTAGTATTTTTCAATACTTGATAAGCTTTTAGAGAAAAAGAAAATAGTTCTCTTGTTAAGGATATTGATTGCATGAAATAAAGATATGTTAAAGTTTAAACAAATTTATCTATAAAAATGACCACCCAAAATTTTTAATGTTCAACGTTTGGATCATTTAAAGCTTTTTTTTGGTTTTGCGTTAAAAATGAATTTTTGTTTTTAAATAATATGAAAAAGAGCCAAGTTTGGCATGTTGGTCATTATGGGCTAGGGAAATATTACATGGCCCGCACAAAAAAAATGGACATACGACAAAACTTTTCAAAAGAAATAGCTCAAACTATTATTGGAGACCTAAAAGTCTCTAATGCTAATCCCAAAGGACCCAAACACTTGAGGGTACCACAAGAAAATTTCATGTTAGGTACTTGGCGCAACAAAAGCCAAAGGAAATTCAACTCGTCAAATAGACAACAAATGTTCGCGCCATTTGATCGAAAAAGGCACCATCAACAAAATTAATTTTCAAGAAGAAGGTATAATTAACAATGGGAAAGATACAAGCCTTGGAAATGACGAAATTGGTAACTCGTATCCTCTTCTTGAATTATACATTTTATTTTGTTGCACATATTCATGTCTTTATTCTTGATTGATTGTCAAAAATCTTTTTCTAAATATTTCTTATAAATGAGGTCTCAACTATATGCTCTCGTATTTTCAAAATTCAAAAGAGACCTTATATAGCTTCCTATAAGCATATTAAAACTTACATGTTTTACTCTTGATGATTTTTACAAAAGTATAGTATGTGCTACTTGTCCAAATTCTATAATGGTTTATATCAATATTGTCTATATTATCCGATATTATCATGCTCTTGTGCAAGATATTTTATCGAGGTTTTGCAGGAATTATTTTGATATTAAAGAACAAATGATCGTAGACATATCAATGGTTAACTACATCATGATTGATCAAGTTTGAGAAGGGAATATTGGTTGACAAACAAATTTGAGGTATGTTTATCTACTTTCATTACTCTCATAGACTCGATATTCTTCATGCCGTATGCCTATGTGCTCGATTTCAAAATAATCCCAAAGAATTTCATTAAAGTGCCGTTAAAAGAAATTTTCAATATTTGAAAGACACTTCTTCTTATGGCTTGTTTTATCCAAAGTTTTAAAACGTTCATATTTTCGGGATAGCAAGTTCGGTATAAATAATTTCTCAAAATTCGGTTCTTCATAATCGAACTAAACATATTTAGATTCGATAGTTTTTTAAGGGATTGCGTTTCTTAAACGGAAAATTGAGATGTGTTTAATTCCGTTTCAAGGATAACTCGCGGACATTTGTTTTTAGCCGCTATTTGCCGAGTCTTTTACCTCATTTCGAGCTTTTTTAGGCATAATATATATTGAATGAGGTCTATGTTTGCATTTGTGCATTTTTAATACTTAGGGGTGAAAAATCGGATTTTTAACTCAGAATTCGGACAAAAACTGAAAAGAAGCTCCAGGGACCGGATGAAGGGAGGGGGACTAGTCGAACAACACCTGGACCGATTGGACCCCCCTTGGACCGGTCACCTGGGCAAAATTTTGGTATTAAATTGTCTTTGTCCCATACTTAGCCATTTTGGCCATTTTGCTCCAATTTCGGACCTCTTTGCAAATTTCACACACAAGTCACTCAAAATGATTTCTTTCTTGTAAATTATATATTTTTGAGTTTATACTATTGGTATATCATCCATGATATCCTACTTCTCCGATTAATTGGTAAGTTTAATTCCTTCTTTATCTTAATTGGGTTGAACCCTTGAGAATGTGCTTCATTTTTGATATTTTGTTGGAATTCTTATATACTTGTGTTGGGTATGATGATTGTTGATATTTGTAAAATTATATTTGGTGATGAAAATTTTGGCTTGATTACATTTTCAAAGGCTTTATACATCTCTTGTTTTATTGAAGCACACCAAGTGTTCGACAAAATGTTTTATGAAAAATTCATCACTTACATGATTCTCTCGATTTCAAAAGTCTTATACATTTATAGAGATCATGTTTTGCCAATCAAATGAGCTTTTACAAGTTATATTATAGACTTTTTCTCCTTTTGCTTTTGGAATTTTAAGCTTAATGATCACAAGCTTGATAAATCGATACTATTGCGCACTTTGATATGATTATATGATGTTTTTATCGTGCTAACATTCTTTTTATAAATCCAAAAGGGGAGAAACAAGATATAAACTCTTTATCTCTTTAGCTCAAAGAATCTAAAATAAGCTCACGGAAAAAAGCTATAATCTAATGGCTCTTAAAAGCCAAAAGCTGTGAATGATACTTAGTCCATTGGATGTATTATGGACTTTATATATGTCTAATGATGTTTATTTGACAGGTGAAGCTCTTAAGCTCATGATATCAAGCTTCTATTGTAAAAAGCTGAGCTTTTAGCTTTTGTTTGATTGCTTCTACACTACTCTTGTTGTGCATGTTGATAGGGGCAGCTTTTGCAAAATGTTTTTGAAATTTTTTACTCCCATCCTTGTGATTTTTATGCATGGAAAGTTGTCGCTTAAAACGGATAGTTATTTTTGACTGGAAAATTTGTTTTGTTTTCAAAATCGACTTCTTAAAATTGTTTTGGTTTGTAATCATCACAAGGTGCCGTAACTAGAAGATTGTGATAATCTTCACAAAGTGTCTAACTAGAAGATTGTCGTAATCTTCAAAGAAGGTGTTGTAAGAAGAGTGTGGTACTCTTCAAGGTGAAGTTGTAATAATTGTGGTAATTATTAATAAAATTCTTTTTTTCTTTTTGAAATCCATCCTGGAGATACTGAGGTGGTAGAGGATTAGACCCTAGGTAGGTTGAACCTCTATAAATCGACGTGTGTTGTTTATTTTCCCGCACCTTCATTCTTGTCATTGCTTATTCATTCGAAAAAGAGGGAAAAACTCGAAAAATTGGCATAATCTATTCACTCCCCCACTAGATTATCGTAGCCACTTGGACTTACAAGTAGTTGACCATAAGTGGCCAGATTTTGCTTCCGAGTCAAGAAATCTTAGATTGGCCATATCATCAGATGGGATGAGTCCCCATGGTTTGGTGACTTCTAAGTATAGTTGTTGGCCAATTTTACTAATCACATATAATCTTCCTCCAAAGTTGTTCATGAAGAGAAAATTTATGATGTTCACTTTATTGATTTATGGCCCTAAATAATTGGGGAATGATATTGACATTTACTTGGCACCTCTAATTGATGATTTAAAATGTTTATGAAAGGTAGGTATTGAATCATATGATGCATATCGACAAGGAAATTTCCTTCTTAGAGTTGTCCTACTATGGACCAGTGTTCTAAAAAGTGCTAGGGGCTAGTCGGGCGGCAGACTGGGGCCTAGCGCCTAGGCGGAGCCTGGGTGGGGTTAGGCAGAACCTGGGCGGGATTATGCGGGGACTAATCGGAGCTAGGCGAGAATTTTTAGAATAATGCTATGGACGATTAATGATTTTCTGGCATATGGAAACATGACAGAGTGTAATGTAAAATGATTCTTGTATATCCCATTTGTAGTGAAAACACTATGCAAAAATATTGAAGCATAATAAGAAAATGTCGTTCACAGGCCATAAAAGGTTTCTTCCCAAAGTCATTCTTATCGAAAACAAAAGAAAGCATTTGATGGGAAACAAGAGTTCAATCCCATACAAAAACAATTGAGCGGCCATGATGCTTTAAAAAGAGTGTGATGGAATACACTGCCATTGGGGAAAAATGAGTGGCAAGCTCAAATCAAATGTGGGTGATAATAAATCATGTTGGAAGAAGAAATCAATATTCTTTGAAATTGAGTATTGGGAACATATCTACATGTACAACATGTTCTTGACGTGATGCACATTGGCAAAAATATATGTGAAAGTCTCCTTGGTACACTACTTAACATTCCAGGAAAAACAAAGATGAGAAAAAGGAAAGAAGACCTTTTCGCGATGAAAATGAGGCATGAGTTGGCACCAGTGAGAGGGGAAAAGAGAACATTTCTGCCACCGGCTTGTTATACACTAAGTAAAGATGAGAAAAAAGAAAGCTTGTGATTCTTTGTATAGAATGTAAATCTCCACATGTTATTCATCCAATCTTAAAAATCTTGTCTCGATGGAGGAGTTGAAACTTGTTGGCTTTAAATCACACGATTGTCACACTTTAATGCAACAATTGCTTCCAGTGGCCATCCATGGTGTCTTACCCAAACAAGTCAGATATACTATCACTAGGTTGTGTCTCTTCTTCAATAAGTTATGTATTAAAGTGGTAGATGTGGGGAAGTTAGATGATATGCAAAGTGATGTTGTGACGACTTTGTGTTTACTTGAAAAGGATTTTCTCCTCATTCTTTAACATCATGGTTCATTTAATTGTTCATCTTGTGCGGGAGGTCAAATTGTGTGGACCAGTTTTGTATGGATGGATGTACCCATTTGAAAGATTTATGAGAATCTTAAAAGGTTATGTGCAAAATCAAAATCGGCCCGAAGGGTGTATAGCTGAATGTTATATTGTTGAAGAAGCTGTGGAGTTTTGCTCAGACTACCTGTCTAATATGCACACAATTGGGATCCCTTTAGGACATCGCCAAATGGAAATTACTAGGCCGCTATCAAGTGCTTAAGTACACTCCACCATTCAAGAAGAGTGGGAGCAAGCAGACCGTCACTTATTGACAAATACTATGGAGATTGATCCTTATGTCAAGTAATTTCTCCAATTCACTAATACTTTCCAAAAGAATTTTATTTTCTAGTGTTTCATTGGTTTGCAATCACTTCATTAGGGAACACATGGAGCACTTGAAGGAAACATTTCCTAATAAAGTTAAGTCACAAAAGTGATTACTAGATTAGCATAACCGGAGGTTTATTAGCTGGTTGCGCAATCGTGTAAGTTCCTTAACTATTACATACTATCACATACTTCGAAATTTTCACCATTAAAGAAAATGTTAATTTTTGCATTAATTATAGGTTGCAAATGTTATTAACAATTCCACCAATCAAATACTAGAGTGGTTGAAGTGGATCACGCATGTACCTAGCAAATAAGTGTTGAAATATTTTAGTTATTTTATTAATGGGGTCACTTATCATACAAAGAAGCGTGACAATATTCGAGCTATTCAAAACTCGGGAGTAAGCTTTGTTGCAAAGATAATGCAAGTTGCTAGTGCAAAGGATAAAAATCCAGTTGTGTCAGACATGGTGTTTTATGGAGTTATTAAAGAGATATGGGAACTTGATTACCACAACTTTCGAATTCCAATGTTTAAATGCAATTAGGTAGAGAATAATAGTGGTATTAAAATAGATGATCTTGGTTTCACACTGGTAAATCTCCAAAGAGTCGGATTTAAATCTGATTCTTTTATATTAGGCAGTCATGAAAAACAAGTTTTTTACAATGAAGACCCTCAAGATCTTGCATGGTCTATGGTGCTTACTACTCCTAGTAGGGAGCACTTTGAGTTCGGCAATGGTGAAGAGATGGAAGAAATTGCAATCCTCCACCAAATATTTACGAGAGGGTTGCCATCATTAGATATTGATGAAACAATTGACAATGAATCGCCATGTATTCGTGAAGATTGTGATGGGATTTGGGTTGAAAGTGCATCGTTTTAGTTTGGGAGGGTACTTGAACTTTTGTTAACTTTTGAGGCTACTTGGACTTCTATATTGTTTGAGAGTACTTCTATATTGAACTTTTGTTAACATGCATACTTAGATTATCATTGTCAATCCTTTGTGGGCTATTAAGCTTACAAAATAATTAATGTCTTGCTAAAACTAACTTAGGATTTAGCCTGGAGGTCCTAGGTTCGAGTGTGGATGAAGACATGAAACCCACTTCCAGGGGTGGGAGTCTATGAGTGGCGACGCGTGTGGAAAGCCCAAAGGAAAAAGGTTAAGGAAAAAGCCTGTTTGAGATATCCGCCGGTCATTATAGTTTCTGCCCGATTTTTTAGGAGTATTCTAGGAAAATATTTCAACCAAGTCTTTTAACAACTCTTGTACACTTTTGACACCCAATTTTGTTGAACAAAGTCTTCTTTTCACCAATATGTTTTGCATAAAACAATCACTCAATAACCCAACTAATGAAGTGGAGTATCAAACTACCAAAGATGACATTATTAAGGAGTACTGTCACCAAAATAATGTCAATAAAAGCCCAAGGATGGGATTGATGATGAAAATTGATAATATTCAAATTTTAAAGAGCAAATCATATATTGTGAGATTGAAGAGCAAGACTTGGAGCATAGCATCATTGAAGACATCCAAAAAAGAAGTCTTAATGTGATTTCAAGAAAAGGTAAGTGCATCATGTCTATATATATAATTTGAATCTTTTTGTGTAGCTTATACTTTTGTCAAAATCATGTTGAGCTAAACTTTTAGTGTTTGAATGTAATGAACTCTATAATGGATTTGTGATTATGGTTTGAATGTTTTTAATATAATTTTCATGTTTTGTGAGATTCACTTATTATGCTTCATTTATTCGATTTAATATTTACTGTGTATTGATTTGAATTTTATTCTCATCACGTAATCGATAGATTTATGGTGTGAAAGAACCAATATAAGTGAAATGAGTTGCATGCAATCCTAGATATATGACGACATAAATCTTTCGGATTAGAGTCAAACATAATATGAGAATTCATAAACCGTTAATGCAATCTTGGGGTTTTTAACTAGAAATATATTTCGGTTAATCAACTTAAGATTATGAGTTTTTCGCCTTGAAAGAGGGTTTAACTTAATTTGAGAATTTCCACGGTCCATGAAGCATGAAATTATGTTAAAAAGGGTTGGTAATTATTTAAGGGTTCAAAGTTGTATTTATTCTTGTTAAAATCACAAAAGAATTCTAGAGTGAGTTGTATTTGAACACATTTTTTTTATCTCTTGATCTCATATTTTACAATCTTCCTTTATTCAATCATTTGTAATTTGTTGATTAATAGATTTTTGCTTTTTTTTTTTTACAAAACAACCATATGAAAATTGATAGATTACATAACGATAGGTGTACTTGCCTAGGTTGTATTTAAGAATAGTTTCCGAGCCATCACATATTGAACTATGAAACTTGTTGCAAACATGAAAGAATTTTTTTTTGAATGTGTGATTGTTATTGAACTTTGAAATTTTGGAGACATGACCAAAATATTTCATTGTTAGTTGTTATTTTAATCGGCAATTTGGGGTGGGCGGTTCTTCCCATATTGCGTCAGTTGTCGCTGCTAATAGCGGTATGGAATCAATATTTTCAGAAATTTTTTTATTTTTTATTAATTAAATTAATTAAAATTTTAATTGATTTTATAATTTAAATAAGTATACTCAAAAATTTAATTTGATTATACTTATATTTCTTGGGGGCATTTTCATCATTAAAAGTGAATAGGTACCAATTTATAAAAAAAATGTGAAGTATGTGAACTAAATTGGTAACTCGGAAATATCGGGTATCAACTAGTAAAGTGCCTATATGTCAGGTACTAAAAAATAAATAACCCGGATTCAATATATACATAAATCAAACTATATTTTGTTAACTAAAATAATTATGAGACCAATTTTGCAATTTTTGACATAATAGTGCCATTTATTTATTATAAGTTCATATTCTTATATTAGTTGCTTTTACAACTCATCTGAGTATCGACAACTTAATAAAATTGGGCTAATTTATGATTCTTGCACATTAACTTTTCTGAGTTTTTTGTGGCCCATCAAGGTTCCCACCTCAGTCCACACAGATCTTGAGATCACTGCATTGACAGACAATAATGCAATTAAGGTTTTATAATTTTCATTTACCGATCAAAAAAAAAAAAAAAAAAAAAGGTTTTATAATTTTAAAATTACACGTAGCAAAAAAACAAACCAAAAAATTTAAAACAGAATCAATAAAAAGTATTTGTGGAAATGGTACAAAATAGTCATTTAGAAAATGTAAAGATGAAAAATAGCCATCTTTTCTAAACACATCTTTTTAGCCATTTTGGGGTGTAAAATGACATTCATACCCTTCTAGCATGTTTGTTTGATATTTTCTCTCTTTCACTTATCTCTATGTATCCTTTTACTCTTTCTTTTAATTTTTTTAAAAATCAAACCTGTATTTTTCGTTTTTAAATATGCAATATAGGTGTTGAATTATATATATCGAAAAGAGGATTAATTTGATATATTATATATTCAAAACGGATTTAAAAAGAAAAAGTTATGTGAATTCAAAGTTTTTTGGAGAAAAACAAAATAACTCAAGTTATAATAAGTCTTTGTGACTCGATGTCGAGTTATCAGAATCGATGCCAAGTCACAGGGATGCGTGTTTTTGTGCAGTTAAATTGACTCACGGCAAATTAGGTTTTTCGCACCCCAAAATGGCTAAAAAGATGTGTTTGAAAAAAATGACTAAAAAACATCTTGGTTTGATGAGAATGGCTAAAAAAAAACGGCTGATTCGTGGATTGCTCAACGATTATTACACACTTGTAGTATATATTGATAACATTATATTTTTATTTCTACTTTGAAAGTTTCACAAAAATGATGCTTTGAATACTCTCAGTTACTATTTTTAACTCAAAATATGAAAAAACCAACAAATTTTTTTCATATTTATTTTCAGAAAACACTAAAAAGTCCAACGATTCACAATATATCATTTAAATGCTACACCTGACGATCATCTAAGTGTTCTATCATTTTTTTTTTTTTAATTTTAGGAAATAAAAACCACCATTCATTCATGCGTAAATGTACCATGCACCTAGTGTAAAGAAGTAAGAGACAACAACTTACAACAAACAGCAAGCGAGGCGGTTGAAATATAAGTTCGAAAGGCCACATTGATTTTTAATCGCCTCCATTTTGTGTAAATTAAGTTTAAAAGGCAGCCGACCAGGCGATGCTTTGTAGCATTTGCACAGATCTGGAAATGGTGCAGAGATCCAACTCGTACTACCTAAGCAACATTGAGGACTGGGTCTGCTTGAAGTTCCAGTTATGAAAGCCTCACATGGTTTCAACCTTTCTATAGGCATTTTGGAGCAATCTATGTTGTCACACATTCCAGTAGCAATAAACCATGAAAGGACCAAACCCAAAACAGAAAATGACCTAAACATTATTATATTTGCCATTATCTTATTTTTTTTTTGTATTATACGAATGTAATATATTGACATTGGATTATTGTGCCATATATATAGGACCATACATATCCTCATATCCTATCTACTTTTTATTAAGTTCAATCATGTAGCGATTACAAAGATTACATGTTATTGAAATAAGGAAATTGGATGCTAGAAATTAATTCATATTGATTTTGACAATAAAATTTGTAGCATCTTGCGTAAAACATAATTAGTGTTAATTAAGTTCTTACAGATATTAATTATAGATTTCTCAATATCTGATTTCAAATTCTATTGCCATTTGTAATTAATATAATTTGTCATAAAACCCAAGTTTAATGCAAATTGTCAACGTAGTCATAAAATTACTGAAACAGGTTTTTTTTTCTTCTTTCTTTTTGGCAAGAGTCAATGTGGTATACAACTATTTCATATTAAAAGCCAGGGCTGTTGGTTTTCATTCTAATGGAAAAACTCATTTTCCATCCAATTGAGGTAGTTTTTCAAATTTTTATTGCAACCTTTTGAAAAGTGAAAATATGTTTGGTTCTAAAAAGAACTTATAGTGTGTAGTGTGAAATTTGAGAATATGTTTGTTTAGTATTTTTTGTTGATTTTTTTTTATTAAAAAATGTGATGAGATGATCATTTATATGTATGTTATGTAAGTGCGGACCCACTTACACTATAAAAATAAACTAGTTTACCTACAAAAAATATGTAGGTAAATATTAAGATAATTGTATAATATATGTAAATTGGTTGTAGGTAATATCATTGTAGGTAAATATTTATTTAGAATCTAAAAACTTGTTGGTAAATACCTACAGCTTTTTCTCGTCACTAAATTTAAAATGCGGTGATCTGTCCATATATTTAGTCCCAAAACTAACAGAAAACTTAAGCGACCGTTAACTCTAATCTTACAAGACCAAAAGTGCATTTATCCGAAAATTAATAAAAAAAAAGAAAAAAATATTTGAAAATCAACAATTTTCTTAAAATTTTGAAAATTATTTCAATAACATTAAAAATTATTTGCAATTTATTAAAAAATTATAAAAATCCAAAAGTTATTTTAAAATCAAATCTAAAATAAGAAAAACTCAAATTTATTTTTAAAAAGTTGTTTTTAAAACTAAACGATGTTTTAAAATCTGAAAATTTGTTTAAAAACTAAAAGTTGTGTTAAAAATCGACAATTAGACTTGCATGCTTGTGGGTTTGGTCCAAAATACAAACGCTACGTCTTGCGCCGCCATTGCCGTCGGCTTGGCCCGGCTCGGGTTGCGGTCGTGGGCCGTGCTTGAGCTTCAAGGCCTTTATAGTTTTGGACAAAATTTATTTGGACCCTTTAAAATTAATTTTTTTAGTCAAAATTTGGGTTGGGCCTCGGGTTTGGACCTCACGGGCGCGCAGTGGAGTGCGCGGACGTGCACACGGAGACGGTGTGCGGCGCGCAGCCTGGATAGAGGCCAACGTGCGTGTGCGTGCACCAGTGCGCGACGCCGCACTGAGCGAACAGAGGCCAAAACCTATCGCGCGAATATGCACGGACGCGTACTTTCGAACTGATGCCCCTGTTCTAGCAACCATGTGCATTTTTTGGTTGTAGACATATTTTTTCGATCCAAAAGACATATCGTTTTCACGAGGCACCTTGAGGCCTATAAATACAAGGCCCCTGCAGATGTAAACAAACGAAAATCATAAGCCTAAAATCGAGTCATTTTTGCATTAGCATATTGATATCATTTTCTTCCGAAAGTTTGAAAGTTCAAATACTTATAGTTCGATGTTGGTTAGATTTGTGCAAGTGCTGCTAAATCAAACTTGTTAAAGTCGTTTTATCTTAGGGACGACCGGAACTGTAAGTACTTTGTATACGGGGTAATTTCGTCTTGCAGAGACAATATCTAATACTGGTCTCGACTTAAGTTATGTCCAGATTTTTCCAAATACCTAGTCATTTTCTTGTAAACAGTACCCGCCTTACACACATCAATAACTGAATATTCAACATTACAGTAATAACATTTTTTCGTTTGTTTAAGTTTTTATTTACTTTAATAATTTGAGATTGAGATATACTCGTTTTGCTTAAATTCATAAAAAATCTCATTTTTTGTATGTAATTGCTATCATTTTTCTTCTTTCATTTAACCGATAAAACGGCATCAATGTTGTTATTTTTTTCTGTTATTTAGACCGTAAGTTATTTTTAAACTTGATATAAATCAAAATTAATAGAGAATATCAGCTAAATATTTTGTGAATTAGTAACTTCTGTGCATTTAGATTTTTTAAATAAATTGTGCTGCGAGAAACAAAATTAGTTAGAATATTTGAAATAATTCCAGGGCTCAAATGGAATTCCTATATAGACTTAAAGTTGATATCACTATGAGAAAAAATCAATATCAAATTACAGAAAAATTTCCTATTTTTTGTTTGGTTTCTACTTCGATTATTACGATTTCATTTATCTAGAGTCAACAAACGGTACGGCCAAAAGGGTCCCGAAGGCCACATTGAGACCGAACGGCTACTGTTCTCTTTTCATTTATATATAATAACAAGCGTATTTCTAAAAATATTTTCCGCCTAAAACATTCTGATAAAAAGAGTAAAATATATTTAAGGCTTATATCAATCATAATTTCTATCTAGATTAATGATTCAAATTTGGTAAACTTTGGTACATAGATTCAATATATAATGTTAAGTTCTTAAATTTGTAAATTCTGTATAATTCTGACAATTTCTTTCTACCATAAACATTATTTATGTATTTTAGATGTAGGTCCCAAGGGGTGTGAGTAAGGTTTAGAAGGGGGAGGGGGTTGAATAAACCTTACCAATTTTTCGATTTTAGTCATTTTAAAATTTTTACAGAGTTAACTCTCACACAGTTAAGTCCTTGAGGGACAACTAAGTTAGTTATTCAAATAGAGTTAGCCACTCAATGATTTCGGAATTTGTTGATAGAATAACTCAGTTGTTTAACCTAAGCCTTAACTTGTGTTGGTTTTATCATCGGAAGACTTAACACCCTTGAATTTGATATAAACTTGTTTTAACACTTGATTTTTGCACTTAGTTATTAATCAGTTGGATAGCAAATTATCAGCAGATATAAGTAAGTATGCAAAAATAAAAGTGCTGAAATGTAAATGACACAAATGATTTTTATAGAGGTTCTAAGATGGAGAAATTCTTCTAATCCTCTCTTCTCCAACTCCTGGAGGAATCCAGTAAGTAATGATCAGTTCACAAAGTGGTTATGAGTCTAGATACAAGTCTTGATCACACAGCTGACTTGCTCCTTGGACTCAGTCTAGAGATGCCTTGGTCACACAACCGGTTTCTCTTCGACTCGAACCTTCTTCACGGGAAGGAAGGCGCTTTACTACTGACTCACTCACTTTCTCAAGCTTCTTGGATTTGATCACGAAGCCCTCCAATAACTTGAGACTGGTTCGACCTTGAACCTTCCTACAATCCTCCTTGGAAAGTAGACCCCTTTTGATTCTTCAAAAGTTTCCTCTTCAACAGTTTGAGGTAGTCTTTCCTTCACAGCTTTATGTTGGATTGATTTCCTTAGAGTTTCAGGCTTGAGGATTTGCTTGAATATTTTTGAGAATGTTTGCAGGTTACAGTTTGAATATTGCTTGCTTGTTCGTGGTTCAGGTAACCTTTTCTCAATGAGTTTCCTCAGCCTTTTATAGTGAACTTTCAAAAATCTGCCCGTTGAAGAGATAGGCTGATTTTCAAAAGACACTTGAGTTCGTTGGCTTGTCTTTTCTTGATCTTCAATCTTGAAATGTAGACCTTTCCTTGTATTAAATGAATGTTCAGCTTTTCAGGTTCTGACACGAGGTGCAGTGCTTCCCATTGGTTTATTCCTTTTGCACGCTTCTGGGACGAGCACTTTAAGACTGGCAAAGATGGAAGTATTACTTATTTAAGTAATGTTCTTGACTTCGGCAACGGATTCCTTTCGATTGACTTCTCTTGGTCGCCTATTTCCCCAGGTGACTTGAGTCTGCTTCAATCATTTGAAGACTCAACTGTCACTTTCAACTTGTGACTTGGCTTCTTGAGATGACTTAGACTGACACTTCACACAGCTGTCCCTCAGCTGATACATCTTCAGTCAAGTTCTTGATCTTCTTTCTTGGCCATACTCAGTTGTTCCACAGCGGAGTCTTCACTTCAGTCTTTAGTTGACTTCTTGTATATCCAGGCTTAGCTGACTCGACTCAGCTTTTCCAGCCCTATCTACTACAATGAAAATTACAAGAAAAATGGGGTGCCAACTTTCTAGTTTAAATTTTACATGGCATTCATCAAAATCTACAAAATAAATTTCCCAACAATTTCCCCCTTTTTGATGATGCCAAAACTTAAAAACATTAAACAACATGTAAACAACAAACATACATACAGACAATGCAGTAACAAAGAATGTATACGTAGAATAAATCATTTTATTGATCATAACATTCTTGTCCTTTACACAGCTGTTTACAAAGTGTATCAGAGCATATTTAAATCTAAGCAAATTACAAGCATCTATGCTAAGACACAAATATAAAGAGAGAAATTACAAGATACTTTACTGAATATACAGATGACTTACACAAAAATGTATTTACAAGAGTAAAATACATGAAGGATTCGCAGCAACACTTCATCGTCTTCGCTGCCTCATTTTTTCCTCTTCAGCTCTGTCATCATCAACTCTCATTCTTTTTCATTCTTTTTCAGCTGCTTTCTTCTTTTCATAAGCTCTCTTCGCAGCATCATCTTTTCGCTTCCTCTCTTGCCTCTCTTGCCATAGCTTGTCTTGTCTTCTGTTTTCCTATTCTATTCTTTTCACGTAGTCAACATTCTTCCTAGCCACTTCCAGATTCGCTACTTTATCATACCCAGCCCAGTAGATCATTCATTTCTTACCGGGATCTACATATTTGATATTTTTGGGTAGAGGTCTTGGTCGAAAATCTCTTCCTCCACCACTTCTTTCTCCTCCTCTGGGTGTATCTTTGTGACAGAGTCTTCTCGCTTACCATTTGAATGAATGGCTGCTGGTAGTCTCTTCGCCTATCATCGTTTCTTCGCATAACTCGCAGACCCTTCTCCCAAGATGATCCAGGCTTGGGCTACAGACATCTTCTGGAAATAGCCTTCGGATTCGAGCGTCTTAAATTCTTCAACAGATCTTGGCTCGGATCCGTCATCTGGAATAGTATCTTGATCTTTCCCTGTCGGAATGCCACCGAATTGTTTCATCACTGCTTCAATGTGGGCATCCGTCTTTTTATCGAACTCTAACGGATCTGCTACTACAATCTTTCTTTTCTTTGACATGGGCACAACAGAGTGTTCGATCGGCAGAGTTACTGGAAGTTTGCTGATTATTGAGGCTGTCACATGACCCTGCTGAGGGGTTTCATCAATCATTAGTGTCAAATCCTTTGACTTTTCCCCCTCAACTGCTTTTCCCTTTTTCTTCTCAGCTGCTACTTCTTCTTTCAAATTCCTTAGGTACTCTTCTTCCCTCTTTTTGGCATCAACAAAGGAGAGAGGGACCCCTGGGAACATTCCAGTGAGCATGAAGTTGAGTCTGCTGAGAGCTGAGTTCTGCTTGGAGTCTGCTGCGGCATGTGCTGTTCTAAATTCTGAACGAGTGGCCTTTGACTCTGCTGCCATAAGTTTCATTTCAGCCATGAGAAGGCTGAACTTCGTATTCATGTTCTTCTTAAGACGTAGAATTTCTTTTCGATGGAATTCACGCAGTAACTCCATTTAAGTTGTGTGGGAGGCATGTAATCTCTCCATATAGGCCTGCATCCTCTGCTTCATATCAGCATTGTCAGCACTCCAAACAAGCATTTTATTGTACAATGCCTTGAAATAGCGAACTTGTTCATATCGCATTGCACTCTGCTGCTGACACCACTCCCTGATCCTTACCACTATCCCTCTTAAATCTGCTGTGAGGGTGGCATCTCTATTGTCCAGACATAGATCTAATGAGGCCTGGTGCTGTTCGATCTTCTCAATCTCTGCACAGATCGTCTTGAAGACTTCACGAATCTCAGCTGTCACACCTGATTCAGCTGCCGGCCATTCTGCATCGAAGTCAAAATTTGCTGGCACAATGGAGTCTGTAGGGATTACAGGATCTTCTCGGATGGTGAAATGTCGCTGCTCTTTAGCTGTCTCTTCCTCTAGCTCTGGCAGCTCAATTGAAAAGGGAAATAATTGTTCAAAAGTATCATCTCACACATAAGGGATTGAAATTTGAGTCTATGCCTGTGATGATCCTGGTGGAGTCGTGATCGCTCTGCAGATTGTGGGAACTGCGTATATGACTCGGTTTCAGCTGGGCCTTTTGAAATGGGTTGGCCAGCTGACTGAGCCTCAACTATCTTAACAACTTCTTCGGCCTTAGTGGATTTTGCTAAGTGAAGTACCTGTTCCTCGACTGTATCATCAGCGTCATTGGATGATGATGAAACCTGGGGGCTTGATTCATCATCAAAGTTAAATGTTTGACGAGCAGCTTTGAAGCTTCACTGACTCGTCTGCAGGAGAACATCCTCAGTTGGGTCCTTTTGATGTGCAACATGTGTGGACTCAGCTTTGTCTTGGACTTTAAATGATATGTCAGGGTTTTCCTAGGAGTCATGAAGTGCACTAATCTCCTTCTCAGATTCAACAATGTTAAAAGGAGGGATATTCTGAACTTCTTGGGCTTTACCCAGGGAAGTCTCAACCTCCCTTGGGCCTTCAACACCTCCAGTCTCAACTGCAGAGAGGCCTTCTACATTCCCTTCGACAGTCTCAGCTGTCTTAGGGTCTTGGACCATGGCATCCGAGGAGTCTCAACCCCTTGGATTGCACTTTCACTGCCCAGAGTGTTAACTCCCGGGGCATTTCCATCCTGTGCCTCTCTATCGCAAAAAAAGCGGTGTCCTCGACCGCAAAGCAACTGACACTTCAGCTGGGACAGACTCAACTATCCGAGCTTCGTCAATGTCAACCTGCTGTGGTTCTTTTTCAGTTTCCACTTCGCCTCCTTTATTCAATATGGAGTCATCTGCAACATCCTCTGACCCTGCTGCAGTGGAGTGAGTTTCCCCCTCAGCTGGCACACCAACTGAGTGACTGATGGTGGGGTCACTCTTTTCTCGAATCGCGGATGCTTCCGTTGAGTGCTCAACCATTGGGGTAGGTGGTGAAACACCTTCACTAGGGGTTGGCTCAACTTGGGTGCCCAAATTCCCAGTTTCATCGCCAATTCCCTTGGACCAATCTTCCGACTGCACTGGGGATGTAGTTGCGGCAATAACTGTGGCAATCTGCTGCACTACTCCCAATGGGTATATTTGCAGGAGAGATTGTGAGGGCTCTCCTAGTCCTTCAAACATTTGTTGCTCATGCATCATCCTGGATTCCCTCAGAGCTTGCTGCATGTCTGACTTTTTTGTTGCAGAAACGAGATCCATGTCTTCATCACTCTTTGAGAACACATCTATATGAGGATGAGTGTGTTCCAGAGTTCTAGTAAGAGGACATATACTGGCTTTCTCGAGTGCTTCTGCTTTCTCAGCTACTCTGGCTTTTTCTTTCTCCTTGTAGATGTGTAGAATATTTAGGCAATTATCCTCATCCGAGCACAAGCACAATGTCAACTTCGAGAAATTGCATCAATTCATATTCTTCTTCGATAAACTCAGGGCGTTCAAACTGCACCCTTGAGTGACTTAGCTTTATTGCCCTCCATTCCCGTAGACAACGCTGAATGTCTAGATATACAGGAGAAACTATGATAACATCATCATCCTTATCCTCCTCTTCTTGTCCTTCCTTTTCTGGAATGGAAGGCAACATGTCGCTTCTTCACCTTCAAAGAAGATCGGTTGCATGCGGAGAGACAACTATTTCACCTTGAAAGATTAGCCTCACGAACATCTTTTTATTTACATGGAAGGGTTTTCCATGTTGAAGGGAATGCCCTTCACTTCCATGGTTTTAACTTGGGAGGGTGGCCAATCACCAGGCCATAACCGAAAGATCCTCCAAAGGATCCGTCTTCCTTATATGATTTTTTCACAACATTATGGCAGAGTCTACTATACACGAACTCAACCTAGTTAACTTTCTTGCCTCGCATGATCGCGTCATGATGACGATCGCCTTAGTCTTTGACACCTGAAAGTTGAAGCCGCCAAACTTAATGTCTACACACTTTGAGACGACATCCATCGCCTTGTGATAGTCGATTCTTCAAAGATCCGTCTTCTTCTCAATGTAGACCACCTTCGCGAAGACACCTGGTCGAAGGTTTGGCTACCTCTTTCCATGCTTGTGATAAGTTCTTGAAACTTCTTCTCAAGTCAACATCGAAGACCGTTTATCTCAGACATGCCCTCAGACGGCAACAAACAATGCTCCGCAAGGTCTTTATTAGTTATCATAATGTCACTTGCAGTGGACAAAAGACTTGATGCCTTCGTCCTGCACCTCCGCATTCACGTAGAACTGAGCCACCTCTTCAAGGTAAGTATGCGAGTACTCCAAAGTAAGAAAAGCCTTGAGACCGGACTTTTCCAACATATCAACAATTTTCTTCACTAGGGTTTCATCCAAACCCTGCTTTACCATGCCTTCAAAATCCACGGACGATCCTGAGTGGATTTGCTTCGATAACTTGACAAAATTGAACTTTGGTGCCATTTGTAGATAATTTTACCGATTAAAACTTGATAAATTGGCTTGAGAACACGTAGGGTTTGCGAGAGAGAAAAGAACTTGCTTTCTTTTGCTTTAAAAGATGAACAGTTTTAGTAAAGTGTGAGAGAGAAGACTGAAAACCGTATATAAGAACTATGAAAGGACGATTTTTTGATTTTTGAAATTTAATCAAGATCAACGACTCAGATTTAGCACCTCAAACCGCATTTAATTCCTCGCATTTAATACGGCAGCATTTATATCCAATCATATGTTTACTGTGCAGCTTTTGACTGTACCCATCATTATTACGCTGACGTCATCCTTAAAAACATTCCCGCTCATTTAAAACGACTGCGTTTTTGTCACTTAACTCATAAATGACTCAGCTTATCTCAAAAATGACTTAACTCATCTTCTCTCTTTTTATTAAGTGACTCAGCTGCAGCTAACTCGATAAAGCTGACTTTTTGATATGGCTGTTTCACTTGGCTGATGTGAAAAATTGATTCATTTCTATCTCTTCTCATTGAGTCTTCTGAGTGTTAACTCAGCTCAATTAACCCTAGCTCATGCTTAAGCTGTTCAAATCTTGATTCACATAAGGGTTTGGTGAATATGTCAGCTAACTGCTTATCAGTTGAGATATATTCCAAAGTGATGTCTTTCTTTTGAACATGATCTATTATAAAATGATATCTGACATCAATGTTCTTTGTTCTTGAATGCAACACAGGATTTTGAGTGATTGCAATAGCACTTGTGTTATTACACATAATTGGAATCTTTTTTTTTTCAATTTCATAATCTCTCTTTGTTGTCTCATCCATAAGACTTGGGCACAACAGCTGTACGCAACTATGTACTCTGCTTCAGCTGTGGATGTGGCTATTGAATTTTGCTTCTTACTAAACCAGGAAACCAATCTGTTTCCAAGCATTTGACATGTACCTGAAGTACTCTTCCTGTCAACTCTACATTTAGCATAGTCAGAGTCTGAGTAACCAATAAGCTTGAATCCACGTTCCTTTGGATACCATAAGCCAACTTCCTGGCATCCCTTCAAATATCTTAGGATTCTCTTAGCTGCAGTCATGTGGCTCTCCTTTGGTGCAGATTGAAATCTTGCACATACACCTACTACAAAGGTGATGTCTGGCCTGCTGGCTGTTAAATAGAGCAGTGATCCAATAAGTGCTTTGTATATTGTTTGATCTACAACCTTACCATCTGCATCCATGTCCATCTTGACTGATGTGTTCATTGGTATTTTCACAGAAGACTTCTCTTCCATACC
The DNA here is from genome assembly GCA_016081115.2 of Rehmannia glutinosa. NCBI lineage: Eukaryota > Viridiplantae > Streptophyta > Magnoliopsida > Lamiales > Orobanchaceae > Rehmannia > Rehmannia glutinosa. The sequence goes on from CM071926.1 coordinate 14,770,969, forward strand.
AAATTTCTTCATTAAATCTCTGGTGTACTTTGTTTGACTTATGAAATTTCCATCATTCAATTTCTTAACTTGAAGTCCTAGGAAGAAAGTTAGCTCTCCCATCATGCTCATTTCAAATTTGCCTTGCATGAGGTTTGAGAACTTATCACACAACTCTTTATTTGTGGATCCAAAAATGTTATCATCCATATATATTTGAACAAGTAGTATACTCTCTCCATCTTGAATTCTGAAGAGTGTTTTGTCCACTTTGCTTTTGGTGAATCCATTATCAGTTAGAAACTGAGACAATGTATCATATCATGCTCTTGGTGCATGTTTCAATCCATATAATGCTTTCTTGAGCTTGTACACCTTATCTCCAATAGTCTTCTGCTCAAAACCTGGAGGTTGTTCAACATAGACTTCTTCCTCTAACAGTCCATTTAGGAATGCACTTTTCACATCCATTTGATATACAATGAAGTTCTTGTGAGCAGCATAGGCAATAAACATCCTTATTGCTTCTAATCTTGCAACAGTAGTAAAGGTTTCATCAAAATCTATTCCCACTTCTTGGCAATACCCTTTGGCTACCAATCTTGCTTCGTTTCTTACCACATATCCTTCCTCATTCATCTTTTTTCTGAAAACCCATTTTGTGCCAATAACATTATGATGGGTTGGTCTCTGCACCAATTCCCATACTTTGTTCCTTTCAAACTGATTCATCTCTTCTTGCATGGATTGAATCCAACGTGTATCATCCAGTGCTTGAGATACATCTTTTGGCTCTATTTGGGAAATAAAATAAGTGAACATTGCTTCTTCGAGCTCGGATCTGTTCTTACACCATCTCTAACATCTCCAATGATTAGCTCGGTGGATGGTCTCTCACCATTTCATGTCGGGTTGAAGTAAGTTACTGGTTTGTTGTCTTGCGATTGCGTTGTCTTGAGCACTCTTTCATCATCATTCATTGCAGACTTTCCATTGTCTTTGAGATTGACTATCTCATCTTCATCTGGTGATTACTCTTACTTGACTTCAACATAAGGACTCTTCTGCATAGTTGGCTGATTCAACTTATCAGCTAACTCTTCAATGTCTTCTTCATTCACATTGGGTTTATAAAAAACAACATGAATATACTCTTCTGTGACCATAGTCCTCTTGTTCAGCACTCTATAGGATTTGCTCTCAGCTGAGTATCCCAAAAAGATACCTTCATCAACTTTTGTATCAAAAGCCTTTAGATTATCCTTGCCATTGTTGTGGATGAAGCATTTACATCCAAATATTCTAAAATATGAAACATTTGGCTTTCTCACTGTCCATATTTCATAGTGTCCATATTTCATAGGGAGTCTTGGTGGGTTAATCCATTTTATCATGCATCTATTTTGAGTATAACATGCGGTGTTGATGGCTTGACCCAAAATCTCTTAGGCAATCCAAACCAACTAACATGGTTTTTGCAGCTTCCTTGAGAGTTCTATTCTTCTTTCAGCCACTCCATTCTGTTGTGGAGTTCTTGCTGCAGATAAATCATGAGCAATGCCATTTTCAACACGGTACTGAGTTATTATTCCATTGACAAACTCAGTTCCTCTATCAGACCTTATTTTTCAGACTTTATTTTTATAATGGTTTGGCTATTTTCATTTTGAACTCTTTTCATCAGCTGAGGTAATTTCTGCAAAGTTTCCTTCTTTTTGCACATGAAGATTGTCCATGTATATCTTGAATAATCATCCACCACCACTAAGGTGTATTTCTTTCCACTTATCTTTGGTCTGGTTCAATGGACCAAATAAATCCATATGCAACAGATGCAATATCCTTGTTGAAGAAGGACTAAGCTTCTCCTTAAATGAAGATTTGATCTGCTTTCCCATCTGGCATGCATCACATACACTTTCCTTCTTGTACACTGAATCTGGCAATCCTTCCACAAGATGACTTCTTGCAAGCTTGCTGATTGTCTTGAAGTTCAGATGACTCAGCTTCTTGTGCCACATCCAACTTGATTCGGCTGTGCTCTTCGCTAACAAACTGGTTCTTGGTGTGGTAGTAGACCAGTCTACCACATACATATTCTTCTGTCTAGATCCTTGTAGCACTATTTCATTTGATTCAATATCTTTAATCTAGCACACTCCCATATTGAATCCAACATTGTAGCCTTTGTCATAGAGTTGGCTGATGCTTAACAGGTTGAAGTTGAGACCTTCAACATAAGCAACATTTGTGATTTCTAATCCATTCTTCTTGATGGATCCAATGCCTTTTATTTCCCTGGAGCTTCATTTCCTCCAAATATGACTTTTGCACCTCTAATCTCCTTGAATCTTGACAGATTTTTCTTGTTTCCTGTCATATGTCTGGAACAGCAACTATCCATGTACCAGGTTCCTTAGCACTCAGCTGTTCCTTGAACCTGCAATCAAGGAAATTAGCTTTTAGGTACCCATTCTTGCCTGGGTCCTGAGGGGTTAGTGTTGTAAGATGATCCAACCAACCTATAGCCAAATGACTTGACTCTAAGAGGTTGCCATCTATCTATGCCATAATCATAATTCACTTTGGCAAATTGGTTGGGGGCTTTAGGTTCATGCAGCTGTCTCTTTTGTCTGTATGGCTGTGTGTGTGTTTTAGCAATTACCTTCTTTGGGTAGTTGTGATATTTCTGAGTGTAGTGCCTGGGTGCATATATGTGCTGATAATAGCTCTTTTGCCTTTGGAATGACCTTTGTTGAGATCTAGGTCTTTGCAATTTAGGCTTGTATTCCATTGGTCTTTTCTGATTTTTCACATTATTTTAATCAACTTGGCTTGGGTAGTTTCTACCATTCCCATCACATGTGTTTCTTTGATAAAACTTCTGAGGTTTTTGGTAGCTCTGTTTATTCTTCACAGAGTACTTTCTATTTGGAGTTTTTGAGGAACTCGCTCGATTTCTTCTCGAGTTGTCCTCTCAAAGATACTCAATCGGCTATTTCATTTTCTTTATATCCAAGGCCAGTTTGTTTGTGATTGTGCTTTGGGAGGAATGTGGATGCAACATTTGGTGCTTTGGACTTATGAGATGCTTTATTGCTTGAAGATCCCTTTTCCAAAGTCACTCTAGGAGTTTGATTTGTGCACAAAGGAATTGAATCCTATGCCTGTCTTATCTCCACACTCTTTTTGGCTCATAATAAGGTCATCCAGTTGATTTACATGCCTTTGTAAATGAGACAATCACATTTTTGAGATCACTTTCCCTTTTTTCTCAAAGCAGACTATCTCTGCGATTAGTTTAGCATTCTCGTCTTTAGCTCTTTGTTCTCATCGCCTATGTGACTTAGAGTACTCAACTCCTTAGTCACGGTTGTGAGTTTTGGCTTTTGAATTTGTTTTCCTCATTTAATAGTGTGTGTGAGGATTTAATGTGGTCAAAGTCTTTCATCATTTTGCCTTATGAATCATAAAGATCAGTGGGTGATGAAGTGTGTGTATCACAATCACTATCACTAGAATCTGAATGAGATGAGTTAGAGTGTACCTCATCTTCTTGGTCTAGTTGATCTTGTTCTTTAGCCATTAGACAGATCATTGCTTCTTCTTCCGAATCACTTGAGTAGTCAACTTCACTGCTCTCTGAGTCTGCTGCTTCTTTCGACTTAGCTGTCTCAGCAGCCAACATGGCTTTCTTCTTTTCATGTCTTTTCTCTCCGAAGACTTTTCTTTCTTCTTCATTCTTGTACTTATTGATTGGTGAATAGGAAGAGTCAATTGCAAAATGTCCTGGTTGTCTGCAGTTCCAACACAGGTTCTCACCTCTTTGATCAACTCTTTCTGTCCTTGGGTTATCAGCTCTCTGATATTCAACCCTTTGATGCTCAGCTCTCTTGGGTGGCCTGTCTTCCCTTGACTTGGAGGGAGCTGAATGTCTCCTGGAGGATTCACCCTTGTTTCTTTTATAGTTTTTATTGAAGAACTTGTTGAATCTTTTAACCATCAGGGTAATCTCCTCCTGGTCTATGGCCTCCTTGACTTCAGCTCTCTTTACATCCTTGACTATCAGTGCAGTTGTCTTAGGTACATCTATCTCCTCTTGCTCTTTTCTTCTCAGCTCAAACTCATAAGCTTTGAGATCTGAGAACAGCTCATGATTGGATGTTGTTGTGAGGTTCATTGAATGTCTCAGGGCCATGACTTTCATTTCCCATTCAGCTGGGAGGCTTCTCAGAATCTTCATACACATTTCCTTTTGTGTATATTGGATGTTGTTGTGAAGACTCAACTGTCACTTTCAACTTGTGACTTGGCTTCTTGAGATGACTTAGATCGACACTTCACACAACCTGTCCCTCGGTGATACATATTCAATCAAGTTCTTGATCTTCTTTCTTGGCCATACTCAAATTTGTTCCACAAATGAGTCTTCGTTTTAGTCTTGATTGAGTTCTTGTATTTCCAGGCTTAGTCGACTCGACTCCTTTTCCATTTCTATCTATTACAATGAAAATTACAAGAAAAATGGGGTGCCAACTTTCTAGTTTAAGTTTTACATGACATTCATCAAAATCTACAAAATAAATTTCCCAACATTAGGAAATTAATAACAAAACACCATCTGTACTCTTTTTCAACCCATAAATCCAGTTTCTAAAAATCTGACTAGAGTTTTATAATTTAGTCATTTTTATATTCCAGCATATAAATTTTGTTATTAAATTGCGAAATTTCTTTCTATAATTCAAATTAATATTGTTTTCAATGTGTTGGAAAATAATCAATAACAAATTAAATTACAATCATATTATATGTACCATTGTATATAATTTATTTTGGGTATAATTAATGAGCACGATGTATATTTGAAACTCTAGAAATAAATAAATATATACATATATGAAGAGAACTCTATCAAAATAGTAGCTTAGAGTTTTCTCGTCCATTTTCAGCTACTATAAAAAGTAATTATACTTTACCCAATAAATAAATGTTTTTCGGTTTTAAAAATGCATGTTTTAATATTCAACTTTGTCCCATAATCGCCTTTAATTTTCGTAGTTTTTGATTTTACGTGCTTTCCATATATTCCTAATTTAATATTACACATTCTTTGATTTTAAAATTATATTAATTATTACTTGCCAATATTATGTATATTTTTAAAGAATCAATTAAAAAGATAAATGTTGATCGCTTTTGAAGTGATATGTTTTAATATCTATGTTAAAAACCCATAATCACTCTTCAATTTCTATAATTTTGATTTTATGTGTTTTTCGTACTTTCCTAATACAAATTATATATTTTTGATTTTTTAAAATTTAAATAATTATCATTTGCCAATTTATATATATATATATATATTTTCAATGAATCATATATATAATAATTGAAAATCTATATATCCATATAACACGATTTTCGTACTAGTGTTAGAAGGTTTAAAAAAAATACCCTATTAGTTTTGCATTATAATTTTTATTATATGTTTAGGACTTGCATTTTAAATAATATAATATTGATATATTAAATATATGATACCACAATATTCATGGTTAAATACCAAAATAGGGATATTAAAATACACAGATAGCTAGGTTTAAAAATTATGTTTAAATTAATAAAACTTGAGCTAGTCTCCTGTCAAACCGTCTAACGGATCTAGATCTGTTAGATCGGTCAAACTATCCTATCCATTTCGCTGACCCGGATCCGCCAAAAAAAAAAAAAAAGCCCCATTCGGACATCTCGTGATTGGAGCCCTAATTCCCAGTTTCCCAGCTTCTTCTTCTTCCTCCTCCAACCACAAACAGCCGCCGTGAAAACACAATCCTCATTAAAACAACAACAACAGCGGCGAAAGACAATACCAAACGAGGCGTAAAAAATACCACATCACGGCGCATCCTCAGGTGCGCACCTACACTACGTGATATTTTCCCCTTCCGCCATCTCTGCAAATTGACACCACCACCTCCATCGACCATCACCTCCGTTGCACAACCATCAATCAATGTGTTTGCGTCGAGCCTAATAGGTATTAGTTTGTGTCTACATTCCATCTACTTAGTAGTTAAATCTACATTGGGCAAAAAGCTTAAGAAGGTGAGACAATGGAGGCTGGAGACAACTTGAAGAATGACAGAGGTGAATGTCGTGTATTTTTAATTTGATTGTATTAAAATGTATTACACGTCGCATTCGAATGTATTAGTTGTATTAAAAAATGTATTAGACGTATTAAACTTTACAACTTGGTTGAAAGTCTCTTATTTTATAATTAAAAAGCTAAAATTTGTGGATTAGTATTACACATTGCATTTCAATGTATTAGATGTATTAGAAAAATGTATCAGACTTTACAGCTTCGTGTAAGTCTCTGTTTTATTATTATATGGCTTAAATTTGTGCATAAGTATTACACATTGCATTCTAATGTATTAGATGTATCAAATAAATGTATCGACTTTGACTTCGTGTAAGTCTCTATTTTATTATTAAATGGCTTAAATTTGTGGATAAGTATTACACATTGCATTCTAATGTATTAGAGTATCAAATAAATGTATCAGACTTTACAGGTTCGGGTAAGTCTCTATTTTATTTCTTAGTTGTTCTTAACTTATATTACTTTTAGTTGTAATAACACTAACAGATTCCAGTGATGATCATGGAGAAGGGAATAATGACACAGAGCAGGGAGACAACATTATTCCAATAGAAGCTGCTGAAGGTAAAAAGTCTGATATAACAACTAATACATTGCAGTGTAACAACTAATACATTGCAGCGTACCAAGTATTGTGTGTAATTCTGAAAAGTGTCATAATTTTCATACATTCCTTCCTGTTGATTATTTTCTTCTATTAAATATAACAAAAGACTTGACTGGTTGTCTTATTGGTATGAAGAGGAATAATGTTGAAGAAATATATACATTGTATCGCAATCATGCTCGGCAGCTTGGATTTAGTATTCGTAAAACAACTACGAGATGCAATGATGTTGGTGTTGTGATGGAAAAATATTTTGTATGTTCATGCGAGAGAGCTACAAGATCCAGAAACACCATTGAGAAAAAAAGAAAAAATTCTATAATACACGAACAGGGTGTAGGGCATCATTGAGGACAAAATTAAACAGTGATGGTGTTTATGAAATTGTTGACCATAGTATGTTGCACAACCACGAACTCACTAGAAAAGAGTGGAGTCATTTGCATCGTTCTGAAAGGGTGATTGCCACTAAAAATGCTAATGCTATTGGGGAGATAAATTCTTCTGGAATGAGAGCCACTGAATCTTTTCGATACATGGCGCAAGATGTAGGGGGTGAAGAATGCATTGGTCATACAATGAAGGACCACTTGAATTTTGTGAATCGTTTCAAAATGAATGCAATTGAGGCAGGCGATGCACAAACGCTGATTGACATGTTGTACCAACAAGATCTTTCAAGATCAAGACTTCTTTTTCAGAGTTAAATTAGATGATATGGGAAGATTGTGTAATCTGTTTTGGAGGGACTCAATGATGAAGGAGGATTACAAGATATACGGTGATGTTGTTGTATTTGATACGACATATCGAACAAATCGTTATAATTTGATTTGTGCCCCTTTTGTTGGGATTAATAATCATTGGAAGAACGTGATGTTTGGTTGTGCCTTCATAACAGATGAAAAAACTGAATCATTCGATTGGCTTTTTGAAGTTTTTAAAAAATCAATGGAAGGTCAATGCCCTATATCAATCTTCACAGATCAAGATCTAGCAATTGGAAATTCAATTGAAAAGGTAAATTAATATTACTGTACAATTTGCACTTCAGTTAATGTGTAATACTTTTATTTGTTAATGGTAATACATTACAATGTCGTGTGTAATACTTTTCAATGTCGTGTGTAATCTTCAATCGTGCTCTGTCTAAAAAACTGCACTGCACTTTAGTTTATATTCAAAAATACAATTTTCTGTTTATATGTAATACTTTTCTTTCTTAATACTAATACATTAAGTTGTTATATATAATACTTTTAATCTGTTTTGGGATTTTTTTTGTAGGTTTTCCCAGGTACGCGGCATAGGTAATGCTTATGGCACCTCTAGCAAAATGATATAAGCCGGTTCGGGAAGTTGAAAGGCGACAAATGCTTCAATGACGCATTTACCAATTGTTTGTTGGGGTGCACAACTGAAGTAGAATTCCAGGACTGTTGGGATAAAATGATTACAAGAAATGGGTTAGAAAGCCATCCATGGTTTAAGAGGTTATTCGATTTAAGAGAGAAGTGGTGTACAATATTTTACAAAGACTTTTTCTCAGCTGGAATATTGTCGTCACAGCGAAGTGAAAGTACAAACTATGCCATTGGATTTAATGTGAAGAAAACAACCAGTTTGACTGACTTTTATGGGATTTTCAAGGAAACAATTAAACGTTGGAGGAGCAATGAAGCAAATGATGAATTTCATTGTTCAAGGGCGGCTCCTACATTTGTATTGCCATTGACTGGACTATTGAAGCATGCTTCTGAGGTATACACATTGACACTTTTTAAAGATTTTGAAGATGAATTTTTAAAGTCAATTTCCACTTCTCGCATACAATGTTACATTTTGAGAGCAACATTATGTTTTTATCTTTGTTTGAATGATGATGGAGTTGGTTCACATACGGTGACATTTTGCTTCGCAACTAAATTGATAAGTTGCTCTTGCAAAAGATTTGAGGAATGTGGTTTCTTGTGTTGTCATTAAATTCACGGGTCCTTTATGTGAATTCGGATTTGAAATACAAAATTGTTATATCAAAAGAAGGTGGACAAAGTTTGCAAAAAGGACTTATGGGATAGATTAGATAGAGGAATTGGACAGAGTAATGTGCCTAAGGATTGCATTCCTTGGCGTCATGAAATAGCGCGCAAGTATTATAATCTGGTATTGAAATGCCAAGAAAATAAGGAAGCAAGAAGAATCCTTGAAGATAGTTATAACCGGGATTCTATGGCAATTGATGAATTGATGGATGCTACATTGAATTCTACAACTGAAACTGAGATTTCTAGTTCTTCTACTAGTATCCTAGATCCTACTCATTCGATTACAAAGGCGTAAAATAAAGAGCGAAAGGGCATTTTGAAAAAAACAAGAAGAAGAAGAGTGCTGACACATTAAACACAAACACATCAAGGTAGTTCGGGTCCAAAACTCCTAATCCTAGACTGTTTTAGAATGTATTAGTAGATACTGTTTTAGAATGGTTGATTATTTGTACTTAATTTCGATTTTGGTTACAATTCACTTCTCCGGTAATACATTGTAATTTATCGCTAATACTTTTCAATGTATCTGCTGATACATTTCTTATTTGTGTGTGATACTTTTTAACTTATCTCTTGTTTGTTCTACTAGGATTATTTATTATTGAACACTATAATACTTGATCAGGGGACTAATACTTTTTTCAATGTATCTGCTGATACATTTCTTATTTGTGTGTGATACTTTTTAACTTATCTCTTGTTTATTCTACTAGGATTATTTATTATTGAACACTATAATACTTGATCAGGGGACTAATACATTGTAACATATCTGCTTATACATTTCTTATTTGTGTGTGATACTTTTTAACATATCTCATGTTTTATTGTTCAGGGATTATTTATTATTGAACACTATAATACTTGAAAAGGGGACTAATACATTGTAACGTATCTGCTGATACATTTCTTATTTTTGTGTGATACTTTTTAACATATCTCATGTTTAATTGTTCTAGGATTGTTTATTCATTTAACTTAATGCATCGTAAAAACATACCTGAACCTATAATACTTGAAACTGATTGTAAACAACCCTCAACAAGTAGTCTGCATAAAAACATTACTCGTTTATGTTAATACTTTTATGTTTCACATCTAATACTTTTCTTTTCAACAACTAATACATTTATTCGGAAATGTTTTATTTTAAGACAAACACATGAAAAACATACATATAATTTCAAGTTTCAATAATAATAATTTCAAATTGCAATACTAATTCGTTAGTTGTACTTCTAATAGTCCCCTGTATCAACCATCTTTTCATACATTTACACGAAACTACTAAAAGCAGTGCTAATACTTTTTACATTACATAATAATACATTTACACATAACTACTAATACTTGCCTAAAATATTCAAATTGTTTTTCGTAACATTCAAAAAATCCAGCCAGAACACAATCCCCTGTACCAACCATTTTCTACATCACAAACACCCAACATTCTTCAGAACCTGTACATCATAAAAACATTATGTTAACAAAAAATATCACTGTGAAACTAATAAAACTGATTCTAGGTTCAATAACAAAAAATCTTACTTGTTTACTTCATCTCTCTCACAAAATCAAGAAGATCTTTCTCAAGTTGAACTCGTTTCTCATTCAACGGGTTCAACAGAATTCTAGAACATAAAGATGCCCTTAAAGCACGCCGTACATTGCGCTACAAAAAAAAACACAAAAAGAAAGGCATGAAAAAAAATTCATACAGGAAAGGATGAATATAAGCAATATTTATTTCAGCAAGAATCATACCAGTTTCAAATCTGGCTTTGAGTAGACTTGGCCAATAAAATTTTCCATGTAGTGCATTAAAAATACACCACAATCCACGTTGCTCGTGAGGGCTTGCCATCTGAAGGGAACATTTTCCCAGGGAAAACGCTCAATCTCCTGAGCTCGTGGATGACTTAGTTCTTTCACCAGTAGAGAAAAATTATTTTGCTGCATCAAGTGAAAAACCATAAGAATATTAACTAATTGTGTAACAACTAATACTTTAAAATATAATAGCTAATACATTGCAGTGTAACAACTAATACATTTCAGTGTAACAACTAATACTTACCACAACAGTCCCAAGTTTCTTGTACTTTTCCACATCAACCTCGTGGTGGACCAAATTGTCCAGATATTGGACCTTCCCAGCAACAAAATTAATGACAACGGCCACAAAATGGGCTTTGAAGCAAATTGGGAAGAAAATCTACAGTTTCAACAAAAATAATAATATTTAGCTAATACATTTAAGTTTAACAACTAATATCTTATAGTATAACAACTAATACTATACAATATAATAGCTAATACATTAGAAATAAAAATGATTTCTTACCAAGTCAAACCCGCTAAAGTCCATCACACTTACTGCTCTCATCCAGTGCATCCAACAATCTCTCAAATTTTTTCCCCAATCTCTGCCAGAGATTTCTTCAGCCATGTTTCCTATGTATAACTGTTGAAAATAAAACACATTGTTAAACATGCCATTACTTAATGTAGAGCATGAAAATACATCAAATAAAACAACATTGTTTGCTTACAGAATGCTAAGCATAGAAATAAAAACATTTCTTCCTCTTTGCATCCACAATTCTTCTATTGATGAGCAATGCCCATGCATCAATTACGCTAGTGTGGATCAGACTTTCATCGTTCAACGTGCGCATATGAGCTAGCGACACGTAAGAAAACCCACCATGTACAAAAATTGGTTCATCTCGACTGAAAAAAATAACTTACATCAGTTAATGAAAAAAATATTATTCAAATAACATAATCAAAACTGGTAGTTGAAAACATTACTTACTCTTTCTTTCCTTTATGATTGAAGAAACAGTAATCAACCACATCCTTTTGTTTTCTTGACAACACAACACCAGTAAAATTCTTGTTGTGATTTCTCATAAATGAACACCTGAAAGCTTTCTCTCACGGATGGGCCACCGTTCAGCTGTTTCCAAAAAACAAATGGTAAAGTATTAGTATCACAACTAATACATTATAGTGTAACAGCTAATACATTACAATGCAATAACTAATACCTAACAGAGTAAAAACTAATACAGTTCAATGCAACAACTAATACATAATAGAATAACAACTAATACCTAACAGAGTAAAAACTAATACAGTACAGTGCAACAACTAATATCTAATAGAATAACAACTAATATATTATCGTGTAAAGTATTAGAATCACAACTAATACATTATAGTGTAACAACTTATACATTACAAATTGCAACAACTAATACCTAATAGAATAACAACTAATACCTAACGAGTAAAAACTAATACGAAAGACAAAGTGCAACAACTAATACCTAATAGAATAACAACTAATACATTATAGTGTAAAATCTAATACATTACATTACAACAACTAATACCTGATTCAGCAACAACTAAACCCTTCTCATTCTTCTCCTCCTCATCATCCTTCTCAAGATATGCAACACAATCATCAATGGCATCTTGATTCACGGGGAATTTCTTCCTTTTTATCCTCCAAATCTTCCTTGTCATCCTCCAAATCTTCCTTATCATCCTCATCATCCTCCCCTGTTCATTCACATCCTCCGCCTCTTCCTTATCCTATTCCTTCTCATCCTCCACCTCTTCCTTCTCCTCAAGTATTATATCGTCATGCGCAGCACCAGGGACATCTTTATTCACCCTAGGCATAACACCCTCTTCTGGGGTCAGAATCTCAAAGTACGGCATGGAAGGGTCAATGAATCTTTTCATTTTTTCAAATTTACTGACAACCTCGTCAACATATTCATGCAACTTTGCACTTGAAAAAAACTGTTGAGTCTCAGAAAACTCAACAGCTGGAGACAATGAAGTCTCCTTTTTAGTGAATTGTTCCTGCAACTTCCTAACCCTTTCCATGTGCGCGTGACATTCATGTCCCTCCTCAGCAACATGAATAACTCGCTCATTTCCTACAAAACAAAACAACAAAAATTATTAGAAAACTACTAATACTTTTAAAGTAAATAATAATATATATAACAATATTTATCTTACATCCTTTGCCAATTTGTGGATCTTCTCATCCACTATCTCTTCCTTTGGCAGCTTGTACTTGATCAATTCGATCAACTCACGATCTCATTGTCATCATCATTCTCATTTTTTTCTTTCTCTCCTCTATCTCCCCTTTCTTCACGTCCTGCCCATCTTTCACTCGCTCTTCTTCTTCACCAATATTTCCCTCGCCACGAGTTTTCTTTCCACTCTGCCCTTACCTTCGAGACACGGGATATGTGTCTGTCAGGAACTCTCCCTGTCCGAATTCCCCTGCTGCAATTTCTTTCGCAACCCTTTTCTTGATTCTCTCTGTGTTCCAATGCTGTATCAATGGTAGGGTTGTGGATTCCGCACGACCTTGCCATTTCAACCGATGAAAATACAAGATCTGCAGAACCAAAATGCAGCCGCTCACATTCTTAACACTCCTTGATTTATACTTGTTCACGGCAACACACAGCCTATTAAGAACATGTGTGCACCAATCCAACTGTTTTTTTTCCACCTCAACAACTGAACGTAAAACACCAAAGTCCACGTTCTTGTTGGCACTTGTTGTTCATAATGAAGACAATGAAAATAAAACAAAAAAACGCTTAAAGTCATCACCACCGTCCACCATACTCTCCATAATAGACCTGAAAAACTTCAAACTAACTTCTGCCTTAAACTTATACCTAGCGTTCCAATCAGTCATTAGAGCTAAACTCTCATTATTTCTTAAAACGTCACAACCTTCGTTCCATGGCAGAAGGAAACAATCACAAATATCCTCCGCCGTCACAACAAAACTCCTATTTTGATCAATCCTAAGAAGCTGGCTTGTACCATTGAAATTGCTAATTAACTACCTCAAAATTTTTGTTGGGATTCCATTCACCCCAGACATCTTCAACAACCCTCCAAAACCAATGACTTCAACATCTCTCTTTTGAGCAACAGTAAGTTCGGACACCACTTCACACAGACCTCGTGGTCTACATTGCGTGACAAAATCACTGCAAAAAATGTGAAAAAAAGTTATTGCTTATACTTTACATTGCAGACATTATAAACTGTTAAAAGAGTATATTACATATTAGCTCTTTTTCTTTTCAAAGCAACATTTTTCTCTTGCTGCTGCTTCTTTGGTGGAATATATTCCTCACTTGAGGAGGATGGTTGTTCGACCGCTAAACACCTATAAAAGTCTAACAATCCTCGCAAGAGAACGAGATCAATCGTAGGGTAGCAAGTTAACCACAAGTCGTCTCTCAAGGAAGACTTAGCCGGCAAATAATTATTATGTATCACAATTGACAGAAAATAAAACCTAAACACTCTAACCAGATTTGTTGGATTTATTTAAACTAAAAGAAAACAATTAAAAAAGACAAATTAAAACTAAGCTGGATTAAATTTTGGAGAAAAAGATTTGGAAGAAAGTCTAGGATTATGGATTCATCTCATCAAACTTGCAAGCAGGATACCAATTAATTGATCATGCGGTTAACAAAATATAACAAACATGTAAAAACTAGGCCTAGGTCTGATAACTTTCGTATTCACAGATTAGGGCTATCCCAACATAATTTGCTATTTTCATTAAACCTAAAGTTAGATAATACATTTCTGATTCATATCTAACCCCCTGAATAAATTTAGTCCAGGAATAATATCTTCTCTCGATCTCAATTATTCCCCCAAAACAATCAAAAGTTGATCAGACAATCAATTATCAAATAAAGCAATTTATCCAGGAAAGTAGATCAATTAATCAATACTCATGCTTGTTTGTTTGAATCAAATCATCCTAATCCTAGAACAAGGAAATGAGTTCATGCTTGGGGATGGGATCATAATCTCAATTGAAGGAAAGAAAACAATCATAAACATGATCATGCAATAATAATAATCTCCCAACAATTAAAATCAGACAAAAGAGGTGGAGAAATCTTGCTCTTTGATTAAGAAGCAAAAATAACTTCAAGGGGAAGAACCCAAGCAATCCCAATGTTGAATGGAAGAGAAAAATACCAAAAACTAAAGTTTAGAAGTGCTAAGAATGAAGGTGTACGAAATTATGGATCCCCAAGTGCTATTTATAAGCCTAAAACCTTATACAAGGTGGAAGAATCCAAAAAGAACAAGGAAAAACGAATAAAAAATCTGGAAACTTTGCCGGTGCGCGGCGTCACAAGATGCGTTTCGCACACGGCGCGTCCGGCAGTGTTGGCCGGTCGCGTCAGGCGTCGCGCACAAGTGCGTGTCCGGGCGTCGTCGTGCCTTGTGCGCGCTTTCGCTCCGCGCGCCGTTGCCATTGCGGCTACTTTTGCACTTCTTTCTTGCGGCTGCGGCGTTTAGCGTCGCGGCTCGCAAGCATACTTGCGCTGGGGCGCTCAATTACGTCAATCTTGACGTTGCGCCCGTGCTCTCTTTGCTGCAGCAGCGACAACGTCGTATGCCTTGACCGTCTTTGGCCTGTAGTGCCCGTTTTTGACCGTTTTCAAGGTTTCTTCTTACGAAAACCTACGAAACAAACAAAAATACCCTACGTAACATATGATAATATAAAATGGGACGAAAAGACACAAAAATATGCACAATCACCCACACGAAAAATAGAAATCACACAAAATTCACACACAAAAATATATAAAACAATGGTTCCTCGTATGGAACCAAAGGCAATGGAGGGATATCATCCTTTCTTGACCTCTTCACCGGTTTCTTCATACGCACCATTTTGTTACTGCGAACACCAACAAACATATATAAAACACCACAGAAATCAAATAACTATTCGAAGTAATACCTAATACTATTCAGAGTAATCAATACTTTTCAATGTAATACCTAATACTATTCAGAGTAAGTAATAATACTATTCAAACTACCTACTAATACATTTAAAAGAAAACCAGAACATCAGCACATAAGCAGGACACTATGGTTTTGGAATAATACATTTCAGTGTAACAACGAATACAAAAAACAAAAAATCACCAATAATATACACTTTACTACATGTCATAAAAAGAGAGAAATCATTACTAACACTTTACATAAACACTAATACTATTCAAACTAACTACTAATATATTTAAAAGAAAAACAGAACAGCAGCACAAAAGCAGGACACTATGGTTTTGGACTAATACTTTTCAGTGTAGCAACTAATACAATTGAGAGTAACAAGTAATACAAAATACAAAAAACCACCAATAATATACACTTTACTACATGACATAAAAAAGAGAAAAATCATTACTAACACTTTACATAACACTAATACTATTCAAACTAACTACTAATACATTTAAAAGAAAAACAGAACAACATCAAAAAAGCAGGAAACTATAGTTTTGCACTAATACTTTTCAATGTAACAACTAATATAATTGAGAGTAACAAGTAATACAAAATACAAAAAACCTACAACATAAAAAACAGGGCAAAAACTTGACAACATAAGCAAACATAGACATCATTGCTAATACTTTACATGATAAAAACTAATACAATATGAACTAACTACTAATACATTTAAAAAATATAGGAAACACAGAAAATGTTTGTATAACTTAAATGTTCAAGAACAAAAACACGTAAACAAATAAATAACAAAAACCTACCAAAAAACAGAAACTAGGGTTTGGAATTCAAAAATATCAAATAAATCACCACAAAACTTTAAACCCTACACATTAAAACTAGACGAAACTATCGTTTTCAAAGTTCAGAAATCTTGAAAACCCTAGCATGAATCAAACATTACCTTATTTGGCGAACACGAACGATATCTCGTTGTTTTCAAACAAACACGAACTTCAAAAACCGCGAAGGAAATGTGGTCTTTCGTTAAACTCAAACGAAAATGAACGAAAATGCTACAAGATTTCAAAACTTCACACACCAACGCAACCAACGCATGCACTCTGTCCGATTCGAAAGAATTATGTGTAAGAGTTTTTTGCAATGCTTGAAAATTGAGAAGTTGAGAAATGAGAAGTCACATTCAACTATGCAACTAATGACGGTTCAGTGAATCCCACTGAAATTGAAAAGACACGTTCAAATCACAAAACTGCCACTATGCGATCGGAAATTACAAAAATGCCACTACCAGGCAAAATCACAAAAATGCCACTATATAATATTAAAAATACAATCATTCAGATATTAAAAAACTTTCCTAATTTAAATTAGCTATTATGATTTACAAGAAATTACATTAATTACTACTTGACAAAAAATTAAACTTTCAGGAATCATATAGATAATGATTGCGAGAATCTAATTATTCCTCCACCAATATCTTCTTTCTAATGTTGGAAGGTATCAAAAAATGAATGGACATATTTTGTTTGTGTTCTAATATCGGAAGGTTCAAAAACAAAATACCGAATAAATATTGTAAGCTTTTTGGCTAAATATAAATTAATATTAAATAATGATTAATTAATATAATAACCGATATCTGATGACAATCATGGTTAAATAAAAAAAAATCTGGAAATTAAAATACACAATCTTAAAAATCATGGTTAAATTAAAGCGATACAACAATAAAAAAAATTATTAAAATATAGAAACATATCAAAAGAAATAATATAAATTATAAGCATTCAATTGATCTATAATTATTTATGTAAATATCTCTTATGGTTGTGTTATATATATGTCTTTGACATTGCTCATATTCATTCTTATACGATTCACCTTTATACCAAAAATCATCTTACGAGCAATTAACTTTCAAACTCAAAAAAGAAAAAAAAACCAAAATGGCTTTCATGTTAACCCAAATAAAAAACTTGAACATAATAAAAATATAGTGGGCTATGAAACTCCATCTTGTGCGGCTTTATGAGAAGTCATCTTACAACGATAAAATAGAAATTCATAAATTCACTTCTAGTGCATCGCACGGGTAAAAAACTAGTCATGTCTAAAAGGGAGCCGGAATGGCGATCCTAAATTGTAGCATCTGCACACATCTATAGCTGGATAACGGAGTTAATCCTGAGCACCTCTGCAATCCATATGTGTTTTGACAATATAATTTATCAGCAGACATGCATAAAATGTAGGGATAATTACAAAATGTGATTATGTCTTAATTTTAAAGAGTTAATATTATAATATTTATAGAAATGTAAGGGGGATGTTGAAATTTTTTTTTCCTTTGAAGGAGAAAAATGTAAGACATGATAATCAAACCTTAAGAGATTTTTTTGTTAAACTTTGAAACTCATCTATTTTTTTTTGTAATTATCCCAAACCTTAGGGGTAAGTTTTGTAATTATTCGAAAATGTATTGATATTCAAGATGATGTGCACTTCCCCGCCTACGTGCATGCAAACATTAGGTCAACCTAGTGAGTTCATTCATTTGAAATTATAGGTTTCGCATCCGATTTCAAATTCTATTGTTTGGGTTCACGTGCGGCGTACCCCATTTCTTATAAATACACTCACCTCTCAATTTTTCCAAAAACACCATGGCATAGAAAATTACTATGATACCATTATTATTGTAAAAAAATATCTAAATATACACCAACTAAATCTCTAAATACACCCCATCTTTCAAGCTTACATTCTTCTTCCTAGGATTCAAGATGTGATTTTTCCTTTTAGAAATAAAAATTCACCATCATTCTATTATGATAGTAGCATTATGTGCGGAAATATGACATTCTAGATAAATTGAAGATTTTATAGGTTGAGTTTGAAATAATGTTGCTAATTTTGTTCAAATTCGTGCATTTTTTTTTCGTTACATTCGAATAGTCGGGATGACCACTTTTTTTCTGAAAAAAGATGACACGACCGTCCCATTCATATTTCATTGTTAGTTGTTATTTTTAGCGGCAATTAATTTAGGGGAGGGTTCTTCCCATATTACGTCAGTAGCACTGCAATAAAAATGGTCAAAAGCGACCAAATTATTAGCAATAGGTGCAAATGAACCAAGCCGTTTCGTGAGCTATTTGGAGTTTGATTCGATAAAAGCTCGTTCGAGTTCGTTTAATGAGGCTCGTTAAAATAAACGAACCAAACTCAAACTTAGAGATATTCGGTTCCCTAGCTCGTGAACAGGTTCGTTAGTTAGCTCGTGAATAGGCTCGATAGTAAGCTCCTATAAATTTAACTAATAATTTGATTTTAATTTTAATTTTTCATATTTTTACTTATGATAATATAAAAATATTTCAATAAATTTATTTGTTTGAATAAATTTATAAGTTTTAATAAATATATTATGCGTTTTAGATATATAAAATTTTATTTTTGTAATAAACTGAAGAATAATTTAATTTATAATTAATATCGTTAAAGCTCGATTAAGCTCGAAAAACTTCGTGAACCATCAACATGTTCGATAAATTCAGGCTCGAGTTTGACTCGATAATAAACGAGCCAAACTCAAACACTAAAAAACTCGGTTCGGTTCGGTTCGATTGCAGCCTTATTTAGCAGTGACATAATATCTGTATGGAATCAATATATACATAATCAAACTATAATTTGTTAATTAAAATAATTATGAGACCAATTTTGCAATTTTTGACATAATAGGGCCATTTTTTTATCAGTTCATATTCTTAATTCTTATTAGTTGCTTTTACAACTCATCTGAGTATCGACAACTTAGTAAAATTGGGCTAATTTCTGATTCTTGCACATTAACTTTTGTGAGTTTTTTGTGTCCCATCAAGGTTCCCACCTCAGTGCCAACAGAACTTGAGATCACTGCATCAACAGATAATAAAGCAATTAAGATTTTATAATTTCAAAATTACACGTAGCAAAAAAAAAAAAAATTGAAATATAAATAGAAAGTCTTTTGCTCAACGACTACTGCACATTTGCAATATATATTGATAACATTAAATTTTTATTTTCTACTTTGAAACTTGGGTAAGTTCAAGAATGGCCCTTTTTGAGGTATTAGTTTCAATCCTGGTCTTCCATATTAAAAGTAATCAATTATTCATTGAAGTTTCCAGTATACCCTTTATAACAAATAAGGAAACATGATCAAATTCGTTCCAGATATCACATAATACGAACACTCTCTCAATTTCTGTCACCTATTTCATTCGTGGCATTGTTACACCTAGTTAGATCCAGTCTCCATTCGGAGGTTTTAAATGGATCATGTCAGGCTTCCAGCCGATAAACTTAACAAGGCATATAATTAAAATGTTGGGAAATTAATTTTTAGATTTTGATGAAGGCCATGTAAACTTAGAATAGAAAGTTGGCACCACATTTTTGTTGTAAATTGCATTGTAATAGATAGGGCTAGTCGAGTGAGTTAAGTCACTATGCCTCGAACATGCAAGAAGTCAATGGAGACTAAAAGAAAGACTCATTTGTGAGGCGGTGAGTGTGGCAAAGAAAAGAAGACACGGGGAACTCGTGAAGGTGGTGAGATGCGGTGAGTGAAGTGTCATCAAGTCAACTCAAGATAGCCAAGTCCCAAGTTGAAGTGACAGATGAGTGATCCAATGATTGGAAGCTGACTCGAAGTCACCTGGGGAAGTCAAGGAAATGCAGTCAAGTCGAGATAACTGAAAGAGATCCGTTGCACAAAAGTCAAGAGAATTACTTAAAGGGCGGTTCCTACATCTGTATTGCCATTGACTGGACTATTGAAGCATGCTTCTGAGGTATACACATTGACACTTTTTAAAGATTTTGAAGATGAATTTTTAAAGTCAATTTCCACTTCTCGTACAATGTTACATTTTGAGAGCAACATTATGTTTTATACTGTTTCGAATGATGATGGAGTTGGTTCACATACAGTGACATTTTGCACTGCAACTAAATTGATAAGTTGCTCTTGCAAAAGATTTGAGGAATGTGGTTTACTGTGTTGTCATTCGTTACGGGTCCTTTATGTGAATTCAATGACTGAAATACAAAATTGTTATATCAAAAGAAGGTGGACAAAGTTTGCAAAAAAGGACTTATGGGATAGATTAGATAGAGGAATTGGACAGAGTAACAGGCCTAAGGATTGCATTCCTTGGCGTCATGAAATAGCGCGCAAGTATTATAATCTGGTATTGAAATGCCAAGAAAATAAGGAAGCAAGAAGAATCCTTGAAGATAGTTATAACCGGGATTCTATGGCAATTGATGAATTGATGGATGCTACATTGAATTCTACAACTGAAACTGAGATTTCTAGTTCTTCTACTAGTATCCTAGATCCTACTCATTCAGTTACAAAGGGCAGAAAATAAAGAGCGAAAGGGCATTTTGAAAAAAACAAGAAGAAGAAGAGTGCTGACACATTAAACACAAACACATCAAGGTAGTTCAGGTCCAAAACTCCTAATCCTAGACTGTTTTAGAATGTATTAGTAGATACTGTTTTAGAATGGTTGATTATT
Source organism: Rehmannia glutinosa (assembly GCA_016081115.2). NCBI lineage: Eukaryota > Viridiplantae > Streptophyta > Magnoliopsida > Lamiales > Orobanchaceae > Rehmannia > Rehmannia glutinosa. The sequence goes on from CM071926.1 coordinate 14,792,215, forward strand.
TGTACTTAATTCTGATTTTGGTTACAATTCACTTCTCTGGTAATACATTGTAATTTATCTCGCTAATACTTTTCAATGTATCTCACGATACATTTCTTATTTGTGTGTGATACTTTTTAACTTATCTCTTGTTTGTTCTACTAGGATTATTTATTATTGAACACTATAATACTTGATCAGGGGACTAATACTTTTTTCAATGTATCTGCTGATACATTTCTTATTTGTGTGTGATACTTTTTAACTTATCTCTTGTTTATTCTACTAGGATTATTTATTATTGAACACTATAATACTTGATCAGGGGACTAATACATTGTAACGTATCCGCTTATACATTTCTTATTTGTGTGTGATACTTTTTAACATATCTCATGTTTTATTGTTCGGGGATTATTTATTATTGAACACTATAATACTTGAAAAGGGGACTAATACATTGTAACGTATCTATTTGATACATTTCTTATTTTTGTGTGATACTTTTTAACATATCTCATGTTTAATTGTTCTAGGATTGTTTATTCATTTAACTTAATGCATCGTAAAAACATACCGAACCTATAATACTTGAAAGCGATTGTAAACAACCTCAACAAGTAGTCCGCATAAAAACATTACTCGTTTATGTTAATACTTTTATGTTTCACATCTAATACTTTTCTTTTCAACAACTAATACATTTATTCGGAAATGTTTTATTTTAATACAAACACATGAAAAACATACATATAATTTCAAGTTTCAATAATAATAATTTCAAATTGCAATACTAATTCGTTAGTTGTACTTCTAATAGTCCCCCGTATCAACCATCTTTTCATACATTTACACGAAACTACTAAAAGAAGTGCTAATACTTTTTACATTACATAATAATACATTTACACATAACTACTAATACTTGCCTAAAATATTCAAATTGTTTTTCGTAACATTCAAAAAATCCAAATTTAACACAATCCCGTACTACCAACCATTTTCTACATCACAAACACCCAACATTCTTCAGAACCTGTACATCATAAAAACATTATGTTAACAAAAAATATCACTGTGAAACTAATAAAACTGATTCTAGGTTCAATAACAAAAAATCTTACTTGTTTACTTCATCTCTCTCACAAAATCAAGAAGATCTTTCTCAAGTTGAACTCGTTTCTCATTCAACGGGTTCAACAGAATTCTAGAACATAAAGATGCCCTTAAAGCACGCCGTACATTGCGCTAAAAAAAAAACACAAAAAAGAAAGGCATGAAAAAAAATTCATACAGGAAAGGATGAATATAAGCAATATTTATTTCAGCAAGAATCATACCAGTTTCAAATCTGGCTTTGAGTAGACTTGGCCAATAAAATTTTCCATGTAGTGCATTAAAAATACACCACAATCCACGTTGCTCGTGAGGGCTTGCCATCTGAAGGGAACATTTTCCCAGGGAAAACGCTCAATCTCCTGAGCTCGTGGATGACTTAGTTCTTTCACCAGTAGAGAAAAATTATTTTGCTGCATCAAGTGAAAAACCATAAGAATATTAACTAATTGTGTAACAACTAATACTTTAAAATATAATAGCTAATACATTGCGGTGTAACAACTAATACATTTCAAAGTGTAACAACTAATACTTACCACAACAAATCCCAAGTTTCTTGTACTTTTCCACATCAACCTCGTGGTGGACCAAATTGTCCAGATATTGGACCTTCCCAAAGAACAAAATTAATGACAACGGCCACAAAATGGGCTTTGAAGCAAATTGGGAAGAAAATCTACAGTTTCAACAAAAATAATAATATTTAGCTAATACATTTAAGTTTAACAACTAATATCTTATAGTATAACAACTAATACTATACAATATAATAGCTAATACATTAGAAATAAAAATGATTTCTTACCAAGTCAAACCCGCTCAAGTCCATCACACACTTTGCTCTCATCCGGTGCATCCAACAATCTCTCAAATTTTTTCCCCAATCCGCCAGAGATTTCTTCACCATGTTTCCTATGTATAACTGTTGAAAATAAAACACATTGTTAAACATGCCATTACTTAATGTAGAGCATGAAAATACATCAAATAAAACAACATTGTTTGCTTACAGAATGTTGAGCATAGAAATAAAAACATTTCTTCCTCTTTGCATCCACAATTCTTCTATTGATGAGCAATGCCCATGCATCAATTACGCTGGTGTGGATCAGACTTTCATCGTTCAACGTGCGCATATGAGCTAGCGACACGTAAGAAAACCCACCATGTACAAAAATTGGTTCATCTCGACTGAAAAAAATAACTTACATCAGTTAATGAAAAAAATATTATTCAAATAACATAATCAAAACTGGTAGTTGAAAACATTACTTACTCTTTCTTTCCTTTATGATTGAAGAAACAGTAATCAACCACATCCTTTTGTTTTCTTGACAACACAACACCAGTAAAATTCTTGTTGTGATTTCTCATAAATGAACACCTGAAAGCTTTCTCTCACGGATGGGCCACCGTTCAGCTGTTTCCAAAAAACAAATGGTAAAGTATTAGTATCACAACTAATACATTATAGTGTAACAGCTAATACATTACAATGCAATAACTAATACCTAACAGAGTAAAAACTAATACAGTTCAATGCAACAACTAATACATAATAGAATAACAACTAATACCTAACAAAGTAAAAACTAATACAGTACAGTGCAACAACTAATATCTAATAGAATAACAACTAATATATTATCGTGTAAAGTATTAGAATCACAACTAATACATTATAGTGTAACAACTTATACATTACAGTGCAACAACTAATACCTAATAGAATAACAACTAATACCTAACAGAGTAAAAACTAATACAGTACAGTGCAACAACTAATACCTAATAGAATAACAACTAATACATTATAGTGTAAAACCTAATACATTACATTACAACAACTAATACCTGATTCAGCAACAACTAAACCCTTCTCATTCTTCTCCTCCTCATCATCCTTCTCAAGATATGCAACACAATCATCAATGACATCTTGATTCACAGGAATTTCTTCCTTTTTATCCTCCAAATCTTCCTTGTCATCCTCCAAATCTTCCTTATCATCCTCATCATCCTCCTCTGTTCATTCACATCCTCCGCCTATTCCTTATCCTGTTCCTTCTCATCCTCCACCTCTTCCTTCTCCTCAAGTATTATATCGTCATGCGCAGCACCAGGGACATCTTTATTCACCCTAGGCATAATACCCTCTTCTGGGGTCAGAATCTCAAAGTGCGGCATGGAAGGGTCAATGAATCTTTTCATTTTTTCAAATTTACTGACAACCTCGTCAACATATTCATGCAACTTTGCACTTGAAAAAAACTGTTGAGTCTCAGAAAACTCAACAGCTGGAGACAATGAAGTCTCCTTTTTAGTGAATTGTTCCTGCAGTTTCCTAACCCTTTCCATGTGCGCGTGACATTCATGTCCCTCCTCAGCAACATGAATAACTCGCTCATTTCCTACAAAACAAAACAACAAAAATTATTAGAAAACTACTAATACTTTTAAAGTAAATAATAATATATATAACAATATTTATCTTACATCCTTCGCCAATTTGTGGATCTTCTCATCCACTATCTCTTCCTTTGGCAGCTTGTACTTGATCAATTCGATCAACTCACAGTCCTCGCTGTCATCATCATTCTCATTTTTCTTTCTCTCCTCTATCTCCCCTTTCTTCACGTCCTGCCCATCTTTCACTCGCTCTTCTTCTTCACCAATATTTCCCTCGCCACGAGTTTTCTTCCCAATCTACCCTTACCTTCGAGACACGAGATATGTGTCTGTCAGGAACTCTCCCTGTCCGAATTCCCCTGCTGCAATTTCTTTCGCAACCCTTTTCTTGATTCTCTCTGTGTTCCAATGCTGTATCAATGGTAGGGTTGTGGATTCCGCACGACCTTGCCATTTCAACCGATGAAAATACAAGATCTGCAGAACCAAAATGCAGCCGCTCACATTCTTAACACTCCTTGATTTATACTTGTTCACGGCAACACACAGCCTATTAAGAACATGTGTGCACCAATCCAACTGTTGTTTTTCCACCTCAACAACTGAACGTAAAACACCAAAGTCCACGTTCTTGTTGGCACTTGTTGTTCATAATGAAGACAATGAAAATAAAACAAAAAAACGCTTAAAGTCATCACCACCGTCCACCATACTCTCCATAATAGACCTGAAAAACTTCAAACTAACTTCTGCCTTAAACTTATACCTAGCGTTCCAATCAGTCATTAGAGCTAAACTCTCATTATTTCTTAAAACGTCACAACCTTCGTTCCATGGCAGAAGGAAACAATCACAAATATCCTCCGCCGTCACAACAAAACTCCTATTTTGATCAATCCTAAGAAGCTGGCTTGTACCATTGAAATTGCTAATTAACTACCTCCGACATCTTCAATGACCCTCCAAAACCAATGACTTCAACATCTCTCTTTTGAGCAAAAAGAAGTTCGGACACCACTTCCCACGGACCTCGTGGTCTACATTGCGTGACAAAATCACTCGCAAAAATGTGAAAAAAAGTTATTGCTTATACTTTACATTGCAGACATTATAAACTGTTAAAAGAGTATATTACATATTAGCTCTTTTTCTTTTCAAAGCAACATTTTTCTCTTGCTGCTGCTTCTTTGGTGGAATATATTCCTCACTTGAGGAGGATGGTTGTTCGACCGCTAAACACCTATAAAAGTCTAACAATCCTCGCAAGAGAACGAGATCAATCGTAGGGTAGCAAGTTAACCACAAGTCGTCTCTCAAGGAAGACTTAGCCGGCAAATAATTATTATGTATCACAATGTGACAAAAAATAAAACCTAAACACTCTTTTGATTTGTTGGATTTATTTAAACTAAAAGAAAACAATTAAAAAGACAAATTAAAACTAAGCTGGATTAAATTTTGGAGAAAAAGATTTGGAAGAAAGTCTAGGATTATGGATTCATCTCATCAAACTTGCAAGCAGGATACCAATTAATTGATCATGCGGTTAACAAAATATAACAAACATGTAAAAACTAGGCCTAGGTCTGATAACTTTCGTATTCACAGATTAGGGCTATCCCAACATAATTTGCTATTTTCATTAAACCTAAAGTTAGATAATACATTTCTGATTCATATCTAACCCCCTGAATAAATTTAGTCCAGGAATAATATCTTCTCTCGATCTCAATTATTCCCCAAAACAATCAAAAGTTGATCAGACAATCAATTATCAAATAAAGCAATTTATCCAGGAAAGTAGATCAATTAATCAATACTCATGCTTGTTTGTTTGAATCAAATCATCCTAATCCTAGAACAAGGAAATGAGTTCATGCTTGGGGATGGGATCATAATCTCAATTGAAGGAAAGAAAACAATCATAAACATGATCATGCAATAATAATAATCTCCCAACAATTAAAATCAGACAAAAGAGGTGGAGAAATCTTGCTCTTTGATTAAGAAGCAAAAATAACTTCAAGGGGAAGAACCCAAGCAATCCCAATGTTGAATGGAAGAGAAAAATACCAAAAACTAAAGTTTAGAAGTGCTAAGAATGAAGGTGTACGAAATTATGGATCCCCCAAGTGCTATTTATAAGCCTAAAACCTTATACAAGGTGGAAGAATCCAAAAAGAACAAGGAAAAACGAATAAAAAATCTGGAAACTTACGGTGGTGCGGCGTCCGCGCACTGCGTGCGCGTCCGGGCGGTGTTGGCGGTCGCGCGTCCGCGCACAAATCTGGCGGCAAGGCGTGCCTTGTGCGCGTTTTTCCTTGCGCGCGCCAATGGCAAATTGCGTCTTAGTGCGCTGGCGTCGCGCATACTTTGCGCTTGGGCGCGCTCAATTACGTCAATCTTGGCGTTGCGCGCCGTGCTTTCTTTTGCGTAGCGCACAAGACGTCGTATGCCTTGACCGTCTTTGGCTCAGTAGTGCCCGTTTTTGACCGTTTTCAAGGTTTCTTCTTACGAAAACCTACAAAACAAACAAAAATACCCTACGTAACATATGATAATATAAAATGGGACGAAAAGACACAAAAATATGCACAATCACCCACACGAAAAATAGAAATCACACAAAATTCACACACAAAAATATATAAAACAATGGTTCCTCGTATGGAACCAAAGGCAATGGAGGGATATCATCCTTTCTTGACCTCTTCACCGGTTTCTTCATACGCACCATTTTGTTACTGCGAACACCAACAAACATATATAAAACACCACAGAAATCAAATAACTATTCAGAGTAATACCTAATACTATTCAGAGTAATCAATACTTTTCAATGTAATGCCTAATACTATTCAGAGTAAGTAATAATACTATTCAAACTACCTACTAATACATTTAAAAGAAAACCAGAACAGCAGCACATAAGCAGGACACTATGGTTTTGGAATAATACATTTCAGTGTAACAACGAATACAAAAAACAAAAAATCACCAATAATATACACTTTACTACATGTCATAAAAAGAGAGAAATCATTACTAACACTTTACATAAACACTAATACTATTCAAACTAACTACTAATATATTTAAAAGAAAAACAGAACAGCAACACAAAAGCAGGACACTATGGTTTTGGACTAATACTTTTCAGTGTAGCAACTAATACAATTGAGAGTAACAAGTAATACAAAATACAAAAAACCACCAATAATATACACTTTACTACATGACATAAAAAAGAGAAAAATCATTACTAACACTTTACATAACACTAATACTATTCAAACTAACTACTAATACATTTAAAAGAAAAACAGAACAACATCAAAAAAGCAGGAAACTATAGTTTTGCACTAATACTTTTCAATGTAACAACTAATATAATTGAGAGTAACATGTAATACAAAATACAAAAAACCTACAACATAAAAAACAGGGCAAAAACTTGACAACATAAGAAAACATAGACATCATTGCTAATACTTACATGATAAAAACTAATACAATATGAACTAACTACTAATACATTTAAAAAAATATAAGGAAACACAGAAAATGTTTGTATAACTTAAATGTTCAGTAACAAAAACACGTAAACAACAGAAATAACAAAAAACCTACCAAAAAACAGAAACTAGGGTTTGGAATTCAAAAATATCAAATAAATCACCACAAAACTTTAAACCCTACACATTAAAACTAGACGAAACTATCGTTTTCAAAGTTCAGAAATCTTGAAAACCCTAGCATGAATCAAACATTACCTTATTTGGCGAACACGAACGATATCTGTTGTTTTCAAACAAACACGAACTTCAAAAACCGCGAAGGAAATGTGGTCTTCTGTTAAACTCAAACGAAAATGAACGAAAATGCTACAAGATTTCAAAACTTCACACACCAACGCCACCAACGCATGCACTCTGTCCGATTCGAAAGAATTATGTGTAAGAGTTTTTTGCAATGCTTGAAAATTGAGAAGTTGAGAAATGAGAAGTCACATTCAACTATGCAACTAATGACGGTTCAGTGAATCCCGCTGAAATTGAAAAGACACGTTCAAATCACAAAACTGCCACTATGCGATCGGAAATTACAAAAATGCCACTACCAGGCAAAATCACAAAAATGCCACTATATAATATTAAAAATACAATCATTCAGATATTAAAAAACTTTCCTAATTTAAATTAGCTATTACTGATTTACAAGAAATTACATTAATTACTACTTGACAAAAAAATTAAACTTTCAGGGAATCATATAGATAATGATTGCAGAATCTAATTATTCCTCCACCAATATCTTCTTTCTAATGTTGGAAGGTATCAAAAAATGAATGGACATATTTTGTTTGTGTTCTAATATCGGAAGGTTCAAAAACAAAATACCGAATAAATATTGTAAGCTTTTTGGCTAAATATAAATTAATATTAAATAATGATTAATTAATATAATAACCGATACAGTGACAATCATGGTTAAATAAAAAAAATCTGGAAATTAAAATACACAATCTTAAAAATCATGGTTAAATTAAAACTGATACAACAATAAAAACAGAATTATTAAAATATAGAAACATATCAAAAGAAATAATATAAATTATAAGCATTCAATTGATCTATAATTATTTATGTAAATATCTCTTATGGTTGTGTTATATATATGTGCTGACATTGCTCATATTCATTCTTATACGATTCACCTTTATACCAAAAATCATCTTACGAGCAATTAACTTTCAAACTCAAAAAAGAAAAAAAAACCAAAATGGCTTTCATGTTAACCCAAATAAAAAACTTGAACATAATAAAAATATAGTGGGCTATGAAACTCCATCTTGTGCGGCTTTATGAGAAGTCATCTTACAACGATAAAATAGAAATTCATAAATTCACTTCTAGTGCATCGCACGGGTAAAAAACTAGTCATGTCTAAAAGGGAGCCGGAATGGCGATCCTAAATTGTAGCATCTGCACACATCTATAGCTGGATAACGGAGTTAATCCTGAGCACCTCTGCAATCCATATGTGTTTTGACAATATAATTTATCAGCAGACATGCATAAAATGTAGGGATAATTACAAAATGTGATTATGTCTTAATTTTAAAGAGTTAATATTATAATATTTATAGAAATGTAAGGGGGATGTTGAAAATTTTTTTCCTTTGAAGGAGAAAAATGTAAGACATGATAATCAAACCTTAAGAGATTTTTTTGTTAAACTTTGAAACTCATCTATTTTTTTTTGTAATTATCCCAAACCTTAGGGGTAAGTTTTGTAATTATTCCGAAAATGTATTGATATTCAAGATGATGTGCACTTCCCTGCCTACGTGCATGCAAACATTAGGTCAACCTAGTGAGTTCATTCATACTGAAATTATAGGTTTCGCATCTGATTTCAAATTCTATTGTTTGGGTTCACGTACGGCGTACCCCATTTCTTATAAATACACTCACCTCTCAATTTTTCCAAAAACACCATGGCATAGAAAATTACTATGATACCATTATTATTGTAAAAAAAATATCTAAATATACACCAACTAAATCTCTAAATACACCCCATCTTTCAAGCTTACATTCTTCTTCCTAGGATTCAAGATGTGATTTTTCCTTTTAGAAATAAAAAATTCACCATCATTCTATTATGATAGTAGCATTATGTGCGGAAATATGACATTCTAGATAAATTGAAGATTTTATAGGTTGAGTTTGAAATAATGTTGCTAATTTTGTTCAAATTCGTGCATTTTTTTCGTTACATTCGAATAGTCAAGATGACCACTTTTTTTCTGAAAAAAGATGACACGACCGTCCCATTCATATTTCATTGTTAGTTGTTATTTTTAGCGGCAATTAATTTAGGGGGAGGGTTCTTCCCATATTACGTCAGTAGCACTGCAATAAAAATGGTCAAAAGCGACCAAATTATTAGCAATAGGGCTGCAAATGAACCAAGCCGTTCGTGAGCTATTTGGAGTTTGATTCGATAAAAGCTCGTTCGAGTTCGTTTAATGAGGCTCGTTAAAATAAACGAACCAAACTCAAACTTAGAGATATTCGGTTCCCTAGCTCGTGAACAAGCTCGTTAGTTAGCTCGTGAATAGGCTCGATAGTAAGCTCCTATAAATTTAACTAATAATTTGATTTTAATTTTAATTTTTCATATTTTTACTTATGATAATATAAAAATATTTCAATAAATTTATTTGTTTGAATAAATTTATAAGTTTTAATAAATATATTATGCGTTTTAGATATATAAAATTTTATTTTTGTAATAAACTGAAGAATAATTTAATTTATAATTAATATCGTTAAAGCTCGATTAAGCTCGAAAAACTTCGTGAACCATCAACATGTTCGATAAATTCAGGCTCGAGTTTGACTCGATAATAAACGAGCCAAACTCAAACACTAAAAAACTCGGTTCGGTTCGGTTCGATTGCAGCCTTATTTAGCAGTGACATAATATCTGTATGGAATCAATATATACATAATCAAACTATAATTTGTTAATTAAAATAATTATGAGACCAATTTTGCAATTTTTGACATAATAGGGCCATTTTTTTTATCAGTTCATATTCTTAATTCTTATTAGTTGCTTTTACAACTCATCTGAGTATCGACAACTTAGTAAAATTGGGCTAATTTCTGATTCTTGCACATTAACTTTTGTGAGTTTTTTGTGTCCCATCAAGGTTCCCACCTCAGTGCCAACAGAACTTGAGATCACTGCATCAACAGATAATAAAGCAATTAAGATTTTATAATTTCAAAATTACACGTAGCGAAAAAAAAAAATTGAAAAAAATTTAAATATAAATAGAAAGTCTTTTGCTCAACGACTACTGCACATTTGCAATATATATTGATAACATTAAATTTTTATTTTCTACTTTGAAACTTGGGTAAGTTCAAGAATGGCCCTTTTTGAGGTATTAGTTTCAATCCTGGTCTTCCATATTAAAAGTAATCAATTATTCATTGAAGTTTCCAGTATACCCTTTATAACAAATAAGGAAACATGATCAAATTCGTTCCAGATATCACATAATACGAACACTCTCTCAATTTCTGTCACCTATTTCATTCGTGGCATTGTTACACCTACTTAGATCCAGTCTCCATTCGGAGGTTTTAAATGGATCATGTCAGGCTTCCAGCCGATAAACTTAACAAGGCATATAATTAAAATGTTGGGAAATTAATTTTTAGATTTTGATGAATGCCATGTAAAACTTAGAATAGAAAGTTGGCACCACATTTTTGTTGTAAATTGCATTATAATAGATAGGGCTAGTCGAGCTGAGTTAAGTCAGCTATGCCTGAACATGCAAGAAGTCAACTGGAGACTAAAAGAAAGACTCATTTGTGAGGCGGTGAGTGTGACAAAGAAAAGAAGACAGAACTCGATCAAGGTGCGGTGAGATGCGGTGAGTGAAGTGTCATCAAGTCAACTCAAGATAGCCAAGTCCCAAGTTGAAGTGACGGATGAGTGATCCATGATTGGAAGTCGACTCAAGTCACCCGGGAAGTCAAGGAAATGCAAAGTCAAGTCGAGATAATCGAAAGAGATCCGTACGTAAGTCAAGAGAATTACTTAAACAAGTAATACTTCCATCGCTTTCTTAAAGTGCTCACCCCGAAGCGTGCAAAAGGAATAAACCAATGGGAAGCATCGCACTGTGTCGAACTCGAAAAAGTCAAGAATCATTCATACGAGGAAATGCCAATTTAAGGATCGCAACAAGACAAGCCAACGACCACAAGTGTCTTTTGAAAATTAGCATATCTCTTCAATGGGCAAATTTTCAAAAGAACACTATAAAAGGCTGAGGAATCTAATTGAGAGAAGTTGGTTACCTTGACAATCAAAAAAACAATTACGAGCAAAAAAAGCAATATCTGTAACCAAAAATATTCTCAAATCATTCAAGTTCAATCCTCAAGCCTACATTACGAAGGAAATCAATCCAACACTCACCTGTGAAGGAAAGACGACTTCAATCAGTTGAAGAGGAAACATTTGAAGAATCAAGGGGTTTACATTCCACGGAGGATTGTAGGAAGGTTCAAGGTCGAACCAGTCTCAAGTTTTTGGAGGGCTTCGTGATCAAATCCAAGAAGCTTGAGCAAGTGGGATGTAGTAGCAAGGCACCGCCCCGTGAAGAAGCCGAGTCGCACGAGAAGCCCGGTTTGTGTGACCATGGCATCTCCATACTGAGTCCCAAAGGATCAAGTCAGCTGTGTGATCAAGACTTGCATATGGACTGTTAACCACTTTGTATATTGATCAATACTTAGTGGATTCCTCCAGGAGTTGGAGAAGAGAGGATTAGAAGAATTACCCCATCTTCGAACCTCTATAAAAATATATTGTGTCATTTACATTTCAGCAATTTAATTCCTGCACATTACTTTAATATCTGCTGATAAATTTGCTATCCAATTGATAATCAACAAAGTGCTAAAACCAAATATTAAAACAAACTTAACCAAATTCAAGGGTGTTAAGTCTTCCGCTAAAAACATCACAGTCGAGTTAAATCTTTAGTCAAAACAGCTGAGTTATTCTATCAACAGCTCAGTCGAGTCTGTTGAGTGAACTCTGCTGATTAACTAACTTAGCTGTCCATCAAGGACTCAGCTGTGAAGTATTAACTCTGAACGTTTTAAAAAGGACTAAAAAGAAAAGTTGGTAAGGTTTATTCAACCCCCCCTTCTAAACCTTACACTCACACCCCTTGGGACCTACATAAAAGATGTCCGATTCTATGTTATCAGTTCCAAACTAAGGTTTACAGGTGAAAATGGAAATAGTCCCTTACGACCATATCAGGCCCAACATGCTTCCGTAAAATTAATAAATCCCTTAAAATTCATACCTTCTTTGACCAAAACAACACCGGGTGAGATGGTTCGCAACACCACCAGTCGGAAATTACTGCCCCCAGATCGTTTGACAAACAGCTCCTCACTGATCAACCTCACCCTCAGGGAAGATGATCTGCAAGTTATCCAACTCCTTCAGCAACTGCTCAGCACAACCATACGTTTCCTACTCCAGGCGTATAAGTAATTCTTCAAAGGGATAGATCAATAGTACACTATGAACCATTGTTGAACAAAAAGCCTTTACTTTATTAAGAACTTATAGAAAAACTTATTACATCAGTAATCTCCTTTTGGGAGGAGAAAACCTGTTTAGCCTCTCATAAAGGCTATTACACTCTTGTACATAAAATTAAAAACTAAAATTTCAAAAACTGAAAACACTCTGAAATTCTTAAACACTCCACTAATTTTACAAAGAAAATTTATTGTTAGAAGACTAATGGAGATGTTCGATCTCCTCAGCCTTCAGCAGATCTTGACATTTATAAAGGTAGAAGACTGCTTCAACTTTAAGGTTGCAAACCCAAGTGCAGGTTGTCTCAAGTAATAAATTTCTCGTGAGTCCGAGGTCGATCCACATGGAAGATTATGTAAGTTTGTAGAGAATATTTTTCTTTGAGAAATAAATAGATGTATCTAACACTAGTAAGAAATATTTTTTTACGTTAAATTTGAATAATAAAATTGTTGATGATAGAGATTCACTCTTGATTTTGGATAAAGGAATGATTATATTTTCTTACCTTATCAATAACTACTATTAGAATCCATACACAACGAAGGTTCCAATAGGAAGATATTGAAAATATAAATCATGTAATAAGGTGAACATGTTTTATTACCAATTATAATTCATCTCATAACGCCAATACTTGTTTATGGACTCAAGTATTCATGCATTCTTTTGTCTACAACAAATCAAGGTATCCACGTTTGTAGTCGGTTGAAGTAAAACCAGACATTTAACTAAATGGAACCAAGTATGTATTGTGTCAATAGAATGCATAAATCAAGAATACCACAAAACAAGAAGGGTATAATCTAAAAGATAAATTGATGATCAAAACAATAAAATTTAGTGTAAAGCTACAATCATTCCTTCTCCTCCATCAAGAGTTTCACTCTATTCCTCAACAAAATAAACTTAGAAAGACATAAATTAAGTAGAGAAAACAAGATATTGCATGAAAACTAAAGAAATCATTTTTTTATGAAATACTAGAAAATCTACTATAATATAGGAAAACAATAATGAAACTCTAAATTTCTATACAAACTTGTGTGTTTAGCAAGTGTAAATGACCTCTATTTATAGGCAACACAATAATTCCTTTTGGAATTATTTTATTTTTAATTTTCAAGATAATTGAGAAAATGCTGAAAATTTGACACCAATTTCAACTCCTCATTTGTCTGATCTTTTTGGAAAGGATTCTTGCTGATTCATCTTGATTTTCTTTAACAAAACCATTCTCACATGTCTTGGCTGTATTCTCCCACTGATTTGAATGAATTCCAAGCACTATAGGCCAAGATATGGTGTAATAAGTGTGGAGTGGTAGGCCTGTAGGATTATAATAGCATCAGGGTATTGTATTTTTAAAAAATACTTGCCGACTGAATTCGACTTTGGAGTCTTCATGAGAGTTGTAGACAAATGAGGTAGGAATACTCAGTAAAATATTCAGCACCATAGCACCTGTGGTCTTTGAGTGATTCCCAAAATACGAACCTTGGTCAAGTCTTGACATAAAATGAGTCTCTTCAAATTTCAAATTGTGATGAACTTTTGATCCAAGAAAATATCATTCCAAACTTTGATTTAGGCTTTACTATCTCTGAATATTTGTAGAAGAATAGATTGTGAATCCATATCTTCAAGAATCATCCCTAAATCATGCCGGAATTGAAAGTTATGCGCATTGATCCAAACATGCATTAAAAATGCATCCAACTACAATTTTGTGTTGATTTCCTATTTTATTAATAACATATAATAATACTATAAATTTATATCATTACTAAAATTAATAAAGTAAAATACTATTATAAACCAAAAGTAATTGTATATTTTTAACGTTCATCACACCCCAAGAACCTTATTACTAGTCCCTAGTAATTAAAGCACACAAAATACAAAAAAAAAATTTTATGAACATGGCATGATATTATCTTTTTAACAAAAACTTGTGAAAATGTCTAACAATCAAAAAGTTTATTGTCAATCATCATAGATGCTATCAAGATTAAATATATTTTTTATATATTTATTTTTTATAGAGAAGAAATATTGTATATATATGCACAAAACCACCATTGCATTCCGCAAACCAGGATACATAAACTTCAAATTTAATCATGAAAAATCCTCAACTCCATATCCTCACGGGTTAGTATTTATCATTTAAACTGGTAAGGTGTTCACTCATGGAGTTGGAAAACAGTTAAACTCTCAAGGAAATGGCCAATAAAATTTAGGACAAGCATTCAAACCAAAATTGAGCATAAGATAGGTAGTTATAAAATTTGAAATACCTAAATTTGAAATACCCAAAATATGTTACAAAATTTCATTGGTTTAGAATGATAAACAAAGTTTTTTTTTAATAAGTTGGGAGTACTGATTGGAATGAGTGGATAGATTTCAAAGAAGCTGAAAAATATCGGGTTCGAACCTCGGTCAATACCTTTATAAAGGACGAGTAATACCACTTGAGCTATAAGGTAGTGGTAATGGCAAACAAAGTAATAATATGCATTTTTTTTTCTTTTTTTTCTTTTTTTTCTATTTTTTTTCTATTTTTTTTCCATTTTTTTCTCTTTTTTTTTCATTTTTCACTTTTTTTTTTCATCTGTACAACATGACTTTACATGATAATATATCAATGAGAAATACTCATCACAAATTTTGTAATGGAGTATTGTAATAGAAATTGAAAATGTAGGTATTAACCAAATCATTTCTCCACATGGTAGGTAGACATATTTAAGTATTTCAGATCACAACATAACCATTTCAAATGACCAATTAAAGTTCAGAATGCTTGTTTTCTCAAACTCACCACTTATTCACAAAAGATGTGTGAATATTGAAAATAAAACACTTTATCATGATCAAACTTCCAGTTATATGTATCACAATCAATCTCTCCACAAAGCCTAGAATGTGCATAAAACAATTTCTTCTATTTTTTTTTTATTTTTTTTAATCAAGATAGCATAATTGAATTCAACAATAAAGCTGTTTTCATGTTTGATAATTCACAATTTTTTTTAAACAAAATACAACATGCCATGTTTTGAAAAGAAAAAACACAACATCATAATAGAGATGCGTCTCAAGAACATCAAAATGACATTCTTTACTCTGCCATCGGTTTTTTTTTTAAATAAAATCACACATTGCAAACTAGGAAAAAAAATTACCAAAAATAATATCAATTATCCCTTCCCCCCAACTTATCTAAAACATTGTCCTCAATGTTAAAAATAAATAGGAAAGTAAGGTTTAGAAGATATTACCTGATGTATGGCTTATTGAATGAAACTGGAAAAATACAGTAGTAGTTATACCAATGAAAGATAAATCTCACAACGTCAGAGACAAATCCAATCTGCGTTTTTTACTTCTATCCTCGGACCAAACAACATGAGCCACTTTTGGATCAGGTTCAACAACAAATGCTTGGAGTTGATCAATTAGTTCACTTGGTGTTGTTGCACAAATTATGATTCGTCTGGAAGACGGTGAAATAAAACCTTTTCTATACAGCATAATCTATAAAAGACAATAAACCATCAAAGAAACCATTAACATTAAGAATACCTATAGGCCGGTGAATGTTGAGTTGTGCCAGGAGATCACATGGAATAACTCCTCCAGTGTACCAAAACCACCAGGTAGGGTGATAAAGGCATCTGCATTATGCATCATATTCACCATTCGGTCTTGCATGTTTGATACTCTTAACTCATCTCTAATGATTTGACCGGTGATTTGTCGGACAACTAATGGTTTCGGGATAACTCCTAAGACTCTGACTCCTCCCAAATAGGCGTAACTCGAAACACGCCCATCAACCCAAAACTACCTCCCCGTATACTAAGTTAATGTGTTTTTTCGCTAGAAATTTACCGAGATTATCAGCTGCCTCAAGAAAACAACCGTCTTCCCCAGGATTTGCACCACATAATACAGCAACACAGTTAATTCTACGGGAAGAAGAACTCTCCATTTTTTTTATATATATTTTTTCTCTCTTTTTTTCTGATACAAACTGAATGGTGTAAAAGAACGGGTGAATGCAACGCTATTTATTGAGGTATGAACAGAGAATGCAACAGTAGATATAATTATTGGAACTTTTATTTTATCAAAAAGTTTGAAAATAAAGACAATAAAGTCAAAATAAAATGCTAGCATGTGAATGAACAGAAAAGTAGTTGTGATTGTGGCTCACATCTTCCTCTGGTTTTACGTCCAAAAATGGCTTAAACGCCCTCTATGGGTCGGGGATATGCTTCCCATCCAATTTTCTAATAAATTGGCAAACAGGGTCTTTTAACGTCAGATTCCCAAGACAAAGTTCACGTTCTTCTCGAAATTGGAGCTATAATCGGAGAATTTCACGATGCACAAATCCACAAGGATGCGTATCAAAAGTCCATAGAATGTCATCTAAAGACTCCTTACTCAGTCCATCCTTTATGAATTGAATTTTGTCCTCTCGATTTCTGGAAACCATACCTAAAGAACGACATCGTGCCTCACAAGTCCATCTAGCACATTTGTGACAAACTTGCATTCTTTTGGCCCTTCGTTTTTTTTAATATGAACTTTTTCCAACACCAGGCAAGCATTTAGTAGGAGAAAATGAAAATTCTTCTGCTAATCTTACCTTTGCTTCAATTATCCAATGTACGTCTTCTGGAATGCCTTTATTCATAAACATTCTTAACCTTTCTAGCCTGACTTTATATATTTCTAAAATTTTAGTTTTGGGAAGGAAATAGAATCGGGAATTCTTTTATCCATTTTTTTTTAAAAATCCAAATGAAAGAGAATGAGAAAACAAAATTATGTACAAATATCAGTGTTTGTGGGAGACTGATGAGTCCGACTTAATCGTCATGGAGTACCGTTATCCGCCATTTAACTTGGAAAACAAATAATTAAACACTACAAAACACACACATTTATAAGAAACAAATATGTTCACTAATTATAACAAGGATTATAAAGAAAAAGAACTTCCTCTGGAAGGAATTGATTTTCTAGAAACAATTTAAGTCTTTGTCCATTAACTTTGAATACATTACCATTTCTAGGATTCTCAATGTCAACAGCTCCATACGGATATATATTTTTCACAATAAAAGGACCACTCCACCTTGACCTTAATTTTCCAGGAAATAAATGCAATTTAGAATTATAAAGCAAAACCTTTTGACCAATCTCAAATGTTTTTCTTGTAATTTTATTATCATGAAATTCTTTGATTCTTGCTTTATGAATTTTTGAATTCTCGTATGCATCATTTCTCAATTCTTCAAGCTCATTGATTTGCAATTTTCTCAATTTCGAAGCATCGTCAAGATTGAAGTTAAAAATTTTAATTGCCCAATAAGCTTTATGTTCAAGTTCCACTGGTAAATGACAAGGTTTTCCATAAACTATTCTATAAGGAGACATTCCCAATGATGTTTTAAAAGCAGTTCTGTATGTCCAAAGTGCGTCGATAAGTCTAAAAGACCAATCTTTACGATTCGGGTTAACAGTTTTTTCTAATATTTATTTTATCTCCTTACTCGCAAGTTTAACCTGTCCATTTGTCTGTGGGTGATAAGGGGTTGCAACTTTATGTGTGATTCCATATTTTTTTGATAAAGATGCAAAAACTTTGTTGCAAAAATGTGTTCTCCCATCACTAATAATGACTCAAGGAATTCCAAATCGACTCAAAATATTTTCTTTTAGAAATTTTATCACAGTTTTATGATCATTGTTTCGACAAGGAATTGCCTCAATCCATTTTGAAACATAATCTATTGCGACTAAAATGTAAATAAAACCAAATGATATTAGAAATGGCCCCATAAAATCAATACCCCAACAGTCAAAGATTTCAATCACCAAAATAGGATTCAAATGCATCATGTTTCGTTTTGAAATTGATCCTAACTTTTGACAATTTTCACAACTTTTGCAAAAAGCGTAAGTATCTTTGAAAAGATTTGGCCAATAAAATCCACATTGTAAGATCTTTGCAGACTTTGGTTTTCTTTCTTGAAAAGTGACCACCACATGCTTTAGAATGACAAAATTGAATAATGCTACCTACCTCATTGTCGGGTACACATCTACGAAAGATTTGATCTGGACAATATTTGAAAAGGTAGGGATCGTCCCAGTAAAACTTTTTTACCTCAGTCAGAAACTTTTTTTTATCTTGTGAATTCCAATTTGATGGCATCATTCTGTCACAAGAAAATTAACAATATCTCGCAAACCAAGGTACTACAAAGAACATTGAATAGTTGTTCATCAGGAAAAGTATCATTGATAGGTGGAGTTTGAAATAAATCATCACAAATAAGTCTTGATAAATGATCAGCTACCACGTTTTCTACACCTTTCTTATCACGAATGGCAATATTAAACTCTTGGAGTAAGAGAATCCACTTAATCAATCTTGGTTTGGAATCTTTTTTTGATAAAAGATATTTCAAAGTTGTATGATCACTGAAAACAACAATTGGTGAACCAACAAGATAGGATCGAAATTTTTCGGTGCAAATACTACATCAAGTAATTCTTTTTCAGTGGTTGAATAATTGATTTGAGCACCATTCAAAGTTTTACTTGCATAGTATATCACATATGGTTTCTTTTCTTTTCTTTGCCCTAAAAACGGCTCCAACGGCATAGTCACTAGCATCACACATTATTTGAAGGTAAAGTCCAATCAGAGGTTGGATTATTGGGGCGAAAGTAAGCATGTTTTTAAGTTTGACAAAAGCTTTTTCACAATTTTCAGTCCATTCAAAACTAACATCTTTTGTAAGAAGATTACACAATGGTTTAGAAATTATACTAAAGTCTTTGATAAATCTTCGTAAAAAACCCGCATGCCCTAAAAATGATCTTACCTCCTTCACGATTTTGGTCTTTGGCAGATTAGCAATTAACTCAACTTTGGATTTATCTACCTCAATGCCTTTTTATCAAGTAATGTGTCCAAGAACAATACCAGTTGTTACCATAAAATGATATTTTTCCCAATTAAGCACAAGGTTCTTTTCTTCACATCTTATCAAGACTTTTTCTATGTTCAACAAACAATCTTCAAATGATTCACCAAAATCGAAAAATCATCCATAAAGACTTCAAGTAAACGTTCAACCATGTCACTAAAAATGCTAAGCATGCATCGTTGGAATGTAGCGGTGCATTACATAATCCAAAAGGCATCCTTCTATATGCAAATGTACCAAAAGGACATGTAAATGTTGTTTTCTCTTGATCTTCAAGTGCAATTTTAATTTGATTATATCCGAATATCCATCTAAGAAACAATAGAACTTATGACTGCAACTCTTTCTAAAATTTGATTCATAAAGGGCAATGGAAAATGATCTTTTCGAGTAACCGAGTTAAGTTTTCTGTAATCAATGCACACACGCCAACCAATAATGGTTCTAGTTGGAATCAGTTCATTATTTTCATTTTTAACCATGTAACCCCGGACTTCTTTCTAAGACAACATGAATAGGACTTACCTATTTTGTCGTAAATATGATAAATTATTTCATTATCTAAGAGTTTAATAATTTCATTTCTCACTATTTCTTTCATATTAGGATTTAGTCTTATTTGCATTTCTATAGATGGTTTTGCATTTTCCTCTAAATAAATATTATGTGTGCAAATTAGAGGACTAATACCTTTAATATCAGCAATGGTCCACCCTAAGGCATTTTTATGCATTTTCAAAATCTCAATCAACTTACTTTCCTGAGATGCATCAAGTCTGGAAGAAATTATTACAGGCAAAGTTTCACTCTCACCAAGAAAAGAGTATTTCAAATAAGATGGTAAAGGTGTCAAATCAATTTTTGGAGATTTTATGCTAGAAAGAATAGGTTGCACTTCTGATGATAACAACTCTTCAATTTTTGGTTTCCAAAAATAGTTTTCTAGTGCTTGTAAAAATTCATTGGAGACATCAAAACATTTCATATCACAAACTCTCTCATTTTCAAAACATGTTTCAGTAAATTCAAAAGAATTATTGACAGTGAAATTTTCGTGAACAATTTTTTCAATTAAATCAACTTCATGTGGTTCAGTATCATTAACAGGTTGTTTGCAAACATTAAACACATTTAATTCCAAAGTCATATTTCCAAAAGATAATTTCAAAATACCATTTCTACAGTTAATCAATGCATTTGAAGTTGCAAGAAATGGACGACCTAAAATGACAGGAATTTGTGTTTTTGCATCTATAACCTAATTTGAGTATCCAAAACAATGAAATCAACGGGAAAATAAAACTTTTCAATTTGTACCAACACATCTTCTACTATTCCTTTTGGAATTTTAATTTATCGATCAGCTAGTTGGAGTACAATTGGAGTTTCTTTAAGTTCACCCAAACCTAGTTGTTCATAGACTGAAAAAGGTAGAAAATTTACGCTAGCACCAAGATCAAGTAAAGCACGTTCAATTCTAGTGTCTCCTATAATGCATGAAATTGTTGGACAACCTGGATCTTTGTACTTAGGTGGAGCAAATTGTTGTATAATTGAACTCACACTTTCAGTTAAAAATGTTTTTTTCTTCACATGATGTTTTCTTTTAATTGTGCACAAAGCTTTCAAAAAATTTGCATAAGGTGGGACTTGTTTGATTGCATCCAACAAAGGAATGTTAATTTTGACTTGTTTAAAAAGCTCAAAAATTTTAGAATTTGAGTTCAATTTTTGAGTTGGTTGCAATCTTTGAGGAAAAGGGGCAGGAGGTGAATATGTTTCATCATTTTCAAACTTACCTTTATTCAACTTACCTTCTTCATCATCACAATTTTCATTCTTCATTTCTGAAGATGAATTTAGAACTTTCTTAGGATGAATTGTTTTATCAATAATTTTTCCACTTCGAAGTGTTGTGACTAAATTGGCCTCATTTCTTGGATTTTCGCACAAGTAGAAGCACAACGCTGCGTAGAAGGATTAGGTTGAGGTTGAGCAGCAAACTTACCCTTTTCTTGAATTCACAAAGAAGTCGTGAGTGTTGAAAGTGAGTTCTTGATCTCATTGATAGCCTGAGAAGTTTTATTATTGATGTTTGTTTGTTCATTCATAAATGCTTGCAAAGTCTCCTCAATTGATTTTACATGTGGGGCTGGATATGAAGGAAAATTTGGTGGCTTTTGTGAATTTATTGGTTGAGCTTGATTATTATCACGCCAACTGAAATTAGGATGATTCCATTGTGGATTGTAAGTTTCAGAATATGAAGATTGAAAAGGTTTTCTAAATCCATTCATGACATTTGCTTCAACAGGAATGTGAGGACAATCATTAGTTGAGTGTTCTTTAAGTCTACAAATTTCACAAACTTTTTTATCTTGCACAAATTTAACTTCTTTTACTTTTTTAACTTCCATGTCATCGATTCGTTTAGCCAAAAGCGCAAGCCTAGCACTTAAACTATCTTCTTGAGTAAGATTGAGTTTTCCTTTATTTTCATCAACACTATGCCAAGATTGAGAATTTTCTGCCAAATAGTCAAGATATTCTAGCGCTTCATCGGGTTCTTTATCAAGAAATTGACCGTTACACATTGATTCAATAAATTGCTTAGTTTCAGGATTTAAACTTCATAAAAGAAACTGATTATACACCAATTTTCAAAACCATGATGTGGGCAGGAATTCAACAACTCTTTAAACTTTTCCCAACATTCAAAGAAAACATCTTTAGGATTTTGAGAAAAATTCTAAATTTGTCTTTTCAAAGAATTTGTTTTATGAGTTGGAAAGAATTTTTTCAGAAATTCAGTTTGCATTTCTTACCATGTACCAGTTGATCTAGGTTTTAACGAGCTAAGCCAAGTTTTTGTTTTATCTTTTAAAGAAAAAAGAAATAATTTGAGCTTAACAATTTCAATCGTGCAATTTTGATCATCAAATGTGGCACATACTTCTTCAAATTCCTTTAAATGTAAATATGGGCTTTCATAATCCATACCATGAAAATTAGGAAGTAAAGGTATCATCCCTGGCTTAAATCGAAAGTTGTTTGCATTTAGTGGAAAAATGAAACAAGAAGGAGTAGAATTTCGAGGAGGTTGCAAATAATAACGCATATTATGCACTTCTTGATTTTCCACTCTTTCCATCTCATTTTGAACAATTACTTCTTCAGCCATAATTGGTGTGTGTGGAGGTGAATCAAAATTTTTTATCAAATTTTCTGAATTATATCTAATTAAACGGCGAGAATTTGGACTACGACACCATGTAAGCATATAAACACACAATATTTACAGTGATATATATACAAACCTGGAAACCTACCTTGCCTTCCCCGGCAACGGCACCAAAAACTTGCTTCAACTTTAAGGTTGCAAACCCAAGTGCATGTTGTCTCAAGTAATAAATTTCTCGTGAGTCCAAGGTCGATCCACAGGGAAGATAATGTAAGTTTGCAGAGAATGTTTTTCTTTGAGAAATAAATAGATGTATTTATAGGCAACACAATAATTCCTTTTGGAATTATTTTATTTTTAATTTTCAAGATAATTGAGAAAATACTGAAAATTTGACACCAATTTCAACTCCTCATTTGTCTGATCTTTTTGGAAAGGATTCTTGCTGATTCATCTTGATTTTATTTAACAAAACCATTCTCACATGTCTTGGCTGTATTCTCCCACTGATTTGAATGAATTCCAAGCACTATAGGCCAAGATATGGTGTAATAAGTGTGGAGTGGTAGGCCTGCGTGATTATAACAACATCAGGGAATTGTATTTTTAAAAAATACTTGCCCACTGAATTAGACTTTGGAGTCTTCATGAGAGTTGTAGACAAATGAGGTAGGAATACTCAGTAAAATATTCAGCACCATAGCACCTGTGGTGTTTGAGCGATTTCCAAAATACGAACCTTGGTCAAGTCTTGACATAAAATGAGTCTCTTCAAATTTTAAATTGTGATGAACTTTTGATCCAAGAAAATATCATTCCAAACTTTGATTTAGGCTTTACTATCTCTCAATATTTGTAGAAGAATAGATTGTGAATCCATATCTTCAAGAATCATCCCTAAATCATGCTGGAATTGAAAGTTATGCGCATTGATCCGAACCTGCATTAAAAATGCATCCAACTACAATTTTGTGTTGATTTCCTATTTTATTAATAACATATAATAATACTATAAATTTATATCATTACTAAAATTAATAAAGTAAAATACTATTATAAACCAAAAGTAATTGTATATTTTTTTAACGTTCATCAAAGACCTCTATGTTCTGTATTATTGCCCTTAAGTGGAGGTCTCTTTCATTCTTGAATTATTGCTCCACTTGCAACAATTAGTTGGCATCCAACTCATCTTCACATGGGTTGGGACTCTTCTTGTCTGGTATCCGAAGTTTTTCATGAAAACTTCCAAATCATGCTGACTCGTCCTTCGTCTTTTACTAACTTGGACGACATCTTTCATGGACCCACTTTTCGTCTTTTTGTTGAGTGGGTTATCACCTATCTGGAGTCACATGTATCCACTAACTTTGTTTGGGAATCTACTTTTTTGGTGGTCCCCGAAACTTTGGATACTTCTGTGACTTTTCTTCTCCGTCGTCGGGTCTTCTCCGATCAACTTTTGGCCGGAATTCTTTGCCAAATTCCGGTTCCTTTTGGTTTTGACATTCAGGGCAGACCCAAAGTTCCCAATGGCCGATGTGAGCCATATTACAATATTTTCGGTGAGTTTCTTTACTCCCCGGCATCCTGTTTTCCAACAGAAGATTTCTTTTCTTTTCGAACAGGTCTTCTGCAAATCTTGTAGTTTTTCCTGTCATGGTATTCAACAGGAATGATCCGTTCATTGAATTCTGATAAAATTTGAACGAAAACTTGACTTTGTCCATCTCAGTGAGACAGACCCACAATCCCCATGCCCTTCTTGTTGTAATCTGATCTTCAGTGAAAGTCATGG
Organism: Rehmannia glutinosa; assembly: GCA_016081115.2. Lineage (NCBI taxonomy): Eukaryota > Viridiplantae > Streptophyta > Magnoliopsida > Lamiales > Orobanchaceae > Rehmannia > Rehmannia glutinosa. The sequence continues at coordinate 14,816,876 of CM071926.1, forward strand.
CTAATTGTACTTCTTCGGAATTTGCCTCCTTGATATTTTTGAAGGCTCTTTCATCTGGTCGTCGAAGCCTAATGTAATGGAAGGTTTCATGTCCACCCTTTCTGATGGGCTCTGTTGTTGCACTTATGAAATACAACTCCAATGTATCCCCTCTTTTCAGGCTGTCATTATTAGACCAACACTCGTAAACTGCCTCCTGGTCCACTTTGGTAATTTTGTGATCTCCGGAAAAGCTAGTGAAGTAGTATAGTGAGGCCAAAGCTCCAAACTCGTACCACCTCTTTACTTCTTGAGGGCTGGAATTTGGTAACATCCAAACCCTTGGATATTTTCCAGAAACATCGATCTTTGTTTTTTCTGGAGATATCCCTTGCCTAGTGATTAGTTTCTCCCAATTCGCCTGGTATTCCCAAGAAGAAGAAACTTTAATCTCGTTAATTTCAACCTTAGAGTTGCCTATCATAGGCCTAAGATTGATCTCTTCGTCCTTTACCCCGGACGTGCTGGGTTGATGTGATAACTCAGGATTTGACTCCGGAGTATCAGTTTTTCCTTGAGCCAATATTTTTGTCAGCTTAGGACTTGTGCTAGAGGTACTGGAATCCTCTGCTATAGGTTGGGGAGTCCTGCGCTCTAAACGATCTGTTTGCTTATTAGCGGCCTGGAGGAGTGGCCCTTGAAATGTCGTTCTCAACGGAGAGTGAGACCGGACACATGCTTGTATACGATCGGTTACTTTATCCCGATCATTCCTTTGTAATTTCTCGGCCAAATCAGCATTGATGACCAGGGTATCAAATTCTCGGAGTAGCATTTCAAGCTGGTCTCGAAGATGTCTTGAGGCTGTGAGGATGGAATCAGCTTCAATTCCCTCTCTCTTGTTAGAAAATCTGCAAGAACATTTTCGTGAGATTTTATAATGACAATATCGTAATCATAATATTGACATTCAACTTGCCATCTAAGTATTCTAGCTTTTTTTGGTTTTGATTCAATTTTATTTTTCAGAAAAGCTTTAACACTTGAATTATCAATTTTTAAGATAAACGTTTTAGCCAGTAGAAATAAAGGCCATTTTTTTGAAAGTCTTTCTGACTGCAAAGAATTATTTTTCGTTGATATGCCACCGAGTTACTTCACTATATGTAAATAGACCGCTGCAATATCTGCATGACACTTTTCCGTTTGGTGTAGCCTTTGTAAGAACTGCTGCCCACCAATAATCACTGGCATCTGTGTAAAGAACCAGTTCATCTTCATCCTGTGGAATTGCAAGTTTAGGAAGCTTTTTGCAAACTTCTTTAAGTTGCTTAATTCCTTCTTGATGTTCATCCTCCCATTTGAATACTGCATCCTTTTTTAGTAATGGGCTAAACACCTTCCTGTAATGTGCTAGATTGTTTATGAACATCCCAGCAAAATTAACAACTCCAAGGAAACTTTGAAGCTGCTTTTTGTCTTTCAACGTATCTGGAAGTCCCTGTATCTTTTCTACAATATGACTTTGTAGGATGATTCCAGATTCATCGATTTCAATTCCGAGGAATTCAATCTGTCTTGTCGCAATCATTGCCTTCTTTTCTGAAAGCACTAATCCTTCCTTGTGACAAACCTCTGAAAATATTTCCAAATGTTTGAGATGCTCCTTCATGTTCTTTGATGCAATCAGAATGTCATCGATATATACGAACATGAAACTGAAATAATCTTTGAAGAGATTATCCATCTTCCTTTGATATATCTGGGGTGCGTTTGCCAATCCCATAGGCATCACGTTCCAAATATAGTGTCCCTGTGGTGTGGAGAAAGCCGTGAACTTCTTATTTTCTTCATCCATCTTAATCTGGTAAAATCCAGATTTGCAATCGAACTTTGAGAATATCTTGGCACCTTTGATGCAGTTAACCAGATGTTCTCTGCTTGGGATATAGTATCGGTTGAATTCCAAAATGTTATTAATCCTCTTGTAATTAATAACAAGTCTTGGCTTTCCTCTTTTGATTTCTCCATGGTTTCTGACTTAGAATCCTGGACTGCTGTATGGAGAAAGTCCTGGTGAAATTAACTTAAGGTCAATATGTTCCTTACGTATTTTCTGCATATCCTTACGATCATCCTGATTCATAAGGATTGGTTTGAATCTCACGAACTCATACTCCTTTCCTGGTTTAACTTTTAAGGAAGCTTTAAGCTCGTTTTTGTCCCACCATGCCAAAGGATCTTCATTATAATTCCTTTGGATCTTCTTTTTGATATCCTCGAGTGATATTTGTTCTTCTAAGGTAATGTCACTTTGTGGATTCTCCATTAGACTCATCCATAATTCTGCAATGGCTTATGGAGTAACTCGTTCTTCCCCTTGTACTCTGAATGAATACAAGTTGTTATCCCATATCTTCTTATCCTTTCGGCTTCCGAATTGTCTATAGGATAATATCGCTTCACCAAATTTCCTTTGATCCGCCATTTTGGGATTGCGAAGTTTAGCTTCATCACCACACTTGCTGTGAAAAGTAATAGGCATTTTTCTGTAAAATGCTTCCCGCAGTCGTTGGACAATAATTTTATGATCACATAAGGTTGTGAAAATAAGTCTTCTTGTCTCATTTTCTTGTGTAAACCGCTTGAATGTTTGTAGGAAATTGTTTCCTAGCAAGACATCTGCTCTTGTATCATGGAAATAGATTAGTGGCGTCTTCACTTTGTATCATGTGGTACCGCCTGCACCTCCGATCATGATTTCTACTTGTTTAATTCCTCTATTAAGAATAAGAATTCTTTTTGAGAAATCTTTTCCTGCAATAGCTGGTAAATCTTCTCCAATTTCTTTAGGAAAAACATCTGGCTTTGCAGTACATATTCTGGCACCTAAATCAATATAGGCAGCGAAATACTCTGGGATTTTTCCTGCAACTCCTATGATAGTAAGCTCAATTTCACCTATCTTCAGGCTTCCTTGATACCTTCCAACTATAGGTTGTTGGAGATAATATAAAACATCACAAGGAAAAATATTATCCTTTTGAGTGATGTCGAATATTCCTTCAACTTCTCGCCATCTTCGGACATTTCGGCTCTCCTCCAACTTGTTTTGAAAACATCGGAATGCGCTGAATCCTTATTTTGGTCTTTTTCTTCCCAACGGCTACTGCTCACCATTCTGTCCTGTTGGAAAGACATCCTTCTTGGCTCAACTCTGAGACTTCGATTTTTGTTGAAGACTAGTTGATCTTGTATTTTCATATCGATCTCCTTGATAGTCGGAGACTCCATGATTTCTGGTAGAACCACCTTGGCAAAGTCCTCGAAGATTCTTGGGACTTCAATAAATTCCTTTCTCAAGAATACTTTGAATGATGTGTATTCGAGAGAGCATATGATATCTTGTATGTGATCGAGTAGGGTCTGTTCCCTTCTTTCATCAAATCGTCCCTTTTGAAATCTTGATGAAGGGTTAGGACTCTGTTGAAATCTCGATCTCCTAAATTGTATGCAATTCTAGGATAGACATTAAATGCCAATTTCCCAGCATATAAATTTCCTGTAACCGCTCCAAGGCATCAATCATTGAGATTTGAGATTCGCTTATCAAAGATAGCCAGATTGAGTGGTGAATCTATTCCTTCTTTGAATGTTGCTTTAATAATGACTCTTATGGCTCTGATATGAATCCATGAGAGTGTATTTGCAACTTCTCTTTTAACTCTGCTTTTGATCTCCTGGATTTCTCTAATAGGGACCAATTGCATCTCGATCAGTTTCGGTAAACTCCATCGGAATGGCAAATTCTCCGGTTGTTACCCTGTGGATAATTTGGTGTTTTCTATTACGAAAACTAATCTATCCAAAGCCTTTTCCATCGCTCCGATTGTAAATCCATCATAGATATGAAGCTTTGGATCTTTCTTCATAATTCTCATAAGAGTCTTATGAGAAACCGTAGTGTGAGAGAGAAATCCCGACATATCCTCCCTGATCGTCTGTTGAAGAATTTCTTCTTCACTCTGATTCTGAGCTGGAGTCACTTCCATCGTCAGAATAGATCTCTTCTTCATAGATGCTTTCATCTGAGGGTATACCCTCAAATTGATACACATGTATAAGATCTTGATAGTAGACAACTTCCTCTATTTCTGGTGTAGCTTCGAACTATCTAACTCCTCGTTTCTGGTTGTATGGACAATCCGTTGAGATATGTCCTCTTGCTCCGCATGTCCATCAATTACAATATTTGAAACTTTCATTAGCTCTGGTATGAGCTCGCCTGAAAGTTCTTCTCTCTGGTGTTCTGCTGGTACTTGCTTGATTTGAACATGATGATGAGGTTCTACTCCTTGGTGCTGGTCTTTGCCCTGATTTGTAACTTCGGGCTTTTTGTTTTGACCAGAACCTTCTAGGTCTCCATGAAGATCTACTTCTTTTGTTGTTGCTTCCCCGGCAGTATGGATGACTTCTCTCTTTCTTCTTCTTATGCCGCCGTGTTTGACCTCCCACAACTGTTGGGATATCATCGTCTACGCAACATAGAGGAACTGATTTATTAATTCGATGTAATCTCTTGTAATTCCGATATGGTGCTGCTTGGTAGCACCATTCAGATAACTTGGCCTTCAAGAAAGACATTCTTCTAGCCACTGTATCTAAATCTGCTGCCTCCTTGTATTCCCTGATAAACATTTCTCTCCAGGGACTCGGGATCTTTGCAAAGAATAACTGCGAAGCTTCTTTGTCTCCAATCTTAGACTTCCACCGGTATTCAGTGAACAACTTGATATATTCGTCAATATGACAAATATCATGTAACTCGAGGCTATAGAGGGCTTGTTTATATCTTTTTCTTTTTTTCTTCCTCTAGTCCTTCAAAGTAACTTGTGCTGATAAAATGGATTTTGAATAATTTGGCCATATCATCGACAATACCTTTCAGTGATTCTCCTATTGTGACCGCGCTTTTCATATGTGTTTCGGTCATATCCCTTGCAATTCTTACGGATCCTTCAAGACTCATTTCTAGAAGTAAAATGAATCCTTCTTTCGTAAGATCAAGGGTACCTGCTGCAATCCTCATAGCTGATGCCCATTCATCAATGAGAGCTTCTCGATTTTTAAAATCTGGGATGTCCAGATTTAACATCAACCTATATGGATGTAGGTCGATATGTGATCTTCTATAAGGCATCTGATAAACATTTGGCCTTCTAGAAGGTTGTCGAGTTCCTGCAAGAGGTGGTCGAGCTCTTGTTCCTAAAATTGGTTCTCTTCTGTGGTGAAATCTCCAGCGTGATGCATTCTTTCGTCCTGGATTCCATGATGTGAACCTGAACTTTCTGCGATGTTAGGATTTACTGGTGGCGGTGGTGGAATTGGTCTACCTTCTGGGTCATAGGTAACCAAAGCTGATCCATCTCCTGCGTTCATCTTTAAATCTATAATTCCTAATCCTGCGAAGGATTCTGCAAGGTCATGTAGATCTTTGAGATTTATTTTCTCCATATCCATCACTTATAATTTGTGACGGATTTTCCTTTGATGATAGCGATAAGCTTTTCATCATCTGTCATTTGTCGTTTGACTTCGGTTGGTTTTCCTTTTGATGTAAATAGGGTACTGTCCCAAAATCAATACGTTTCTTTCCTTCGAATGAACTTGGCCTGTCCTCCAAGTTCTTGACTCGTTTTTGAATATCATGAAGGATTTCAAGAGTCTCCTTCTGATATTTCACCATCTTCTCCATCTGGTTCTTGATCTGATGAACTTGTGTAGGTAAATGAATATGGTCGTTGCCATAATTCTGCATCGTCTTCTGGACTTCTCTAAGATCTTCTAAGAACTTAGATTTGTCTGGAAGTATCTCATTCCATTATGGTACTCCATCAGGAATCATTGTTCTGATGGGCATTCTCATGAACATATTCTTGGAGATTCATCAATTCGACATATAATGTCTGGTTTAGTGTCCAGAAACTCATATGATATGCCGCTCGCATTTCGCATTGCCTTAAGGTTTCCCTATCGGCTCCTGCACGTTCTTGTTCATCATATTGGTGTTGCCAATATGCTATCTTGTCCTAGTGTTCTTGGGCATACATCGTCAAGATTTGACGATATGTCCTGTATGGTGTACATCTCGGACAATTGTCCGGATTCATATACTCGGAGTAATTTCTCCTCACCAATTGTTAATTACATAAATATAATAAATTTAACTAAAAGTTCTTAATAAACCTAGGCTCTGATACCATTTTTACGGCCCTTGAAACCTTTGAAAACCATTAGTATACCTTCAACTTTGTATAAGGGGTATTTTGGGGTTATAACACAAAAGAGGGCTAAAATTGATCTTTTTAGATAAGTAAGGCTAGTTTTGAAAATGAAACTTAAAAATAGGCCATCCATGACCATTTCCCTTGAAACTTTCACAAAAATGATACTCTGAATACTCTCAGTTACTATTTTTAATGAAAAAATCAACAATTTTGTTTCTTCTAAAAAATCAAAATATAAAGAATCTGAATATGAATTTTTTTTTAGCCAAATAGAGTGTTTATTTTCACAAAACACTAAAAGGTCCAACGATTCACAATAGTGTTTAATAAATGGTTTTATCAGGATTTTGATGATTTTGTTTTTATATCAAAACAATGTTTTAAATGTTGTCCAAATACTCCTAAATGATTTAAATTATTTTTACTAATTTTCTAGAGTATTTTTTCGAATTTATTTTAGACAAAAATTGGACAACACTTTCAACGATTTTGTGTTAATATGTTTTTACATCAAAACAATATTTCTAATGTTGTCCTAATACTCCCGATCGGTCTAAAATATTTTTACTAATTTTTCGGAGTATTTCTTGAAGTTTATTTTCGACAAAAATTGGACAACACTTTTGTCTCGTGCTCAACCGGTCGCCCTATAGGGCAACCCATACCTAGAGATAAGTTTTGAAACAGAAACGAGACGGAAATAATTTTGAGGGAGGTCGACCGGTCGACCTAAGCGTCGACCGGTGCCTGGGAACACTCTGAACCCTCAAAATTAGTCAGGGGGACCGTTCCACCTAGGGGGAGATCGGTCGGACCCCTGCTCGACCAGTCCGACCCCTCTGGACCGGTCACCCTGTTGTTTTTTTTGTATTATTTTCCAACGTCTATCTGTGCGCGACCGGTCGCCCTATGGTTTGACAGCAAAATTCTAACCGTTGTGCAGCAGACAATTTTCCCTAAATTATGGGGTTAATTTCTAACAACTATAATCTTGATTTAATTGCATTTGTTTTTGTAGAAATCTATCCCCAAGAGGAGCCTATCCATGTTCAAGACATCCTCTACAAATAGATGAAGAATTGAAGCTACACAACAAGAGAGAATACTACAACACAACAAGATACACTCAAGCAAACATATTTGTTCTTCATTGTTATTATTCTTGTTGTAATAGCCTAAGGTCTTTCACTTTCACATCTTGAGGTCTAGGCTTTATTTCTTGATTACATATGCACTGAATATTGTATTATTCATTATCGAGTTGTAATCTTGAATTTTTGGGTTATCATTCAACACAAGATATCCTTGTGAGTGTTCTTGTGGTAAGAACACACTTGGATGATCTAGGTGATAGGTGCAAGAAGATTGTTGTGATCTTCTTATTGAAGAATGTGGTGCTCTTCAAGGTGTTGAAGAATTTGGTATTCTTCAAGGTTGAAGATTGTGGTAATCTTCACAAGGTGCCGTTGAAGGAAGATTGTGGTAATCTTCAAGGGAGATTGTGGTAATCTCCAAGGTGGTGTTGAAGAAGAGTGTGGTGCTCTTCAAGGTGTTGTTGTAAGTTGAATTTGTATTAATTGTGGAAATTAATAAAATTATTTTTCTTTTTCGAAACCCATCCCGGATATACTGGGGTGGTAGAGCACGTAGTCCCTAGGTGGGGTGAAGCTCTATAAATCGACGTGTGTTGTTTACTTTCCGCACCTTTATTCTTGTCTTGGCGTATTTGATTTGAAAAAGAGGGCATAATCAAAAAAATGGAGATAATCTATTCACCCGCTCTAGATTATCGTAGCCACTTGGACTTACAAGTGGTATCAAAGCCAAACTCTTTGGCAAGCTCGTTCCACATCGCGAGTAAAGTGGAACGATCACCGGCTACGAATGAAGTGCACCTTACCGGCGCCTCCACCACCAAGCCACCACTATTTGATTCCAAAAATTATACATTTTGGAAAGAAAGAATGGAATGCTATCTACAAGGTTCTTTGGTTTGATATTTGGAACACGGTCATGGAAAATCCATTCAATGGACACACCACACACCTCCAAAGGCTTCAAAGAGCTCAATGATGAAGAGAAGAAAATCATCTCCTTAAATGGTAAAGCTCTTAGCATTTTGTATTGTTCACTTACCATTTTTGAATATGATCATATTGTAGGAATTAAATCGGCACATGAAGTATGGAGAAAATTAGAAGAAGTATATGCAAATGAAAGGAGACACACAAAAGCATCTACTTCTCAAATGGGTACAATATCAAACCCAACAACATCAGATGAGTTTCCTACAACTTCCGACGACGATGAAAACGAACGTTGTCTTATGGGCTTCGAAGAAAATGAGGTAAGTTCTAAACCGTCTACTTCTTATGACAATGAATTGCAAAATGATTATAGTGATTTGCTCAATGATTATGATGAACTTCAAAATGAATTCCAAAGCTTGCTTGTTAAATACAAAAATTTGAAAAAGGAATTCAATGTTTTGAAAAATGAGAAGGATAGTTTATTTACTTCCTATTAATCACTTTCATGTGCTCACACCACCACTCTTGATAAGGTTAGAAATCTTGAGAAAGAAAATAGTACTCTTGTTGAGGATATTAATTGCATGAAAAAGGATTTATCAAAATTCAACTTGAGTACCAATAAAATGTCCAATATTGTTAATATTCATAATTATGATAAAGGACTTGATCATAAGCCAAATGTTGTTAATCATATGAAAAATAGTCAAGTCTCTAAGCATGTTGGTCATTACACTTCTAGAATTATTACATGCTTCTATTGTGGTAAAAAGAGTCATACGGTAAATACTTGTCGGGCTAGAAATAGCTCTAATTATTGTTGGAGACCTAAAAGTCTCAAAGCTAATCCCAAAGGACCCAAACATTTGAGGGTACCACAAAACAATGTCATATTAGGTACCCGTCAGAATAAAAATCAAGGAAAATTCATACCGCCTAGAAGACATCAAATGACCGTTTCATTTGATCAAAGGAGAATATATCACCACAATGAATTTCCAAGAGAAAGATATTATCAACAATGGGAAGGACATAATCCTTGGAAATGGAGTAATTGGAGAAGCTATCATCTACAAGATGATTTTCAAAGAGGAAGATATCAACAACAAAGGGAACGGCACAACCCATGGAAATGGCGTAATTGGTAAACCATATCTCCCTATTTAAATATGCATTTTATTTTGATTATGCATGTTTTTATTTGTGCATTAATTGTCAAAATGAGTTTTCAATTTTTTTTTTAAAAAATTAAGGTCTTCAATATATATATTTGTGGTTTTAAAATTCTTTGAAAAAGAAGACCTTGCATGATGTTTTTAACTCTTGTGTATTTACAATGACTTGTATATGTCCATCATCTCTTATGGACTCATTATGCATAATATACTTGTGATATCTTCTATTGCTTTAGCCTACACTTCTATTGTTATGTTTTTGGGCAATATTTGTTTTAAGAATTGTGTAGGACTTATATATCTTCTTCAATGGTTATCTACTCATTATTTGACAAGAGTGACATAAACTATCGAGGTACGCTCACCATTGTTATTCATCTCTTAGACTCGATATATTTTTGCCATATGCATATGAGTTTATTTTTCAAGATATTTCAAAGTATGTCATACAAGTGCCATTAAAAGGATTTTTCGATTTTTGAAAGGCACTATTCGATAAAGCTTGTTTTATCTAAGACTTGTAAAGGATTATATTTTGTTTTGATAAAACATTTGAATTTCATCCTTTTCTCAAAATTATGCATTTGATTGCTCATATTCATTCTTGTCAAAACTCTTGTTCAAATGATTCTTTTAAATGAGGTCTCAACTATATGCTCTAGGATTTTCAAATTTCAAAAGAGACCTTATATAGCTTTCTATAAGCTTATTTGAACTTACATGTTTTATGACACTCTTGATGATTTGATTGAAAGCATAGCATGTGCTACTTGTTATTATATCTCTATTATTTCATATTACTATGCTCTTGTGCAAGATATCTTGTTAAGATTTTGCATGAATTTTTGGTATTTCGAAACAAGTTTGATAACCAAGGTAAGTTTAACAGCTCAAATGTAATGTCAAGAAGAAGGTATTAATTTTGATGAAACATTTGCACCCGTAGAATGTTTCTGAAGCTATTTGCATTTTACTTGCCCATTCTTGTTTTAAGAAAATTTCAAGCTTTACCGAATGGATGTTAAATCCAATTTTCTAAATGGTTTTATTCTAAAAGAAGTCTATGTAAAACAAACGGGGTTTTGAAATTTTTTGGGCCAAATGATTATTACAAAGGGCCTTGTATGTTTAAAATAAGCACCCCGTGCATGGTTTGATAGACTTAGCTATTTTTTGCAAAATGGTTTTACAAGAGGTAAAGTTGATACTACTCTCTTTGTTTTTGAAAAAGGGCAAGATTGCTTATTAGTGCAAATTTAGGTGGATTTGGTGCTACTAATGAATTTTTGTACAAGATGCTTTCTAAGTTGTTGTTAGGTGTATTTGAGATGAGCATGATGGGGGAGCTTAATTTCTTCCTTGGACTTCAAGTTAAACAATGCCAAGAAGATGGTTATATTTAACAATCAAAGTATTACGTAAGTACCTTTGAAGAAGTTAGACATTGAAGAAGGAAGAATCATCTCAACCTCTATGGCTACCAATGTAAAGATTGACAAAGGTTGAGGAAGGCATATCGGTTGACAAACAAATTCGAGGTATGTTTATCTTCGTTTATTACTCTTTAAGACTCGACATTCTCTATGCCTTATGTCTATATGCTCGACTTCAAAACTATCCCAACGAATCTCATTAAAGTGTCGTTAAAAGAAATTTTCAAATATTTGAAAAGGCACTTCTTCTTATGGCTTGTATATCCAAAATTTCAAAAAAAAAAAGGTTCATATTTTTTGGGATAACAAGTCCGGTGATTAAAATTTCTCAAAATATGGTTCGTCATAATAGAACTAAACATATTGAGATTCGATATCTTTTTCTAAGGGATTACGTTTCTAAAAATGAATATTTGAGATGTGTTTAATTCCGTTTCAAAGATAACTCGCGGACATTTATTTTCAACCATTTACCGCTGAGTTTCTTACCTCATTTCGAGCTTGATTATGACATAATGTATATTGAATGAGGTCTACATTTGCATTTTGCACGTTTTTAAAACTTAGGGGCGAAAAATCGAATTTTTGGTTAAAATTTTGGATTTTCAAAGGTGAACGATGGGCTTGCCGAGTGGGCGAGGCCGACGGTCGCCCTCGGCTCGACCGATCGCCCCGGCTGGACCGGTCGCCCCACCGCAGATTTTTGGTTAAAATCGTTTGTTTCTCATCTTTCCGCCATTTTGGTTAATTTCACTCTACTTTCGTCCCCTTTGCAAATTTCACACACAATTCACTTCAAATGAGTTTTGTTGCATAAATTACATATTTTAGGGATTATATTACTCGTTTATCATCATTGTTACTCATCCTCACCGATTAAATGGTAAGAATTCTACTCTTTTTATCTCAATTGGGTTGAACCCTTGAGAAAATGCTTCTACTTGTTATATTGATGGAATTCTTATATAAGCGTGTTGTGAATGATGATTGTTGTTTGATTATATTTGTAAAATTGTTTTTGGTGATGAAAAACTTGGCTTGATTACATTTACAAGGGCTATATATATCTTCTTCAATTTTTGACGCCCGCCAAGTGTTCGATAAAACGTTTCAATGAAAAATTCATCACCTACATGATTCTCTCGTTTTCAAATGTCTTATATATTTATAGAGATCATGTTTTGCTAATAAAATGAGTTTTCATAAGCTTCTACAAGTCATTTGATCGACTTTTCCCTCCTACTTGGTTTATAAGCTTCAATGTTCAAATAGCTCGATAAATCGGTTTAGTTGCGCACTTTGATATGAATATATGATGTTTTTATCGTGCTAACATTATTTTTGATGATTCCAAAGGGGGAGAAACAAGTTATAAGTTTATTAGCTCAAAGAAGCTAAAATAAGCTCGAGAAAGAAGCTATAAGTTGTGGCTATTAAAAGCCATAAGTTGTGGATTATATGTAACGCCCTATTTTTTTTTTTCGAAGTGCAATTTTTTTTAGTGTTACTAATATTTTAAGAAAATGCGAATAATTTTTTTTTTATATACATGAATGAAAAGTTTAGCGGAAGCGATAATGAGAAAACCTTAATTCTTAAGAAATAATTATAGAGTATAAAATTTAAAATCCACTCAAACACTTTAAATAAATAAATAAAAATGAAATAGTACATCACAATTGTTCGAAAGTTAAATCGAGTTCATAGTTCTTGAAATATGAAACGATTGAAAATAAAATATTGTTCTTAAATTTTAAATCTTCGGCTATTCCCCCACCTCAGTGCGTCCGTCCACATAATCTGAAAACAGTTTGAATTTAGGGGTGAGTAATCACATACTCAGTAGGGATAAAGATTGTCCAAGCTAAATACGAAAAGTGCACAATTACATAAATTAACACATAACCTTTCCCATTGGCATAAGTCAAATAGCACATAACCTTTCCCGTTAGCATAAACCAGATATCACATAACCTTTCCCGTAGGCACGAATGCCATATTTTCCTTTCCCGTGGCACGATGCCAAAAAGTTTTCCTTTCCCTTGGCACGAAATGCCATATTTCCTTTCCCGTGGCAAGTGGCCAAAAATTTTCCTTTCCCATGGCACGAATGCCATAATTTCCTTTCCCATGGCACGTGGCCAAAAATTTTCCTTTCCCGTAGCACAAATGCCATATTTTCCTTTCCCATGGCACGTGGCCAAAATTTTTTTTTTCGAAATTCTAATTGTCATACATATTTTCTTTCTTAGGAAGTACACTTGAAATAAATAATGAAATGGACATCATGATTTATGTTTTTTTTTTAAAAAAAAATGGGCTTGAGTAGTTAAATTAAAATACAAGAGACAATTAATGGCTTAGTGTAAAAGATTCTGTAACTATAGAGAGCAACTAAAATTTGATTATTTCACAATACGATACGTTACTAGGCTCCACCGCTTTTTATTTGTTGTGTTTTAAAATTTTTGGGATACTTGTAGAAATAAGTTAAACATACTTAAACACATTATTCTAACTAATTTATTCCATTATTTATCTAAGTGATCGAGACTTCATTATATAAATGTAACTGAAATCGAACCAAACTATGAAAATTGTGCATATTTTTATAAGTAAAAGATATATGTAGTTGAAAGGAGCATTTATACCATTAGACCTTAATTATCTGGGAGTAAAGGAATCATTTAAAATCTTTTTAATAATTAATGGGTTACTAACTATTATTAATATTTTCCATTCTCACTTGCATAAACATACTTAACATACAAAAAAAAAACATGAAATTCATAAAATTTATCATATAATATGACACGTTAAAAGCATATAAATTCACATAATTATGCATATCATTTAACCGTTTAAAATGCGTAATTCAGATAATTGAACAGTTTAAGCATTTAACAAGGACAATGAAATATACACATAAAATGTGATAAGAATCCCTACCTCAATCAGCAAATAAAAATAGATGCACAAATTGCTCGAAAGTATAAGCTTTAATTGTACGGTTCGTCGTCACCTACAATATAAATTTAACATGATTTAGGCCTAAAAATTTAGTAGTAACTTCTAATTAAAAATAATTTTACTTATAAAATAGTCTAATAGGTGAAAATCGACTTAAAATATAAGTTTGGATGTCTAATAAAAATATTAAAGGTAAATTTTAGTATTGGACTAAATTGAAGATTTGTAGGTCAAATTGAAAAAATCTAGAAGTTATAGGGGTTAATTTGAAATCAAAAAAAAATTAAATAGAAATGGACTGAATTGAAACTTATGCGGGACTAAATTGAAAAATAAATCCAGAATTTTGATTTGAGAATTGGGCAAAATTGAAAATTCTAAATTTACATTCAAAGTCAAAACCTAATCAAATTTTCAAAATAGAGCCCCTAACCAAAACTCCAAAATCCCGTCTAACTCTATCTCAAATTACATACTCCCACACACTCATTTATACACACAAACACAAAACTATATATTTTTTTTTTCACACACACACACAAATAAACACACGCGCACACACAAAATATAACACACACACTGACACACAACATCACACACATAAACACACACAAATCACACATACATACAGACGCGCGCACACACACACACACATTACACATTAATACAATTACACACACACACATGGTTAACGCACACACGCATACGGACAACAACAAACTCAACCAAAATATTAAAGAAGGAGTAAGATGACTTACTTGTAAAAATTTCATATTGGATGGGAAAAATATTGCAAATGAGGAACTTAGAAGAATGAAGACATGATAGGATTTAAAAACAACATTTTTATTTTATTTTATTTTATTTTAATTATTTGCTGAAACATGGTGGTGGACAATAGTTGGCAATAGTGGGAGGTTAATAATTACTACAAATGGAGATGATGGGTGGTGGTTGGGCTTGTCTAATAAAGTTAATCAATTAATATAAGATAAAATATATACATATAAAATTAATATTAAGTATGATTATAAAAGATAGATTAAGATAAAAATTATAAATTTGTGGGTGTTACATTATACTTAGTCCATTTGTTGTAGTACGGACTCATATTCATGTATAATGATGTTTTGTTGACAGGGGGAGCCTATAAGCTCTTGATTCTTAAGCTCAATATGTAAAAGCTGAGCTTTTAGCTTTTGGTTGATTGATTCTACATTACTCTTGTTGTGCATGTTGATAGGGGGAGCTTTTGCAAAAATATTTTTGAAAATCTATACTCCTATCCTTATGTTTATGTTGCGTGGAATGTTGTCGCTCACAACGGATAGTTCTTTTATTTTTAACCGGTAAAATTATTTTGTTTTCAAAATCGACCTCGTAAAATTGGTTTGGTTTGTAATTATCAAAAAGGGGGAGATTGTTTGATAAATGGTTTTATCATGATTTTGATGATTTTGTTTTTATACCAAAACAATGTTTTAAATGTTGTCTAAATACTCCTAAATGATTTAAATTGTTTTTACTAATTTTCCGGAGTATTTCTTCGAATTTATTTTAGACAAAAATTGGACAACACTTTCAACGATTTTGTGTTAATATGTTTTTACATCAAAATAATATTTCTAATGTTGTCCTAATACTCCCGATCGGTCTAAAATATTTTTACTAATTTTTCGGAGTATTTCTTTAAGTTTATTTTCGACAAACATTGGACAATACTTTTGTCTCGTGCTCAACCGGTCGCCCTATAGGGCAACCCGTACTTGGAGATAAGTTTTGAAACAGAAACGAGACAGAAATAATTTTGAGAGAGGTCGACCGGTCGACCTAAGCGTCGACCGGTGCCTGGGAACAAGTTTTTTGGACAGAACACTCTGAACCCTCAAAATTAGTCAGGGGGACCGGTCCACCTAGGGGGAGACCAGTCGGACCCCTGCTCGATCGGTCCGACCCCCCTGGACCGGTCACCCTGCTGTTTTTTTGTTGTATTATTTTCCAACCTCTATCTGTGCGCGACCGGTCGCCCTATGGTTTGACAGCAAAATTCTAACCGTTGTGCAGCAGACAGTTTTTCCCTAAATTATGGGGTTGATTTATAACAGCTATAATCTTGATTTTAATTGCATTTTTTTTTGTAGAAATCTGTCCCCAAGAGGAGCCTATCCATGTTCAAGACATCCTCTATAAATAGATGAAGAATTGAAGCTACACAACAAGAGAGAATACTACAACACAATAATATACACTCAAGCAAACATATTTGTTCTTCATTGTTATTATTCTTGTTGTAATAGCCTAAGGTCTTTCACTTTCACATCTTGAGGTCTAGGCTTTATTTCTTGATTACACCTGCACTCAATATTGTATTATTCATTATCGAGTTGTAATCTTGAATTTTTGGGTTATCATTCAACACAAGATATCCTTGTGAGTGTTCTTGTGGTAAGAACACACTTGGATGATCTAGGTGATAGGTGCAAGAAGATTGTTGTGATCTTCTTATTGAAGAATGTGGTGCTCTTCAAGGTGTTGAAGAATTTGGTATTCTTCAAGGTTGAAGATTGTGGTAATCTTCACAAGGTGCCGTTGAAGGAAGATTGTGGTAATCTTGAGGAGATTGTGGTAATCTCAAGGTGGTGTTGAAGAAGAGTGTGGTGCTCTTCAAGGTGTTGTTGTAAGTTGAATTTGTATTAATTGTGGAAATTAATAAAATTATTTTTCTTTTTCGAAACCCATCCCGGATATACTGGGGTGGTAGAGCACGTAGTCCCTAGGTGGGGTGAAGCTCTATAAATCGACGTGTGTTGTTTACTTTCCGCACCTTTATTCTTGTCTTGGCGTATTAGATTCGAAAAAGAGGGCATAATAAAAAAAATGGAGATAATCTATTCACCTCCTCTAGATTATCGTAGTCGCTTGACTTACAAATAGATCATTTAAATGCTACACATGTTGATCATCTAATTGTTCTAGAGCAAGTCTCTTGTGAGACGGTCTCACGGATCTAAACCGTGAGACGGACCTCCTAATGGCTCCGTCTTGAGAACATGAACCATGAAAATAAATTTAAAAATAATAATGAACCATGAAGAAACAAAAATAAACCCTAAAAACATGAACCATGAAGAATAAATCCGAAAAATAAAAATAAACCCAAAAAAAAAAATAAACCCTAAAAAAACTAAAAATCCTAAAAACCCAAATCAATTAAAAATAAACCCAAGAAACAAAATAAATCCTAAAAAAACAAATATAAATCCTAAGAAAAATAAAATCTAAAAAAAAAACCTTTAAAACTTTGTCAAGACGTCTCACGGATCTAAATCCGTGAGACCGTCTCACGCAAGTTTTTGCCATTGTTCTAGGCGCTATCATTTTTTTGTAAGAATTAGAAACTACGCAAATGTAGCATGCACCTAGTGTAGAACAATATTAAAGAAGTAAGAGACAACAACTTACAACAAACAACAAACAACACGGTTGAAAACTTCCGTAAGGCCACATTGATTTTTAAGCACCGTCATTTTGTGTACATTAAGTTTAAAAGGCAGTCGGGCAGGCGATGCTTTGTAGCACGTGCATAGATCAGGAAATGGCGCAAAGAGCCATTTCTCAGCACCTATGCAACATTGAGGACTGGGTTTGCTTGAAGTTCCAGTCATGAAAGCCTCACATGGTTTCAAACTTTCTATAGGCATTTTGGAGCAATCTATGTTGTCACACATTCCACTTGCAAAAAACCATGAAAGGACCTAACCCAAAACAGAAAATGGCCTAAACATTATCATTATATTAGTTTCTTTCGGATTATTGAATGTAATATATTGACACTGGATTAGTGTGCCATATATATAGCTAGGACCATATCCCGTCGACTTTTTGTTATGTTCAATCATATGGAATGTGGATACTATAAATTAATATATTGAATGTAATATATTGAAATAAGGAATGTGGATACTATAAATTAATATATTGAAATAAGGAATGTGGATACTATAATTAATTAATTCATATGGATTTGGACAGTAAATTTTGTAGCATCATGCGTAAAAAATAATAAATTTCTCAAGATCTGATTTCAAATTCTATTGCCATTTGTAATTAATATAATTTGTCATAAAATCCAAGTTTATATTTTTCTTTTTTTGGGGGGAGTCATAACATCCGAGTTGAAATCAAATTGTCAAATTAGCTATAAAATTACTGAAAACAGATTTTTTTTCTTCTTCCTTTTTGGTAAAGAGTCAATGTGGTATACAACTATTTTGACAAAAACTTGGACGAATCGACAGTACGACTTCTTTCCTATAAAAAGCAAGGGGCTGTCGCCTGTCTGATTTTCATTCTAATGGAAAAATTCATTTTCCATCCAATGGAGGTTGTTTCAAATTTTTATTGTAACCTTTTGAAAAGTGAAAATATGATTGGTTCTGAAAAGAACTTGCAGTGTGAAACCTTGCTATATCACCGCGTCCTTGCACGGCTCGGTTTGAAAATATATTTGGTTTAATATTTTTTTGTTGATTTTCTTTTTTTATTAAAAGATGTGATAAGATGATATAAATGTATGTTATGTAAGTGGGGACCCACTTAATTTGTGTTGTTGGAAAAATAATAATATATGGATGAAATCGTTAGTGGAGAGGTCCACTATGTAATTTCAATAATTTTATACCCTGGTATTGTAGCATTTCATGATAATATAATAATATTCATGATAAAATATGTGTTTTAATTTTATATTTTTAAATTTTTATTTAAATTGTGAATTTCATATTTTATAACTACAATTATATATTTTCTTCAAATATTTTACTAAGAAAATATTTTACTAAACCTATTTCGAAACAAATATTTTTTCTATTTCCTTTTCTGATTTAAGTTTCCAATTGATTTTAAAAATGCAAAAAATTATAAAAAATCACATTTAGTTATTGAAAATATATCCAATTCAACTATAAATAAAATAAAAATAAATTATAATATTAAATAGTTTCATAATTTATAAATATATAAATTATGTTTAAAAAGAAGAAAAATACTATTAAAATATTTTATATTTCTAACTAAAAGTATACTTAATTTGTAAATATGTAAATATTAACAAATTATATCCATCTTTCCAAATTTAATATCTATTCAAACATGGGTTTGATTCACACTCCATCTTTTATTTTTAATAAAATATTATATATATACACATATATACATTAAAAGAACATATGCTACATATAATATATATATATATATAGTATACTGGGAGTCATCGGCGTGGCCCAGCGACATCGTGGCTTCACAATTTTCCAAAAAAAATTAAAAGCATAAAATTTAAACCCATTTTTTATCATGAATATTAATCTATTATTTTTTATAATTAATTTAAAGTTTGAATTAAAGTAAAACAGTTATACTCTTTTCAAATATTAAAAATTGTCATATATTTAATAGATTTTCGTTATATTTGTTTTTGTAATATAACATGTTAACGTTTTATTAGATTTAGCCAATAAAAGAAAAATAAATTTATTTGGCCAAGTTAAAACTCATTTTTTTAATCATGAATAATATTTTATTATTTATAAAAATTTATTTAAAGTTTAATATTAAAGAAAATCTACTAGCAGATAACATTTACCTGTTATAACAGGTCACAAGACTAAATGTCCGAATTTCATCCATCTAAAGGACTGAATTCAAAGTCGAGAAAAAAAGGACCAAATCTCTGAGAGGCTCCACTTAGAGGACAAAAAAAAAACGATTTTGCCTTAATATAATATGGGGTTGAGAGTTGATTATAGATATATAGGTGGGCAATTGATAATATAAGCTTATGATTGGACAATGAGAAGTTGAAAATGGAATATTTTTAATAAGATTGATTTATCAGACATGATTTACATATCTCAAATAGTAAAAAATGAGAAAAATTTCAATGGGGTGAAAACCATACAAGGCCCAAGCTGTTCATATCAAAAAATTTGTTGCACAACTATTTTTCAACCTTATTATCCAAATTGTACTAAAAAATAGGCCCTAGCGACGAACTAGATTAATTAATTTATTGAGTCCTTTTTCTTAAGACAGCCTTTTATAGTAATTTTTTTCCAGAAAACAAATAATTAATGAAAATTATCAAAACTTCAATAAGTATGCAATGCAAATATTATCAAAATTAATGGAAATGAATTTAACATAATTTTAACAAATATTTTGTATATTTGTCGAACCAAAAACATAAAAGAAGATTAATAAAAAAATCCTATTAGCATGCAATGAAAATATCTATATCGGGCAGCCTGATCAAGAGAATAGCATAGCAGGAACTGAATTTTGAAACTCCATAAAGAAGGTTTAATATATTAGAGCAGAAATTACTAACTTCATTAATTTCTTGATAAATTTCTATTGTCTGCAAAAATTAATCGACTAATATCCACTAGAAATTTCAGAAAGATTTGAATATTTCCATTTTTCTTTCCCAACAATTTTTTTTTGAAATATTTTTCTTTCTTAACTTAGTTCCTTGTCCATATATATAATATACCCCTATCCATCACTTATACTACCACATATAAAACTTAAAACCCTAATAAGATCATCTATAGGCTGCTCAATATCACTTGTACCCAAATATTAATTGGAGTTCCAAACAAGTAATCATCAGAGCATTAAAGAAACCCTATTACTTATCCGACTGATCTGTATTATCAGCCATATAAAATGAGTTTATTTTTTTAGTCATGTAAGTAATGGGCCTAATTAGAGATTTAGTCATTTTCTTCTATCAATTTTGAAACATGTCCTTTAAGTGGAAAAATTTAGAGATTTAGTCCTATGACCTGCTATAGCTTGTAAAGTTCACCGATGGGGCGGACTTGTCATTCAATTTGGGGGAAAATTGATTTTTGGAGGGAAAATCAATTTTTTTCTTTTTTTTTTTGCTAAGTAGGCCAACTTAATTAAAGAAGTATGTTTTTCCCTTCTTTTTCCCTAAGAAAAGTTTCCACAGGTTAGCTTCAATTCATACCTCCAAATGAGTGTGCCATGAACATATAATTACCCAAGAATCATTCCCACAGGGCTGATGTAGTAGAATTAATTTGGAGATCAAGAACATGCATGTAAATTAAAAACAATATAATAATGTCTTTAATTTCTAACACTTGTATCATATTTCTAACCACATGGTATCAAATGAGCCCGGGAGTTCCCCCAAACACTTCACTAGAGCCAATTAAGTAACTAAGATGAACCCTGAGAAGTGTTTGAAGGGAACTCTAGGGGACATTTGAAATAAAATTGGACTTGCTATTTATTTTTCAAGCTATTAATTTGGATGGCTATTTATAGGGCTTCTCTCTTTATATTCTCTCCTTCATGTCCCCTAGTACTTTAGGGCAAACTCATCATACTTTTGATCCATAATGAACCTAGACTAGATTGTTGGAAAGATGAAAGGTAAGAGAGAATCATATTCAGTTTTGTGGTATTTGCAATATTTTCACCCTATTCATCTTTTTGGCCTCTCATTTTCAGCTTTGCTAGCTTCAGGATGCAAAGGTAATTAATTCAGTAGTAATGGTCCAAATTGGTCATTTACGTTGTTTGAAAATGAAAAGTACTTAGCCATGTTTTTTAAAAACACGTTATTTAGCCATTACTTTTTACTAAAAATTGACAGCCACATCCTTCTTGTATCGATAAATGAGTCTCTATCCCAAGACATTTTTCTTTGTACCGAAAATTGTCCTCAGAAATAAAATTATAAGAAATAAAGACAAAGTGATAATTGAACTAAAAAATAGCTAGCTAAAAGAACATGTTTTGAAAATTTAAAATGGCTAAAAAAGATATTTTTGTTATGGACAAATGACGTAAAATCCGACATATTCTTAATTTAATCTTCTTAAGGTGTTCTTGCTAAAGTGCAAATAATTCATGGCAGGTTTTGCGCTAAGAAATTTTTATAGCTATAACTAAATAAATGTTTTTCATGTGGGCAATTAACAATTGCATCGACTTATCCTTGACTATTGCATGACCACCTCATTTAAAAGCTCAATATGGCATCACAGTCAGACTAAACAAAAGGTCTGAGTTCGAATCTCACCGTCACCCATAAAAAAAATATATTCCACGTGTAAGGCTCCATGAACAATCGTGTGCATGTGAAGGGGCATGTTATAATAATTCAATAATAAATGACGCGTATATCTAACAACTTAAACTTTTAAATGAGGTGTTCATTGATTTAAGAATAGGGAAAATTGAATGTCAGATATATTTTTTACACATAGAGAACTAAGTAGAAAATTATTTCATTAAGAAAGCTAATTTGCTTTCTTGTACTATTTTTTTGTTAGGAAATTGTGATGTCTTTGAAATTAGTAGAGCTGTGTGGAGTGCATGACAACTAGGAGAGGTTGGTTGAGAGTTGCTTCGGCAAATTAGTTTTTGATGTTGTTTTTTCGAGAAGATCACTCAAATCAACTGAGTTGACCAAAATCCTCTTTTCGAGAGGAAAGTCTTCGAGCTACTCTTCTTCCCGAGGGGAAGTCTTCTCATTTCTGCTCTTTGAACTGCTAGCTCATTCGATTGGGAACTTGTCTACACATACATGCAAACATAAATAAAGGGCCCCGTGGGTTGTCCCAAGGAGGCCCCTCCGACGCTCAAGTCAGCACGGTGAACGAGAGAGAAATTAAGACAGTAAATGAATACTAAATGTGTAGGAGAATAATTAATTATTAGTTAATTACTTACAGTTAACAGGAGGGACCTTTTTATACCTGGGAGATGGGTCCTGTGGGTCGTGTAGGAGAATTTGGTCTATGGGTCAGTCCACGTAAGAGAAAACGATCGATTAGGCCAACTCGGACTCCTTTGGGCAGGTTTAATTATCATGAGCCCATTGGGCAGTTAATATTAAATAAACAAAATATAAAATAAATTATATTTAATTAAATTAAAATACCATTTTTGTCCTCAACATAAGCCCCCCAGCTCTGGTGTTGGGGAGGGATGGAGTAGTGCGGGAGCTAATCCAGTGTAGAAAATATCAGGTTTGGCTTGTAGTATATGTTGTCTTGTCTTTGGAGAATCTTTGACCACTTTGCACGAGGACATTGGATTTTTGAGGCTTGTAACCATGTCTTCCAAAGGTAAATTATTTTCCTCTACCTCTCAACTTTTGAATTTTTCTACTTTGTAGAAGACTTAGTAAATTCCTTACAAGTGAGAGGTGAGGTGAGAGTTGATAGGTGAGACTTGAGTTGAAAGTTGATGGAGACGTAAAGTGTATCGCGCAGAGAGAAAGAGATGAGAGTCGTAGAGGGTGACCGGGTTGCCTCCCCGGGGCAGAGAAGGGCGCCATATTGGTGCCCTCCTCAGGGCCACAAGGGCACGCCCGGGCGCCCTCCCTGGCGGAGGAGGGCCCCCCCAAGGGGTGTTCCGAGCCCCTGGTCCATTTTTTTCCCATTTTTCTCCGTCTTTCCCGTGCCATATTCCGGATTCTGGTACTTCTTCCATTCCGCTTGGAGGTCGAGGTGTTACCGGGCATTCTGTCCCTGGTTCAGTTCCATGTCCACGCTTTTCCATAGAGTTTGATATTCCTTCCCTTGCTCTAGACTTGTATTTTGATGGTGATGGGGAGTTAGAACTTGAGTTGAATTCGAGCTTAAGTGATGAGTCTTCTAAGGAGGAGTCCGAAAGTGATAGTCCCGAAGAGATACATCCCACCAAGTACCAGCATATGTCTCCACCCGGGAGTAGAGCAGTTGTCCCAGGAGAGTTGGCCAGTCGAGTGACTTCCACTTGCCTTCGTAGACTGCGTGAGCAGCTGGAGCTTCCTTCGGCTTTTGTGATGCTGGCCCTGGGTCCAGGCGACAGGCTCACTCATCCATCCGTGGGCTTCATCACAGTATACCTTTCCAGTTTTCTAGTTGGCTTCGTGCTTCCTCTAGATGCTTTCCTCATCTCGATCCTTAGGTTAGTGGGAGCATGTGTTGGTCAAATGATTCCCCAGGTCTATGCATGTATACGAGGATTTCAGCATGTTATGCAGCAGTTGGGCTTGATTCCGACCGTAGATGGGTTCCATTCCATGTTCTATGCCCGGAAGTCTTCGGGTGACACCTTCTTCCACTTCTTCCCACGTGCTCATTGCAAGTTCCTAGATAGATTTCCTTCTCCTGGTGGGCTGTTGAATGAGGATTTTTTCTTCGTGAGGGATAATGGTTGGGTGATCCCTCACGAGTGGATTTTAGATGTTAAGATTGCCCGAGGCACTCCCACTTCCTGAAAGGAGATGGCGGAGGCTTATAGGTCTCGGAGCTTGTCTAAAAATTTTCTGGATGTTAGGGAGTTCTTGGGTATCCTATAGTGGAGTGAACCATCGTGAGGGGATCCAGTCTCATTGGGACTACACTGATTATGGCTTTGGCTATGCCAGTACCCGAGGAACTCTTTCTACCGACGACCAGCCCCGTCTTGGGTCTTTGTCCTTCAAGGACATTGAGACTTAACTTTGCGGGGACTTTACTTGGGTAAGCTTCCATAATCTCTTTGTCTTTCCATTCTTCATGAGTTGTCTCTTTACTTGGCTAATACTTGTACAAATTATGGTGTAGGCCCTGAACCTCGCAGCGGCTTCGCACCATCTAGGCGAGATGACTGAGGCAGAGAACCGTCGACTTTGAAAGGAGGTGAAGGCACTCAAGGCCGCAGCTAGCTATCACAAGTGTGAGATGTTAGATCTGTCGAAGTAGTGTGCCGGGGCAAAGGGTCAGCTCATCCATGAGGTCGAGGCCGGTGAGTTGTTCTTCCAGTCTCCCACTGGAGTTGAGTTGCTAGCCAAGGAGAGGTCTGATTCAGTTGAGGCAACCAAGGTTGCTTATACTATCACTCGATATGATGAGAGAGTCTAACTCTTATTATGACAAGGCGGTGCGCCACTGCCAGAAACTTCTATGGGAGAGTGGAAAGGCTTCTAGTAAGCTGATCGCCATCCTGGATTGTGGTGTTTGTGAGGAGGAGGAGGGTGAAGAGATCGAGGCTTTGGCGGATCTTGCTGACGATGTTGATGGCGATGGAGGTGTTGCTGATGGAGATAAGGAACCTCCCACTTGAGCAGTGATTTTCACTTCCTGGCTTGATAGTCTTTGCTTACCGCCCATCTGATGAGAGCTTGCTTTTGTACTCAGATGTTTCTTCTATGTACTTGAATATTTCTGCCTTCCTCTTGACCTTGAGATGTTTGTTTACCCGATGGAGCTTGATGATTCCTCCATTTTCTTCATGTCTTTTAGCTTCCCGTCGTCATGTTTTACTTGTGATATTTGCATATAACTTCATATGGGAGATTAGTATTTACATTGTATTTTAACATCACGGGGCGCCCTTACGGCGCTCGGAGAAGGGCGCCCCTTGGGATTCCTGAGGCGCCCTTCCGGAGCTCCGAGGAGGGTGCCCACTTTGGATTTTCTCCAAGTCATCGCTCCATATAATGATTTAACATGAATTCTTTCTGTGGGAGACTTGTTTATTTTCCACGTTGAGGCAATTAATTGTGCCCTGGCCATGTGTGGCCACTAACTGCATTCATCACATCAAAGTAGAAAACATGAAAGCACTTTTATTCATTATAATGAAAATCTTTACGCCCCGTGGGGGGTACATGACTAAAATATAAATAAATGTTTAACACCTCTTGGGCGGAAACAAACTGAAAATAACAAAAGTAAAGTAAAATATACTAAGGCCTTCGGAAGACGTGATGGGAGTTGGTGTAGATGGAAGCTAAGGAGAATTCACTTCATCTTCGGTGTCGTTAGTCGGTGTCTCCGGATAATCCCTATGTCACCAATAATGGCGCATATTTCTGTCTTCTAGACGAGTCCTAGCCAAAGGGGAAGTGTTCATGAGGTGATCTGAAGCTAACCTAGGATGTGATGTCCGGAGCTCATGTCACGGGGGCAGAGTATTTTCAGAATGATGAGTCAGACTGTCCTCCCATGTGATGTAGGGTGTCCCCAGCTGTTGTCTTCCCGAATTCGATCATGGTCCAGGTAATCCAAATACTCTTGTAGGTGGCCTTTCCAAATCAACTTTTCGATATAGGGCTCTTAACTAGATGCAAGCATTAGTGGTGTGGGATGGAAGTAACATAAATGCTTGGACTTCTGCCGTCCGTAGCTGTCTCTCATATCCCGCGGAGGTTCTATGATTTTCTATCTCCGAGTAGTGGCTAGTATTTCCAATAGCGGAGCATTCAATGGAATTATTATTTGCCTCGATTTCTTCTCACGGCTCCTAGGCTGACTCTGGAGATCTTCCTCGGCCTTTCGCTTATTCCCCGGGAGTGGCTTTAATACTTCATCTCCCTCGTCGGGTGCTCTTTCGGAGTGGGCGTTTCTTCCTGGAGTGGGGAGAGTTCCTTGATCATGAAATCTTTTCACTATACTACCAGTGTACATCGTAGTTTATAGAATAATGGCAAGCAAGGTCGTATGCCTCAGGGATTGAATACGAAACACTTAGGCGATAGTAATATTGTATTCCAATTTTATTGAAGCGACCGAAAATCACAAGTTTTTATTATCTAATCTAAGCAAATAAATATAAAAGATTTAGTAAAAACCCGAACTCCACATGTCTTTTCAACAAATACAAAAGCAACCCTAGGCACATAATCTCAACATGCTTCTTCAAGATTAAATCCAATCAATGTTCATCAAAACCAATTCATGTGTTTCTATGGATTCAATTTCTAAATTAGTTTATTCCCCCTCCCGAGGTATATAAACAATATATTAATACCAATTGCTAGCATCCCTACTCAATAATTAATATAAACTCCCAAAAGATCTTTGAATTGAAGTACTCCCCACAAATAGTTATAAGACTCCCGACTTTATACTCGTTTATGTCTGAATTCGATTTTCATTTGTTAGAACCTAGCTCCCGGATAATGGACTAACAAATATGACATGCAAATTATTGATCAGATAATCTACAAGAAATAAGCATTCGAATTCATATAAGAAAACACATAAATCAATTAAGAAAACAATCAATAAAGATTTAACATGAATCCACATTTTGATTATGCCCTAGGATCAGAATGATTGGCCCAACATATTTGATAAAAACTTCATAGGCAAAGTTAAAATTAAATAGTTTGACATCATTTGAGTACAAACAAGAGATCTAAACTAAGAAAGAAAACCCCTTCTTGTCAGGATGGATCTTCTCTCCAAGCCTTCGAAACTCTTGTGCTTCTGTAGATGCGAAAGGCCTTGTGGTGCTCTTTGTAGCTTAGCCCTCCACTCTCGGAAGACCTTTTATTTGTGTAACCCTAGTGTATTTTGATGTGTTGTATGTTGTCTCAATGATCCAAATTCATGCAAGCATTGGTCCCTTTATATAGGTGCTTCGAGATATCACTTGTATAGTTCTGACGAGAAAAAGACACAAAAATAAGACAAAAACATATCGCAAGACCTGTGTACAAGTCACACGGTATGGCCATGTAATTGGTTTCCGTCTTTATTTTTCACCCAAACACTTCACACGGTCGTGTCACCTTCGCACGGTCGGGTCGTGTAACTTGTCTCTCAAAACCAAGTTGCACGAGCGTGTAAAAATCACACGGTGTCATCTCACACGGTCGTGTGAGCCTTACACGGGTTGACCATGTGAGTGGTTTCTGTCCGTTTTCTTTGTTTCTTCGATCTTCTCTTCGCACTCTTCAATCTTGTCTGGGCCTTCTAACTGATATCTTTGTGTTTAAGCTCCGTTTCCTATAATAATTTACAAGAATACGCAGTATCATGCCCTACTAAAGAAACCAAGTAAAATACAATACATATGCATGCAAATGCATCAATTATATATCATTTTAAGTACCTAAATGCACGTTTATTTTACACATATCATTCCTTTCTTTGAGATGCCCTGAGCACGCTCTCGGAGAGCGATACGTCTCTGCATTCTTGTCAATGTCTTTTGTTGGACATTGGTTACTTCATTTACAGTCTCCACGAGTTCTCCCTGTAACGACACTTCCATCTCATGCTGGAGTAAGTTTTTGATGGTCTCGTGGATCTTCATGTTGGCGGAAAATTGTTGTAAGAAAGCCTCTGCGAACTAGTGCATCATGGTAATGGAGTCCTCGGGAGAATTTGGTAGAACCAAGCCTGAGCTTGCTTGGTCAAGGTGCTTAGAAAGGCTTTGCAGTAGGCAACATCCGTCATCTCATAGAGGTCTGTAAGTCCAAGCGGCTATGATAATCTAGAGGGGGGTGAATAGATTATCTCCATCTTTTTGATTTTACCCTCTTTTTCGAACAAAACAAGCCAATATAATATAGAAGGTGCGGAATGTAAACAACACACGTCAATTTATAGAGGTTCAACCCACCTAGGGCCTAATCCTCTACCACCCCAAAGATATCCAGGGATGGATTTCAAAAAAAGAAAAAGAATTTTATTAATTACCAAAATTAATACAACTTCAACTTACAACACCTTGAAGAGCACCACACTCTTCTTCAACACCACCTTTGGAGATTACCACAATCTCCCTTTGAAGATTACCACAATCTCCCTTTGAAGATTACCACAATCTTCCTTCAACGGCACCTTTGAAGATCACCACAATCTTCAATCTTGAAGAATACCAAATTCTTCAACACCTCGACAAAAAGATTACCACAATCTTCTTACACCGAACACTAGATCACCCAAGTGTGTTCTTACCACAAGTACACTCACAAGGATATCTTGTGTTTAATGATGACCAAAATCAAGATTACAACTCAATAATGAATAATACAATTTGAGTGCAAGTGTAATCAAGAAATGAAAGCCTAGACCTCAAGATGTGAAAGTGATAAGCTAGGCAAAATTACAACAAGAATAATAACTATGAAGAACAAGTGTTTGCTTGGAATGTATCTTGTTGTGTTGTATCTCAATTGTTGTTTTGGTTGCTCCAAAACTTCCTCTATTTATAGGAGATGATTGATCAAGCATAGGCTCCTCTTGGGGATTGAAAATCTACAGAAATATAAAATTAAAATCAATAATATAGTTGTTAGAAATTAATCCCACAATTTAAGGAAAGTTTGTCTGTTGTCAAACGGTCAGAAATTTGTTGTCAAACTAGAGGGCGACCGGTCACACGGAAATAGAGTTTGAATTGAACAAAACACAATTTCACACGGGGCGACCGGTCAAGGGGGTCTTCGACCGGTCGACCTATACCTTGACCGGTCCCCCTCAATGCAATTACAATAATGGTTTGTTCTGTTTCAAAACGAGTGCCCAGGTACCGGTCGATAGGGATGTCGACCGGTCGACGCCACCGGTTGACACCCTGGTCGACCGGTCGACCTGGCCAATTTCTATTCCGTCTCATTTTTTGTTCCAAAATTCATCTTCAGTCTTGGTTGCCCTATAGCGGCCAGGTTGACCTCGAGACAGTAAATGTTGCCCAATTTTTGTCGAAAATAAGCCTCAAGAAATACTCCAAAAATTTAGTAAAAATATTTTAAACCGATCGGGAGTATTTAGACCATATTTAGGAGCCTTGTTTTGAAGTAGAAACTTATAAACATAAAATCATTAAAAGTGTTGTCCAATTTTATCTAAAATAAAACTTGAAGAAATACTCCGAATAAATAGTAAAAATATTTTAAATCATTTAGGAGTATTTGGATAGCAATTAAAAACATTGTTTTGGTGTAAAAATAAAATCATCAAAATTAAGATAAAAACATGTATCAAACAAGGTCTGCCTCTGCATAGAACTTGTTCAAATGCTTCTGAGGATCTCCAGTTCCATCGTACTCTAGAAGGTTAGATGTCCTAATTTCGGGGGTAGTTGTTCCGCCAAGATATCTGGGCTAAATAGACTGCCTTTCTTTAAAGTAGTAGCTTGTGAATGAGTATGGCTGGACGGTGTTGCTTGAGCTCATGTTGCTGTAGGCGGTCCTTCCTGTCTTTTGCAGCATCCTACATCTGTTTTTCCTTGTCCTTCTGGATCAAGGTCTTCCATAGAGGGCGGAGTCTGTGATAGTTTTCCCCCTGTTCTGACTACAGCCTGATGCCTCAAGGTGTTCCGTGCAGCTTCTTCTAACAGCATTCTAAGAGTCTCCTTGGTTAGATGAATTTCTTCACCAGGCTAATCACCTCCCGAGGAAGGAGGTGACACATTTCTTTATTACGAGAGTGGTGGCGCCCTTCCGATGGAATGGTCGCTGGCCTCTCGCCATCTTGATGGTCTTCCTTAATGCTGGTCTTCGGTACCATGGTCTGCAGCTTGAGGTCCAACTTTCTGAGCTGGTGATTGAGTTCGCATCTTCATGTACATTGATTGCACCCACACACAATGCCATAATGATGTTACTTTTTCGAGCAGATCACCCAAGTCAATTGAGTTGACCAAAATCCTCTTCTCGAGAGGGAAGTCTTTGAGCTAGTCCTCTTCCCGAGACTCGTCTTCTGCTCCTTGAAATGCTAACTCCTTCGATTGGGAACTTGCCTGTGTTCGCCAAAAAATATTTGGATCATACAACTGCAAGTGTACAATGTAGTTTATTGAATAATAGCAAGCAAGGTCGTATTCCTCAGGGATTGATATGTGAAATACTTAGACTATAATAATATCGCATTCCAATTTCATTGAAGCGACCGAATATCAAGTTTATGTAAAAATCAAAAATAACAAGACAAATAAATAAATTTGCGAACCCCACAAGTAATTTCAACAACTACAGGGGCAACCTTAGGCACATAATCTCAACATGTTTCTTCAATATTAAATCTAATTAATGTTTCAAAACCGATTCATGCAATTCTATGGGTTCAATTCCTAAGTTAGTATATTCTCCCTCCTGGGTGATAAATAAATAGTAGATTAATAACAATTGTAGATCTCCCTATACGTTACAATTATTATTAACTCCCAAAAGATTTATGAATTGAATGACTCTCCACAAACAGTTGTAGGTCTCCCGACTCATTACACCCGTTTATGTCTGAATTTGATTTATGTCTTTTTTAGAACTCATCTCCCGAATCTCACACTAACAAATATTACATGCAAATTATTCCCGGCCAAATAATAAGCAATAAAAAAAAGCATTCGAAATCATAAAATAGAAAATATGAATCAATTAAGAAAATAATTAATCAAGATTTAACATGAATCCACAGTTTTGATTATGTCCCTAAGATCCAGAAGATTAGCCAAACATTGATAACAAATTCATAGACAAATTCGAGATCAACATTATGACATCGTTTAAGCACAAACAAGAGATCCAGACATAGAAAGAAAACTCTTTCTTGTCATGATGGATTCCTTCCTAAGCCTTCGAAGCTCTTGTGCTCCCGTAGATGCGAAAGGCCTTGTCATGTTCTTCGCGACCTAGCCCTCCTCTCTCAGAAGACTTCGAATCTTGTGTTCCTATATAATTTGATGTGTTGTGTATGTATGAAGTGATGTTGGATGATGAAATTTCGTGCAAGTCTTGGGTCCCTTTTATAGATACATGGAGAGATCACCTGTAGAGTTGGAACGAAAAAAGAACTCCGGAAAAATGCGTCTGCAGAGTCCCACACGGCATGGCCGTGTGACATCACATGGTCGTGTGATGCCTTGCGCTGCCCTTTCCCACATGCCCGTGTGGGCCTACACGGTCTGGCCGTGCGGCTTGGTTTCGACCCCTGTTTCTTCCCTTTCTTCACACGGTTGTGTCACTGTCACACTGGCATTTTCACACGGCCGTGTGACACCACATGATCAGGCCGTGTGAAGTGTTTTTGTCTGTTTTCTTCGTCGTTTTGATCTTCTCTTCGCATTTGTCAATCCTATCCGGGCATTCCAACTTATATTTCTTCGTTTTAAGCTCCGCTTCCTGTAAAAATTTACAAGAATGCGCAGTATCATGCCCTTCTAAGGAAACCAAGTAAAAAACACATTAAATATGCGTGCAAATGCATCATATATATATATATATATATATATATATATATATTATTTTAAGTCCCAAAATGCACGTATATTTTACACATATCAAAATTCCCCAAACTTAAAGCATTGCTCGTCCACGAGCAAATTAAGAAAAATAATATCAAGGGGTAAAAAGAACACACTAGAACACCATGAAAATTAAATCTCATTTGTCCATACTTAAGAAAATCATGTAATTCATAATCAAGAAGTCATCATTCATAAACTCGGCATAGTCAAAACTCTCTTGGGTGCTCGACATCGCGACTCACAAGTAGGTAGTGTATCACTTGACTCTCAAAAGTGTATGCATAGTGTTTACGCTCAAATTCAATTCAGTGAAAGTAGAACTACCATAGACTTGCAAATCGTCTACCATCTCGGCCATTTTTGTGTGCACAACCTAAGAATCAAAAGGACTTTTAATTTGGTTGTATTATAGGCTCTTTGGTAAGGGTATGTAATTTTGGATTAAGTGACTTGGCTTAAGCAAATAGAATTTATGCATACAGACTTGCAATTCACCAACCCAATAAACTTATTTTCCCTTTTTTTCAATTCCACCCTTATTTCTCCTTTTTCATTCTTAGGCCTTTTTGCCTATTTTTCTTTTTCTTTAGCCTCAAACTCTCATTTTTTAACAATGTTCTGAATTTTTTTTCTTTTACTTTGCTCGATTTTCTCTTCCTTTTCAAAGATATTTCTTACTTTTTTTTTCGAGCTTCGTGTATTTTTTCATTTACCAATGTACTGCTCATCCCTCTTTTTTTTGCCAATTTCCTCTCTTTTTTCATAAAGTTGTCACCACATCTCCCCCAAACTTATTTATTTTCTATAAGCTCAAGAAATTTCAGGGATAAAATCAATTTGCAATCAATGTGGCTAAGAATAAAAGTTTTGGCTCAAAATCGGCTAACTAGGGAATCATAAGTTCATAGGTAGGCTTTTTAGGCTAAGTAGGCCAAACAAAGATGGCCTTAAATTATTTTGAAAAATTGCACACATGCATGGCTTCAATGAAGATACCGAGCAAGTTCTAGAGTTCTATCAATCATAAATGACACACTCAAGAAAAATAAGTCCGCACAATATAAAGCGATTATAGGCACAAAACCTCACAGCTTATTTTTCGCAACATGCTCAAATACCCAATTTTCTTAACTAATGCTAAGCAAATAAATGACATATTCCTAACAATTCATCACATTATTCCCGTAAGTATGTTATCTCATTCCATAAGATGTTCATAGTAAAATCATATGGTCGTGTGATGTCTTGCAGACCGCTGCCCTTTCCCACACGTCGTGTGGGCCTACCTGATACCGGCCGTGCGGCTTGGTTTCGTCCCATGTTTCTTCCCCCTTCTTCACACGGTTGTGTCACTTTCACACGGTATTTTCACACGCCGTGTGACACCACACGGTCAGGCCGTGTGAAGTGTTTGTTCATTTTCTTCGTCGTTTTGATCTCCTCTTTGCATTCGTCAATCCTATCCAGGGCATTCCAACCGATATTTCTTCATTTTAAGCTCTCTTTCCTATAAAAAAATTACAAGAATACGCAGATATCATGCCCTTCTAAGGAAACCAAAAAAACACATTAGATATGCGTGCAAATGCATCATGCCCTTCTAGTGTATTTTGATGTGTTGTATGTTGTCTCAATGATCCAAATTCATGCAAGCATTGGTCCCTTTATATAGGTGCTTCGAGATATCACTTGTATAGTTCGACGAGAAAAAGACACAAAAATAAGACAAAAAAACATATCGCAAAGACTGTGTACAAGTCACACCGGTATGGCCATGTAATTGGTTTCCGTCTTTATTTTTCACCCAAACACTTCACACGGTCGTGTCACCTTCGCACGGTCGGGTCGTGTAACTTGTCTCTCAAAACCAAGTTGCACGAGCGTGTAAAAATCACACGGTGTCATCTCACACGGTCGTGTGAGCCTTACACGTGAGTTGACCATGTGAGTGGTTTTCGTCCGTTTTCTTTGTTTCTTCGATCTTCTCTTCGCACTCTTCAATCTTATGCGGGCCTTCTAATCGATATCTTTGTGTTTAAGCTCCGTTTCCTATAATAATTTACAAGAATACGCAGTATCATGCCCTACTAAAGAAACCAAGTAAAATACACTACATATGCATGCAAATGCATCAATTATATATCATTTTAAGTACCTAAATGCACGTTTATTTTACACATATCATTCCTTTCTTTGAGATGCCCTGAGCACGCTCTCGGAGAGCGATACGTCTCTGCATTCTTGTCAATGTCTTTTGTTGGACATTGGTTACTTCATTTACAGTCTCCACGAGTTCTCCCTGTAACGACACTTCCATCTCATGTTGGAGTAAGTTTTTGATGGTCTCGTGGATCTTCATGTTGGCGGAAAATTGTTGTAAGAAAGCCTCTGCGAACTAGTGCATCATGGTAATGGAGTCCTCCGGGAGCTGGTAGAACCAAGCCTGAGCTTGCTTGGTCAAGGTGCTTAGAAAGGCTTTGCAGTAGGCAACATCCGTCATCTCATAGAGGTCTGTAAGTCCAAGCGGCTATGATAATCTAGAGGGGGGGTGAATAGATTATCTCCATCTTTTTGATTTTACCCTCTTTTTCGAACAAAACAAGCCAATATAATATAGAAGGTGCGGAATGTAAACAACACACGTCAATTTATAGAGGTTCAACCCACCTAGGGCCTAATCCTCTACCACCCCAGTATATCCGGGATGGATTTCAAAAAGAAAAAGAATTTTATTAATTACCAAAATTAATACAACTTCAACTTACAACACCTTGAAGAGCACCACACTCTTCTTCAACACCACCTTTGAAGATTACCACAATCTCCCTTTGAAGATTACCACAATCTTCCTTCAACGGCACCTTTGAAGATCACCACAATCTTCAATCTTGAAGAATACCAAATTCTTCAACACCTCGACAAAAAGATTACCACAATCTTCTTACACCGAACACCTAGATCACCCAAGTGTGTTCTTACCACAAGTACACTCACAAGGATATCTTGTGTTTAATGATGACCAAAATCAAGATTACAACTCAATAATGAATAATACAATTTGAGTGCAAGTGTAATCAAGAAATGAAAGCCTAGACCTCAAGATGTGAAAGTGATAAGCTAGGCAAAATTACAACAAGAATAATAACTATGAAGAACAAGTGTTTGCTTGGAATGTATCTTGTTGTGTTGTATCTCAATTGTTGTTTTGGTTGCTCCAAAACTTCCTCTATTTATAGGAGATGATTGATCAAGCATAGGCTCCTCTTGGGGATTGAAAATCTACAGAAATATAAAATTAAAATCAATAATATAGTTGTTAGAAATTAATCCCACAATTTAAGGAAAGTTTGTCTGTTGTCAAACGGTCGAGGAAATTTTCTTTGTCAAACTAGAGGCGACGGTCACACGGAAATAGAGTTTGAATTGAACAAAACACAATTTCACACGGGGCGACCGGTCAAGGGGGTCTTCGACCGGTCGACCTCTACCTTGACCGGTCCCCCTCAATGCAATTACAATAATGGTTTGTTCTGTTTCAAAACGAGTGCCCAGGTACCGGTCGATAGGGATGTCGACCGGTCGACGCCACCGGTCGACACCCTGGTCGACCGGCCGACTTAACGCCAATTTCTATTCCGTCTCATTTTTGTTCCAAAATTTATCTTGAGTCACGGGTTGCCCTATAGGGCGACCGGTTGACCTCGAGACAGAAATGTTGCCCAATTTTTGTCGAAAATAAGCCTCAAGAAATACTCCAAAAATTTAGTAAAAATATTTTAAACCGATCGGGAGTATTTAGACCATATTTAGGAGCCTTGTTTTGAAGTAGAAACTTATAAACATAAAATCATTAAAAGTGTTGTCCAATTTTATCTAAAATAAAACTTGAAGAAATACTCCGAATAAATAGTAAAAATATTTTAAATCATTTAGGAGTATTTGGACAGCAATTAAAAACATTGTTTTGGTGTAAAAATAAAATCATCAAAATTAAGATAAAAACATGTATCAAACAAGGTCCTTTCTCGCATAGAACTTGTTCAAATGCTTTCGAGGATCTCCGGTTCCATCGTACTCTAGAAGGTTAGATGTCCTAATTTCGGGGTAGTTGTTCTCGCAAGATATCAGGCTAAATAGATCGCTTTCTTTAAAGTAGTAGCTTGTGAATGAGTATGGTTGGACGGTGTTGCTTGAGCTCATGTTGCTGTAGGCGGTCCTTCCTGTCTTTTGCAGCATCCTACATCTGTTTTTCCTTGTCCTTCTGGATCAAGGTCTTCCATAGAGGGCGGAGTCTGTGATAGTTTTCCCCTGTTCGACTACGACTGATGCCTCAAGGTGTTCCGTCATGCTTCTTCTTAACTAAAACATTCTAAGAGTCTCCTTGGTTAGATGAATTTCTTCACTGGCTAATCACCTCCCGAGGAAGGAGGTGACACATTTCTTTATTACGAGTGGTGGCGCCCTTCCGATGGAATGGTCGCTGGCCTCTCGCCATCTTGATGGTCTTCTTATCTTTGGTCTTCGGTACCATGGTGCGACTTGAGGTCCAACTTTCGAGCCGTGGTGATTGAGTTCGCATCTTCATGTACATTGATTGCACCCACACACAATGCCATAATGATGTTACTTTTTTCGAGCAGATCACCCAAGTCAATTGAGTTGACCAAAATCCTCTTCTCGAGAGGAAGTCTTTGAGCTAGTCCTCTTCCCGAGACTCGTCCGCTCCTTGAAATGCTAACTCCTTCGATTGGGAACTTGCTGTGTTCGCCAAAAAATATTTGGATCATACAACTGCAAGTGTACAATGTAGTTTATTGAATAATAGCAAGCAAGGTCGTATTCCTCACGGATTGATATGTGAAATACTTAGACTATAATAATATCGCATTCCAATTTCATTGAAGCGACCGAATATCAAGTTTATGTAAAAATCAAAAATAACAAGACAAATAAATAAATTTGCGAACCCCACAAGTAATTTCAACAACTACAGGGGCAACCTTAGGCACATAATCTCAACATGTTTCTTCAATATTAAATCCAATTAATGTTTCAAAACCGATTCATGCAATTATATGGGTTCAATTCCTAAGTTAGTATATTCTCCCTCCTGGGTGATAAATAAATAGTAGATTAATAACAATTGTAGATCTCCCTATACGTTACAATTATTATTAACTCCCAAAAGATTTATGAATTGAATGACTCTCCACAAACAGTTGTAGGTCTCCCGACTCATTACACCGTTTATGTGAATTTGATTTTGTCTTTTTTAGAACTCATCTCCCGAATCTCGCACTAACAAATATTACATGCAAATTATTCCCGGCCAAATAATAAGCAATAAAAAAAAGCATTCGAAATCATAAAATAGAAAATATGAATCAATTAAGAAAATAATTAATCAAGATTTAACATGAATCCACAATTTTGATTATGTCCCTAAGATCCAGAAGATTAGCCAAACATTGATAACAAATTCATAGACAAATTCGAGATCAACATTATGACATCGTTTAAGCACAAACAAGAGATCCAGACATAGAAAGAAAACTCCTTCTTGTCATGATGGATTCCTTCCTAAGCCTTCGAAGCTCTTGTGCTCCCGTAGATGCGAAAGGCCTTGTCATGTTCTTCGCGACCTAGCCCTCCTCTCTCAGAAGACTTCGAATCTTGTGTTCCTATATAATTTGATGTGTTGTGTATGTATGAAGTGATGTTGGATGATGAAATTTCGTGCAAGTCTTGGGTCCCTTTTATAGATACATGGAGAGATCACCTGTAGAGTTGGAACGAAAAAAGAACTCCGGAAAAATGCGTCTGCAGAGTCCCACACGGCATGGCCGTGTGACATCACATGGTCGTGTGATGCCTTGCGCTGCCCTTTCCCACATGCCCGTGTGGGCCTACACGGTCTGGCCGTGCGGCTTGGTTTCGACCCCTGTTTCTTCCCTTTCTTCACGGTTGTGTCATCACATCATGGCATTTTCACACGGCCGTGTGACACCACATGATCAGGCCGTGTGAAGTGTTTTTGTCTGTTTTCTTCGTCGTTTTGATCTTCTCTTTGCATTTGTCAATCCTATCCGGGCATTCCAACTTATATTTCTTCGTTTTAAGCTCCGCTTCCTGTAAAAATTTACAAGAATGCGCAGTATCATGCCCTTCTAAGGAAACCAAGTAAAAAAACGCATTAAATATGCGTGCAAATGCATCATATATATATATATATATATCATTTTAAGTCCCAAAATGCACGTATATTTTACACATATCAAAATTCCCCAAACTTAAAGCATTGCTCGTCCACGAGCAAATTAAGAAAAATAATATCAAGGGGTAAAAAGAACACACTAGAACACCATGAAAATTAAATCTCATTTGTCCATACTTAAGAAAATCATGTAATTCATAATCAAGAAGTCATCATTCATAAACTCGGCATAGTCAATACTCTCTTGGGTACTCGACATCGCGACTCACAAGTAGGTAGTGTATCACTTGACTCTCAAAAGTGTATGCATAGTGTTTACGCTCAAATTCAATTCAGTGAAAGTAGAACTACCATAGACTTGCAAATCGTCTACCATCTCGACCATTTTTGTGTGCACAACCTAAGAATCAAAAGGACTTTTAATTTGGTTGTATTATAGGCTCTTTGGTAAGGGTATGTAATTTTGGATTAAGTGACTTGGCTTAAGCAAATAGAATTTATGCATACAGACTTGCAATTCACCAACCCAATAAACTTATTTTCCCTTTTTTTCAATTCCACCCTTATTTCTCCTTTTTCATTCTTAGGCCTTTTTGCCTATTTTTCTTTTTCTTTAGCCTCAAACTCTCATTTTTTAACAATGTTTGAATTTTTTTCTTTTACTTTGCTCGATTTTCTCTTCCTTTTCAAAGATATTTCTTACTTTTTTTCAAGCTTCATGTATTTTTCATTTACCAATGTCTTTGCTCATCCCTCTTTCTTTTGCCAATTTCCTCTCTTTTTTCATAAAGTTGTCACCACATCTCCCCCAAACTTATTTATTTTCTATAAGCTCAAGAAATTTCAGGGATAAAATCAATTTGCAATCAATGTGGCTAAGAATAAAAGTTTTGGCTCAAAATCGGCTAACTAGGGAATCATAAGTTCATAGGTAGGCTTTTTAGGCTAAGTAGGCCAAACAAAGATGGCCTTAAATTATTTTGAAAAATTGCACACATGCATGGCTTCAATGAAGATACCAGAGCAAGTTCTAGAGTTCTATCAATCATAAATGACACACTCAAGAAAAAATAAGTCTGCACAATATAAAGCGGTTATAGGCACAAAACCTCACAGGCTTATTTTTCGCAACATGCTCAAATACCCAATTTTCTTAACTAATGCTAAGCAAATAAATGACATATTCCTAACAATTCATCACATTATTCCCAGAAGTATGTTATCTCATTCCATAAGATGTTCATAGTAAAATCATATGGCCGTGTGATGTCTTGCACTGCCTTTTCCCACACGCTCGTGTGGGCCTACACATTCTGGCCGTGCGGCTTAGTTTCGTCCCATGTTTCTTCCCCTTCTTCACACGGTTGTGTCACTTTCACACCGGTATTTTCACACGGCCGTGTGACACCACACGGTCAGGCCGTGTGAAGTGTTTGTTCATTTTCTTCATCGTTTTGATCTCCTCTTTGCATTCGTCAATCCTATCCGGGCATTCCAACTGATATTTCTTCATTTTAAGCTCTCTTTCCTATAAAAAAATTACAAGAATACGCAGTATCATGCCCTTCTAAGGAAACCAAAAAAACACATTAGATATGTGTGCAAATGCATCAAATATAAAACATTTTAAGCTCCAAAATGCACGTATATTTTACACATATCAGCCTGCACACATGCGTAAATGTTAAAGGGCCTCGGAGGTTGTCCAGAGAGGCCTATCCGATGCTCAAGTCAGCACGGTGAACGAGAGAGAAATTAAGAGCCTATTGGACAATTAATATTAAATAAACAAAATATAAAATAAATTATATTTAATTAATTTATGAAATACTATTTTTGTCCCCAACAGTTTCACTTTACCAGAGATTTCATTCCACTTTTAGTTTTGATTGTGTTATTCACTAGCAGAAATAAAAGTATATATAATGACAAAATACTGATTAAGTGGCAATGTGAGAATTGTCCTAAATATAATATATTAAGTAACAATATATACATATCTAATGTTTTACCATAATAATGTGTACTTTTACAAATTTATTAGTGATAAAAATAGTGTTTTATACTTCAAACAATCAGTGATACATATATTTACATATATAATATAATGTTTATTTATATAAGTTATCACTGATTGTCAATAGCAATAACTCGGTTAAAAATAATTATTGTCACTATATGTAATTATTTATGATAAGTACTTTATATATATATATATATTATGACTTGGCATCTTGTTAATAAAATTCATTTTTCTTGAAGTGATTCACCTTTTGCTGGTACCTTAAATCTTACTCTATTTTATTAGCTTATTTAGATTCCGATTTTTCAACTTTTTTTTAAAACAAAAAAAGAAAATGGCTCCGATTTTTCAATATTAATGCCTTGTTTGTTTGTTAGGCTCCGATTATTCAATATTAATGTCTTGTTTGGAGGAGGAAAGGGCAATCTAGTTTGTTTGTTAGGATAAGTTTTTTTTTTTTTGTTA
Source organism: Rehmannia glutinosa (assembly GCA_016081115.2). Lineage (NCBI taxonomy): Eukaryota > Viridiplantae > Streptophyta > Magnoliopsida > Lamiales > Orobanchaceae > Rehmannia > Rehmannia glutinosa. Next base: position 14,857,503 of record CM071926.1, read on the forward strand.
TGTTGCCCTATTTAATGCCTTGTTTAATGCCCTGATTGTTTGGAGAGGTCAATGTAGTGATTTGGTTCTTTTTTTGTAGTGGGATAAGTTTGTAATTGTTGGCCAACTCCCTATTTTCCTTCGGATTTAATGGATGTGGAAGTTCAAATGAAAATTCCTGTTGTGAATTTGATTGTGTCTGAAAAATTCCAATTAACTTAGCTACCAAAATAGAACATGAAAATTTGCAATTAACCAAGCTAAAACAGAACACTATAACCTGGAAATTAACCAAGCTAAAACATAACACTTCAAAAACAGAACACATAAAAAACAAGACGATTCATAATCTGCAAATTTCATAGCCAACAAAGTCATGATCCATTGTATCAAAAGTACATTGCGAAAATGTGTAGACCAATCTTCATAATACATTGCCAAAAGTTACAGACAAAAATACATTGTTAAATCTGCAGACAAAATACATTGCCAAATATAATCAAGTCTCTTGACAATGTTGACAAAATGGAACAAAAAAACACTCCAACTTTCACTAGTCACTTGAACTTCCCTTCTTGGTTTTCTTCGTCCATGATGGATTAGCTTGAAATAGTACAGATGTGAGGTCTTGGAGGCTAACATATTTCTTCCCTCCTAGACTTTGTGATGGTGCTACTTTGGGATGCACACTTTCTTCAATTTTAAGGGCATGAAGCTTCCAATCACAATTCCGCCAAGCACACTAAGCATGAATCCTAGTTTTGCCACTCTTGGTTATATTTATGTTTCTTTTAATGTTAATGGCATGCGAGTGACTTGCTTTCCTTATCTCATCCGTGGAAGAAAAAACCATACCCAAGGCAAATGTTGGATTAAACACTTGAGATTGACTGAAAATAGGATGCCAATGCCCCTCATCTTCACTATCTGAGTCTCTGTCAGATTTTAAGTCATCATCACTCTTTATAATATCATCCTTCCTAGAGTCATTGCCTAAGTCATCATTCTGGCCCAAACCCTTTTTTTTCAACCTCATCATCTATACTCAACCACTCTACTTAAAAATTAACATTTTCATTATATAACTTAGCATCATCATCGTGGTCGATTCTTCAATGTAATCACTGTCAGTGAAAGACTCATCATCATCTTCATTTACACCCTCCTCACTCAGGCCCTCTAAACCAATTTCTACACCATTAAGCTCATCACCCTCCTCAATCATGCCATCTAAACCAATTCCAACATTATTTAAGTTTACATCAGGCTTAGAAGAGCTAGATTGACTACACCACAATTCCCCCCAATCATCAGTATATATGGTTACTTCCCTAGAGTTCTTTATGGTTTTTTCACAAATCCTAATCAAGTCAGAGTCATCTTTTAGAAAAATAAATCGTCCACAAACCAATATATAAAACCTCATAGGTTCTTTAACACCTTTTTGTTCGGCCAACTTCTTAAATGCATCTAATTTGAGCAAATCAAACTCAAAATTATCAAATTTATAAGTAAATCCACCAACATAATCAGAGGAAGGGTGTTGGATGAACTTACCCCCATAGTATAAAGTGATAATAAAGAGTCGAGATTTATTGTCTACAAAAGTTAAAAAAAATGTCAATAAAATATTTTTAAATAATAAATAATTAAATAATATTAATAATGTACAAGACTGCATGTCTATGTGGGGAATCTTGGAGACAATGACCCATATATGGTCCCCCACTTCATTAAAGACAAGGAATCCATTAAAAAATCTAACAAAATCCTATATTTACTAATAAAGCAAATTTTCAGCAACCTAATCCCACCACTTCTACCTACGTCAAAAGAGACGAGAATAAATAAGAAAGAAGAAAAAGCACTGTACCATAATCTGGTGGGGGTAAATCGAAGTCCTCTGATGGACGAATCTTTATGCTAATCTAAAAAAAATTGAATCTTCACCGTTGTGTTATACGTTGTTTGAGATGAGATGAAAGTGGAGATTAGGGTTTTGTTTCTTTTTTCACAGACTGGGTTTTGGGTTTTTAACTTGGGGATGGTGTGTGGCGAATGTGGTTTAGTTTAGTTTGGGTTAAAATATGGTTTGGTTTAGTTAAATTAATTTGGCGATTTGGATTTTTTTCTCCCCATTTTGCAATACAATTCCACGTGTCGAATATACTCTCCGCCAAATTAATTGACAAGTCAACAATTTCCGGTGATTTTTTAGAGAGCTCTAAAGGCCAAAATAGGACGTAATCTCAAAAAGTTAAAATGATAGCAAACTAAATTCATAATAGGAGCGGACTAAATGTCTAAATGGCCAAAGTTACACGACTTAATTTTCTAATGTCCCCTTAATATGCCCTAAGAATCTATCAAATGTTGTATATGTCAAGATTACCACCCGAGTAGTTTCTTTTGGTTTGGATAAACATTTCTCTACCTCAACATTTTAATCTTAATGGGTCATATATGTCCACCATGCATATATCATTATAAACCAAATATTGTAGTTCATCGCTTAAAAGTCTCATTATGGACGAAATTAAGGATTAAAGCAATCACCCAAAGTTACACTGATTCCATCTCTGGATATTCTTGCACTATACAGTGATAGTTTAGCTTAAAAGCCACATCTCAAGGGAAACATGGGATACGTGGTTTTCTATTTCAATAATTATCCATTCTATATTTCAATATACTAGATTGATACTACATGTTCAATATTTTGAACACGTGTCAACTATATTAATTGGTATAGTGTATTAGAACATTAAATGAAACAAAGAATTAAACAAGAGATCTAGACTTAACAGGAAATAATTAAGAATCAAAGTGTTCATATATGTTAGAATGTATTATTTGTTAAGCCTAAACAAGTTAAACAGTTAGTTTGGAAAGTTAGTTACACAAGTCTATTAGAGTTGTTAGAGTTAGTTGCACAAGTTAGTTTCACAGCTCACACAACATAGTTGCACATTCTCCATCTATAAATAGCACTACAGTTATCTTGTATATTCATTCTCTCAGTTACAATAATGAACACTTTCAGTTTCCCTTATATATTTTAGCATGGTATCATGAGCCAGAGGCTTGGCAATTTTGGTTCAATTTTCAGTGTTTGATCTTCTCCGGTGAGCTTCTTCTTCTCCGATGAGCTTCATTTTCAGTGAACTGCTTCCTCTCCGGTGAGTTCCTGCATTTTTTTCGGCTGTCTTCTTGGAGTCATCTTTGAATTCTACTGTGGCTGCTATCATTCCTCATTTTACTTCTCTCAACTATAGTTTTGTTTTCAGCGGAAGACTTAACACCCTTAAATTTGATTAAGCAAGAGTTTAGTACTTGGTTTAGTACTTATAAATTATCAAGTGGATAGCAAATTTATCAGCAGATATAAGCAGTTAAAAATGCAGGAATTAAAGTGTTGAAATGTAAATGACACAATGAAATTTTATAGAGGTTCGAAGATGGGGTAATTCTTCTACTCCTCTCTTCTCCAACTCCTGGAGGAATCCACTAGGTAATGATCAGTTTACAAAGTGGTAACAGTCCAGATACAAGTCTTGATCAAGCAGTGACTTGATCCTTTGGGACTCGATCGGAGACGCCTTGATCACTCGGTTGGCTTCTCGACGACTCGAACCTTCTTCACGGGGAAGTTGCCTTGCTACTACAGCTCACTTGCTCAAGCTCTTTGGATTTGATCACGAAGCCCTCCAAAAGCTTAAGACTTGGTTCGACCTTGAACCTTCCTACAATCCTTCGTGGAATGTAGACCCCTTGTTTTCAGTATTTTCCTCTTCAACTGATTGAAGTTATCTTTCCTTCACAGGTGAGTGTTGGATTGATGTTCTTCGTAGTGTAGGCTTGAGGATTGAGAATGTTTTAGATTTTCTAATAATTGCTTGAATGTTGTTTTGTTCAGGTTTGTAGCTTGTGTCACACTCATCTATATTTCTCAAATAAACTCCTCAGCCTTTTATAGTGATCTTTCAAAAATTTGCCCGTTGAAGAGATAGGCTTATTTTTGAAAGTCACTTGCAGTCGTTGGCTTGTCTTGTTGCGATCCTTGGAATTGCCATTTCCTCGTATGAATTGTTCTTCCACTTTTTCGAGTTCGACACGGTGTAGTGCTTCCCATTGGTTCATTCCATTTGCACGCTTCGGGGTGAGCACTCGAGAAAGGTGGTATGGAAATATTACTTGTTTAAGTAATTCTCTTGATTTCCGTCGGTGCAACGGATCTTTTCTGATTATCTCGACTTGATTCGCATTTTTTTTTTTTTTTGCTTTCCCAGTGTGACTTAGAGTCGACTTCCAATCATGGATGACTCTTGTCACTTCAACTTGAGACTTGGCTTTTCTCGAGTTGACTTCACGATACTCCACTCACCGCATCTCACCGCTTTTTTAGTAGAGTTCCGTCTACTCTTCTTTGCCATACTCAAATTTGTCTCTCAACGTGAGTCTTCCTTCTAGTCTTGAGTTGTCTTCTTGCATGTTAGGTCGTAGCCGACATAACTCATCTTGGCCGACTCTATTTATTACAATGCATTTTACAACAAGAATTGGGGTGCCAACATTCTATTCTAAGTTTTACATGGCATTCATCAAAATCTAAACAATAAATTTCCTAACAATTTCCCGTTTTTGATGATGCAAAACTTAAACCATTCATAAATGCGAATAGCAAAGATACATACGAGATAGTGTATTGACGTAGAATGTATGCGAGAATCAATCCTTTTATTGATCATAACATTCTTGTTCTTTTACATTTGTTTACAAGTTGTATCACAAAGACATATTTGTCTACACAGAAAATAAAGAATTTCTGACTTTATTTCGGAAGACTTACATTGTATGTATTTACATTATAAAATACACGAAGGGGTGGACAAGAACACTTCATCTCCTTGTTGTCTCCTTCTTTCATCTTGTTCAAAGATCTTTCTTCTTCTCTTTTTCTCATCACACCGCTTCTTCTTTTTCTTTTCATATGCCTTCCTGTGACTTCATCTCTTCTTATTCTTTCTGTCTTTCCTCCCATTTGAGTTTGTCTCTTGTTTTCTTCTTCTATTCTTTTTGCATACTCGTTACTATTTTTAGCTACTTGCAAGTTTGCTACTTGGTCAAGCCAGCCAAAGAGATCCCTCCTTTCTTGCCTGGATCTATATATTCAATGTTTTTGGGCAGGCCAGGTGCAAGCTTCTTCCTCCACCAACGCTTCTTTTCTCTACCTCAGGCGTGTCTTTGTCTTTTGGGGTCTTCTTTTTTCGGTGAGTGACCAGCGGAGTGACCAGCAGAGTGGATCGCAGTGGGTAGTCTGCTGCTGTCAGCCTTCTTCACATAACGTGAGACCCTTTTCCCAAAGACAGGTCCCAAGCTTGAGCCATGTAGACATATTTGCAAAGTATCCTTGGATGCGGCGTTTTAAATTCATCAACTGATTGTGGCTCTGTCCCGACATCCGAGATGGCATATGTGTCTCTGTCTCTTTGGAATGCCTCCATGTTCTTTCAAGATGTTCATAACTCGGACATCCATTCTTCCTTCCACTTCCTTCATCCCTCGCTTCAATTGTTTTTCTCTTTTCGGCCGTAGATATAGCAGTGTTGGAGTCGCAGAGTCGCGGGGAGTTTGGTGTTGATAATGTCACCGTGAAAGGACCTGTTGAGGGGTTTGTGCAATCATCAAGGTCATATCTTTTGATCCTTCCCCCTCAAAGAGATTTTCCTTTCTTTTATTTCAAGACTTCCTCGGTGACTTTTTCCCGCATGCAATTTCTTTCCTTCCTGCGCCTTTAGGTATTCTCTTCCCCCTTTTTGGCATCATCAAAGGAGAGAGGAATGCTGGAAACAGAACTTGCAAGCGGGAAGTCTAGCCTATTTGATGGTAGAGTTCTGTCTTGAGTCTGCTGCAGAGTATGCAAAGACGAAATTCGGATCGAGTAGCGTTGGACTCTATTTGAAATCGGCTTCATCTCGGCCCATGAGAAGGCTGAATTTTGTATTCATGGTCTCTTCCAAAAAGTAGATCACTCTTGTTTTGCTCACGCAGCAGCTTAATCTCGGCAATGTGAGCGTCATGCATGTGCTCAATATGTTCTCTCGGCCGTCGTTTTTGCATCGGCATTTTCGACTCTCCATACCAGCCAGACTTGTTGAACAATGTCTGAAGTATCTCACTTGTTCCACACGCATTGTTTGTTGTTGTTGCCATCATTCCCGATCCGATTTTGTTATGCCTCTTAAATCAGCAGTGAGATTGGCATCTGTTGTCCGATCGCATGTCCATAGAGGTCGATGCCTCTCCATCCGTTCAATCTCAACGAATAATGCCTTGAACACTTCGCGGACTTGGTGATTCTTCCACAGGTTGCGGTGATGGCCATGCGACATCAAAATCATAATCATTTGGAACAATGGTGCCGAATGAAAACGGAGGGTGATGCGTGGTAGCGTGCTTGTTCGTTTTTGACTCTTCATGGAGGTCCCGGTACCTCAGGGGAAAAAGGAAAAGATTCTATAAAGGATTCATCATCGCCAACCGGAATTTGTTCGATGATGAGTGGTGCGCGTGAAGTTCTTGTAGGAATCGATCCTGCTGCAGCTTGAGGAGCCTGCGCGATGGACTACGGTTTAGCTGGGTTTTGTTGTGAAGTGGTCCCGGTTCTTTGAGCCTCAGTGTCTCAACGCCTTCGTTGGTCTCGGTGATTTTCTCCAATTGAGTAGACTGGTCCTCGGCCTTATCGAGCGTCATCGGACGATGATGAGATTTCCATTGGTGGCTCATCATCAAAATTAAATGTTTGACGAGTAGTCTTGGGATCGGACTTGCTCGTGCTTGGAACATCCGCAGCTGAGTCTTTTGGATCTGTCACTGGGGATGACTCAGTTTCTTCTTCGCCTTCTGATCCCAGAAAGGTGACATCGGGATTATCCTGGGAATCATGAAGTGCACTTATCTCCTTTTCAGATGGGTCGATGATAGCAGGAGGGATGTTCTCTACTTTAGCTTCTTTACCCCGAGAAGTCTCAACCTCTCGTGGGCCTTCATTACCTCCCGCAGTCTCATCTGCAGCGAGGCTTGGACCTCCTTTCGACAGTGTCGCTGTCTTAGGTCTTCTGCGGTGGCATCCATTGGAGTCTCAACCCCATGGATTGCACTTTCATCGCCAGTGTTAACTCCCAGGGCTGTTCCTTCCGTGCCTCGATTGCATCGTAGCGTCATTAGCCTTCAAAGCAGTTGGCACCTCAGTGAGACAGTCTCAATCGCCCGAGCTTCGTTGATGGCAACTTCTTTGTTCTTTTTGTGTTTGTATTTTCTCTACTTCGCCTCCTGGATTCGGTGTTGAGTCATTTGCGGCGATTCTCCCACCTTGCTGCGGTGGAGGGAGTTTCCCCTCGGTGGCGCACCGGTGAGTGACTTGTAATGGGGTCACTCGTCTCGGACTCCGGCTGTTTCGATTGAATGTTCACCGTTGGGGCGGGTGGTAACACACCTTCAATAGGGGTTGGCTCTGGGGTCCCCATTATCCCAGTTTCATCGCCAGTCCCTTATTGCTTCTTCCGAGTGAGTGGGGAAGTGGTGGCGGCAACAACATTGGCGATTTCTTGAACCACTCCCATTGGATCAATTTCGGTGTGTTCGGAGGACTCTCCTGGTCCCTCCATCAATCTTTGCTCGTGAAGGATTACGGATTCATGCAATGCTTCTTTGCATTTGCAACTCTTACGTGGCGGCATTCTCCAGGATCCTCATCAGCATCGGAGATGACATCAAGGAGAGGATGTGTGTGTTACGTAGTGCGGAGATAGGGCATATGTTTGGCCTTCTCACGTGCCTCGGCTTCCTCTGCTGTTTCTCCTTTTCCTTATCCTTGAAGATCTGCAGGATATCCGTGCGATTATCTTCATCCGATCTTTGGGAGTACAGTGGTCGACCCGAGGAAACTCAACAGTTCCTCTTCTTCTTCTATAAACTCGGGCCGTTGGAACTGTTCCCTGGATCGACTCAATTTCCATTTCATCCACTCTCATGACGATTTTGGATGTCAGGTAAGGTGGGGATAGGATCATCACATCACTATCGCTCTACCAGCTTCTTCTTGTGTCTCAAGTGCTTGCTGGACTATAGCTACTTCTTCGGTTTGCCTCTGTTGATCGCCTTCAGAGACTTGGTTGTTTCATCAATTACATCCGGAGACTCTACTTCTCCAGCTTCCGATCTCCGTGTCTGCTCGAGTGGTGGCGACTCGGCCCGGTTTCTCAAGCTCGGAGTGCTTGACAATTCTTCTTCGTCTCCTAGTTTGTACGAGAGGATTTCCGGTTGAGACGGTTTCTACGAGTCTTGGGCGGCGGGGGCGTCTTTGGTGTCTTTTAGGAGGAGGGCCGTCTTGGCTTGTCGGTTCTCCTCCTTTTGATGATCGGAGAAGGTATTTGTGAGTCCTTCTCGACCGGCTGCTGCAGCGGGAGACACGGCTGCGAGGGGGTGACTGACTGCTGCGGGCGGGGCATGTTTGACTTTCTTTGTTGCGGGCGTGATCTTCTTAGCTTGTTGTAGGGCGGCTTTCTTCTTGGGTGGAGAGGAAGCAATTTGTATCTTTGGTGGTGATTCCCCTCACTCGTGTCGCTCTCTTGGCGTAGGCTCTCTTCGTGCGCCGAGAGGTTTGCTCTAAACATCCTCTTGTTAACATGGAATGCCTTCCCATGTCTAAGAGGGACTCCTTTCACCTCCATCGTCGGCCAATTACTAGGCCATATCCAGGGATCCTCCAAATGAGCCATCTTCCTTGAAGGATTTGTTCCTACGTTCGGGAGAGTCTGCTTTTGTAGACAAACTCATTGATTTATCTTTTTTCTGCGATGATTGCGGCCATTACAATCAGCTTTGCTTTTGTGATTGGTCAAAGCCAAATTTGATGTCAATACATTTGGCAACTATGTCCAACGACTTGTGATAATCCTCCTTCGCCGATCTCTTGTTTTGTTTGTGTATATTATTTTATCGGCAAAGTCGGGCTTGGCTATTTCTTTCCAGGCATCGGCCAAGTTTACATCAACTTCGTTGATTTCGAGGCTCCTTGATTGGTAGTGAGCAATGGTCACCAAATCCTTGCGAGAGATAGTCACCGCTTTCCGTGAGCAGATGACTTTATTCTTTCATCGTGAATCTCGGCATTCACGTAGAATCATGCGACCTCCTCCACATAGGTCATCGGATATTCTAACGTTTAAACGGTTTCAGCCGGGACGTTTCCAATTTTCAGCGATTTTCTTCACTAGGGTGTCGTCGGACCCCTGTTTCACCATTAAAGTCGAAATCCACAAGAGACCCGGTGTGGATTTGCTTCCCTAATTTGACAAAGTCGTAGGTTGGTGCCATTTTTCAGGATTTTATCGAAGAAAAACTTAGAGATTGATTTGCATATAGATAGGGCTTCGAGAGAATTTTTGCCTTTGCTTTTGAGAAAGAAATGAAGCAGTTTTGGAAGTGTGAGAGAGAAACGGACGAAAATGGTTTAAATATGGTTTATGAAAGGGCGTGCGGGTGGTTTTGAAATGTGATCGAAATCAACGGCTTAGATTTTGCACGCCTATTTAGCATTTAATGTCTCGTATTCTTTGCGGCAAGCATTTATATCCAATCATAAGCTTGGTGTGCGGCTTTATGTATGTACACATCATCATTATCTTTGACGTGTTCCTCAAAACATTCCCGCTTAGTCAAACGATTGCGTTTTTGTCACTTTGCTCATAAGTGACTCGGAAACTTATCCCTTAGCCGATTTAACTCTACTTCTCACGAGTTCTCTTGGTGACTCGGCTATCGGTGATTAGTTGTAGATGTCTTACCGTAAGGTGATTTAATTAGGCTGATTTGTGAGTTCACTCTTTTTCCTTTTTGTGTTCCATTTCTTTTCTTTGATTCTTTGAGTGTCGGCTCAGCTCAATTAACCCTAACTCATGTTTGAGTTCTTCAAATCTTGACTCGCATAATGGTTTTGTGAAGATGTCAGCCAATTGTTTATCGGTTGAGATATATTCCAAGATGATATCCTTCTTTTCAACATGATCTCTTATGAAGTGATATCGACATCGATATGCTTTGTTCTTGAGTGCAATACTGAGATTTTGAGTAATGGCAATTGCACTTGTGTTATCAAACATGATTGGAATTTCTTTTTCTTCAACTTCATAGTCTCTGTTTCTTTGTCTCATCCATAGGACTTGGGCACTGTGATTTGCCTTGACTATGTATTCTCGCTTGTTTGTAGAGGTGGCTATTGAATTTTGTTTCTTGCTAAACCAGGGAAATCGGCTGTTTCCTAGCATTTGACATGTGCACGAAGTGCTCTTCTGTCCACTCTGCATCCAAAGATAGTCGAATCTGAATAGCCAATTAGCTTGAATCCACATTCCTTTGGATACCATAGGCCGCTTCTCGCTTCCTTTCAAGTATCTCAATATTCTCTTTTTCTTTGTCATATGGCTCTCTTTCGGAGCGATTGAAATCTTGCACATACACCTACAGCAAAGGTGATGTCCGGCCGCTTCTTTGTGAGATAGAGCAATGATCCGATAAGTGCTCGTATCTTGTTTGATCTACTGGGCTTGCCATCGCATTCATGTCCATTTTGGTGATGTATTCATTGGTATTTTCACGGAAGACTTCTCCTCCATACCAAATTTCTTCATTAAATCTCTACGGTGTATTTTGTTTGACTTATGAAGGTTCCTTCCTTCTTTTGTTTCACTTGGAGTCAAGGAAGAATGTCGACTCTCCCATCATGCTCATTTCAAATTTACTTTGCATGAGGTTTGAAAATTTTTCACACTGACTCTTTGTTTGTAGATCCAAAAATGATGTCATCCACATATATTTGAACAAGCAAAAGTATACTCTTTTTGTCTTGAATTACGAAAAATGTTCTATCTACTTTTCCTTTTGTGAATCCATTTTCGATTAGGAATTGTGACAAGGTATCATACCAAGCTCACGGTGCCTGTTTCAATCCATATAGAGCTTTCTTGAGTTTGTATACTTTATCTCCAAGAGTCTTTACGCTCAAATCCTGGAGGTTGTTCAACATACACTTCTTCTTCTAATAAACCATTTAGGAATGCACTTTTTACATCCATCGATATACAATGAAATCCTTGTGAGTGCATAGGCAAGAAACATCTTTATAGCTTCCAATCTTGCTACGAGGGCAAATGTTTCATCAAAATCTATCCCTTCTTCTTGGCAATATCCTTTGTCTACTAGTCTTGCTTTGTTTCTTACCCACGAACCTTCCTCGTTCATCTTATTTCGAATACCCATTTGGTGCCAATAACATTTTGATGTATGGGTCTTTGCACTAATTCCCATACTTTATTTCTTTCAAACCGATTGACTCTTCTTGCATAGCTTGAATCCAATGTGTGTCGTCAATGCTTGTAACACATCTTTGGGCTCTATTTGCGAGATGACGCATGTGAACATAGCTTCTTGTTGAGTTCTGGATCTTGTTTTTACACCTTCTCTTATGTCTCCAATGACAAGTTCGGTGGATGGTCTCTCGGCCATCTTACATCGAGGAGTTGGAGTAAGTTAGTTGGATTGATCGACTTGCTTGTTTGTGTTGTTGTGGTCACTCTCTCGTAATCACTTAAATTGCAAATTTTCATTGTGTTTTTTTGAGATTCACTATCTCATCTTCTTCGAATTGATAATTCCCTTGACATAGGGACTCTTACGTATGGTTGGATGATTGACTTATCGGTTGATTCTTCAATGTCTTCTCCATTTATATTTGGCTCATCGAATACCACATGAATGGATTCTTCCGCAACCATAGTTCTTTTGTTGAGTACTCTGTAGGCTTTGCTTTGTTGAGTATCCTAAGAAGATACCTTTATCGACTTTAGCATCAAAAGCCTTTAGATTGTCTTTGCCATTGTTGTGGATGAAGCATTTACATCCAAATATTTCGAAATAAGCAACATTTGGTTTTCTTCGGTCCAAATCTCATAGGGAGTCTTTGTCATTTGTCTGCATTTTATCATACATCTGTTTTGGGCAAGGTTGTAGAAATCGCTAGGCGCCGATCGGCGGCAACCGGGCGCTAGCGCTAAGGCGCCTGGCGGGCGCTAGAAAAGCCCAAGTTTTTCTTATTTTTTCATTTTTTTGTATTTTGGCGATTTTCCCGATTTTTGGCGATTTATTCCGACTAGACGCGTAGACCAATTTTTTCCGATTTGTTTCCGATTGTTTTGCCGCTGGCGCCCGCCTGGGCCGATTTTTGCCCCAGGCGATTTTTTTTTGGCGATTTTGGGAAAATCGGGTCGGCTAAGGCGCCTAGCGCCTAGGCCGATTTTTTTACAACATTGGTTTTGGGTGTAGCAAGTGTGTTGATTGCTTGACCCAAAATCTTTTGGTAACCCCGTCACTAACATGGTCCTTTCACGCTTCTTTGAGGGTTCTGTTCCTTCTTTTCGCAACTCCATTCTCTTTGTGGAGTCCTTTGCTGATAGTTCATAACCAATACCATTTTCAATACAATCGAGTTATTATTCCATTGACAAACTCGGTTCTCTCTATCGATCTTATTTTGATAATGGTTTGGCTCTTCTCGTTTTGAATCCTCTTCATCGATTGTGGTAGTTTTTGTAGAGTTTCTTTCTTCTTACACATGAATATTGTCCATGTATATCTTGAGTAGTCATCTACTACCACCAAGGTGTATTTCTTTCCACTTATTTGCCTGGTTCCTTTGGGCCAAATAGATCCATATGTAGCGGATATGCAATATTCTTGTTGAAGATGAACATGTCTTTTCTTTGAATGAAGATTTGATTTGTTTTCCTTCCGACATGCATCACATATACTTTCCTTTTTGTATATCGAGTCCGGAAGTCCTTCCACAAGATTACTTCTTGCAAGCTTGTTAATCGTTTTGAAATTTAGGTGACTCGACTTTTTGTGCCAGCCCAACTTGATTGATTGTGCTCTTCTTTGCTAGTAGAGAGTCTTTGGGTGTTGCGGTTGACCAATCCACGACATACATATTCTTCCGTCACGTCCTTGCAAAGACAACTTCATTTGATTCAATATCCTTGATTTGGCATACACCCATGTTGAATCCAACATTGTAGCCCTTGTCACGAGTTGGATCGATGCTCGATAAGTTGAAGTTGAGTCCTTCAACATATGCAACATCTGTGATTTCCAATCCATTCATTTTGATGGATCAATGCCTCTTATTTCACCAGGAGCTTCATTTCCTCCAAATATGACTTTTGCTCCTTTAACTTCCTTGAATTTTTTGACAGATTTTTCTTGTTTCTGTCATATGTCGGAACAACCACTATCCATGTACCAGGTTCCTTGGCACTTTCATTGTTCCTTGAACCTCGCAATCAAGGAAATTAAGTTTTAGGTACCCATACTTGTCGGGTCTGAGGGGTTAGAATTGTAAGATGATCCAACCAACTTATAGCTAAATGATTTGACTACGAGGGGTTGCCATCTATCGAGTGCCATAATCATAATTAATCCTGGCAAATTGCTTGGGGATTCTAGGTTCATACTGTTGTCTCTTTTGTCAGTATGCGCATATGTGTTTTAGCAAATTGCCTTTCTTGGGTAATTGTGGTGTCTTTGAGTGTAGTGCCTAGGTGCATATGTGTCTTTGATGAAAGCTCTTATACTTTTGGAATGGTCTTTCTTGAGTTCTAGGCCTTTACCATTTGGGCTTATATTCCATAAGTCGTGGCCGATAGTTCACATTATTCCAATCGGCAGCTCGGATATTTTCTACCATTCCCATCATATGTATTTCTCTTATAGATTTTCCGGGGTTTTTAGTAGCTCTGTTTCTTCTTTACTGAGTATTTTTGCATTTGGAGTTTTTGAGGAACTCGGTGAATCTTTTCTCATTTTGCCCTTTCAGCGCACTCAATCAAGTTGTTTTCCTTTTCCTTTATAACCAAGGCGGTTTGCTTGTTATAGTGCTTTGGATTGAATGTGTGTGCAACATTTAGAGTTTTGGATTTTTGATTCTTCATGGCTTGAAGATCCTTTTTCCAAAATTACTTTTGAGGTTTGACATAGCACGGAGGAATTAAATCCTAAGCTGTCTTGTCTCCACATTCTCTTTGACTCATAATAAGATCATCCAATGATTTAGATGCCTTAGTGAATGAGGTAATAACATTTTTGAGGTCACTCTCCCTCTTCTCTATAAGCGGCAATTTCTGCTTATTAATTTAGCATTTTCACCTTTAAACTTTCATTCTCATCAGCTATTTGACTTAGAGTACTCGGCTCCTTAGTCACTTTGAGTTTTGACTCTTGAGTAAGCTATTTTCCTCATTTAATAGTGTGTGTGAGGATTTAATGTGTTCAAAATCTTTCATCATTTTGCCTAATGAATCATAAAGATCAGTGGGTGATGAGGTGTGTGTGTCACGATCACTATCACTAGAGTCCGAGTTTGATGAGTTAGAGTGTACCTCATCTTCTTGGTCGATTGATCTTGTTCCTTGGCCATCAAGCGGATCGGGCTTCTTCTTCGAGTCACTTGAGTAGTCGGCTTCTTTGCTCTCGAATCATTGTCTCTCTTGACTTGGTGTTTCAATGATCTGCGAAGCCATCATTGCCTTTTTCTTTTCTTGTCTTCTTTCTCTCAAGACCCTTCTTTCTTCTTCATTTTCGTATTTGTTGACTACAGGATATGAGCGATCAATGGCATAGTGACCTGGTTGTCTACGGTTCCAACATAGATATTGACCTTTTGATCACTCTTTCCATTCTTGGATTGTCAACCCTTTGATACTCAACTTTTTGATGGTATGTTCTCTTGGTTGGCCTATCTTCCCTTGATTTGGAGGGGAGTGAGTGTCTTCGGAAGATTCACCCTTTCCTTTCTTGTAGTTCTTATTGAAGAACTTGTTGAACCTCTTAACCATCGGGCTATTTCTTACGTATCAATGACTTCTTTGACCTCGGCTCTCTTCCCATCTTTAACAATTAGAAATTTGTTTTGGGTACATCTGTCTCTTCCTGGTCTTTTCTTCTCGGCTCAAACTCGTAGGCTTTGAGGTCCGAGAATAATTCATGGTTGGATGTCTTTGATAGGTCCATGGAATGTCTTAGTGCCATGACCTTCATTTCCCATTAATTTGAAAGACTTTTTAGGATCTTCATACACATTTCCTTCTATGTATATTCCTTTCCAAGTGCGACGATACTCATTTGTGATTTACGTGAACCGAGCATCCAATTGATCCAGGTTCTCTCCGAGATCATTTTGAAGTTCTCAAATTTGACTGACCCATTTCGATAATTTGTTTTCTTTGATTTGCTCACGAGCCTTCACAAATCAATGTTAGCTTGTCCCGATTTCTTTAGCCGTTTTGCAAGATTTTACTTTATTGAACATGGCTTTGTCCAAGGTTTTGTAAAGGATGTCCTTGGCTACATTGTCGGTTGTATCTTTTTTGTCATCATTTGTCCACTCGGTTCTTGGTTTTTCAACCATGGTAGTGCTGGGAGCAACATCCTCTTCTCCTTGTGCAACTCTTCTTTGTTTGTGTTCACCTTTAAGATTTGCAGTGGCCCATCTTCTATTACTATCCACATCTCATCATGTAATCTTTGATAGATGAGCTCGCATACGAATTTTCCAATCATCAAATTCTTCAATTGTGAACATAGGGATGCGTGTTAAATTTGCTTCCATGATAATACCTTTTAATGATAAAAAGAGTTTTGAGAGTTTAAATACTAAAGCAAACTTTGAAAAGTTTGGAGATCTAGTTCAAGAACCGGTGCGGAGGGTTCAATGAACCAAGCGCTCCGATACCACTTGTAGGTCCCAAGGGGTGCAAGTGTAAGGTTTAGAAGGGGGTTGAATAAACCTTACCAAATTTTCAATTTAGTCCTTTTAAATATACGAGTTGATACTACACATTGTGTGTCCTTGATGGATATCAATTTAGCCACTCAAGTAGAGTTAATCTCTCAAATGACTCAACCGTTTGTTGATGGAATAACTCGGCTATTGGCTCTAAATTAACTCAATTGTAGTTTTGTTTTTTGGAAGACTTAACACCCTTAAATTTGATTAAGCAAGAGTTTAGTGCTTGGTTTAGTACTTATAAATTATCAAGTGGATAGCAAATTTATCGTGAGATATAAGCGATTAAAAGCTGCAGGAATTAAAGTGTTGAAATGTAAATGACACAATGAAATTTTATAGAGGTTCGAAGATGGGGTAATTCTTCTACTCCTCTCTTCTCCAACTCTGGAGGAATCCACTAGGTAATGATCGGTTTACAAAGTGGTAGATCCGATACAAATCTTGATCACACAACTGGTGACTTGATCCTTTGGGACTCACCTGAGACGCCTTGATCACTCGGTGGCTTCTCAAATGCGACTCGGCCTTCTTCACAGGCAATTGTGCTTTGCTACTACTGACTCACTTGCTCAAGCTCTTTGGATTTGATCACGAAGCCCTCCAAAAGCTTAAGACTTGGTTCGACCTTGAACCTTCCTACAATCCTTCGTGGAATGTAGACCCCTTGTTTTCGATATTTTCCTCTTCAAGCGATTGAAGTTATCTTTCCTTCACGGTGAGTGTTGGATTGATGTTCTTCGTAGTGTAGGCTTGAGGATTGAGAATGTTTTAGATTTTCTAATAATTGCTTGAATGTTGTTTTGTTCGGGTTTATAGCTTGTGTCACACTCATCTATATTTCTCAAAGAAACTCCTCGGCCTTTTATATTTGCCCGTTGAAGAGATAGGCTTATTTTTGAAAGTCACTTTGATCGTTGGCTTTGTCTTGTTGATCCTTGGAATTGCCATTTCCTCGTATGAATTGTTCTTCCACTTTTTGAGTTCGACACGGTGTAGTGCTTCCCATTGGTTCATTCCATTTGCACGCTCCGGGACCGAGCACTCGAGAAAGGTGGTATGGAAATATTACTTGTTTAAGTAATTCTCTTGATTTCCGTGCAACGGATCTTTTCTGATTATCTCGACTTGATTGCATTTTTTTTGCTTTCCCAGGTGACTTAGAGTCGACTTCCAATCATGGATGACTCTTCATCACTTCAACTTGAGACTTGGCTTTTCTCGAGTTGACTTCACGATACTCCACTCAGTGCATCTCACCGCTTCTTTAGTAGAGTTCCGTCTACTCTTCTTTGCCATACTCAATTTGTCTCGCAATGAGTCTTCCTTCTAGTCTTGATTGTCTTCTTGCATGTTAGGTCGTAGGCGACTTAACTCAAACTTGGCTCTATTTATTACAATGCATTTTACAACAAGAATTGGGGTGCCAACATTCTATTCTAAGTTTTACATGGCATTCATCAAAATCTAAACAATAAATTTCCTAACAAAATATGACAATCGATGAATACATCCTAAAAATGAGATGTTTAATTTGTTGATTGTTTAAATTCCATTGGACAGACTAATACTGATTCTGAGTTAGCATTGTATGTCCTTGGTGAACTTGGATCCGATTATGAAGTTGTGGTGGTTAACTTGACATAACGAGTTGAAGATATTTCTTTACTTGAACTAAAATTTGTTTTACAAACTAAAGAGATGAGGATTCAAAATAGCATTGCATCCACACCTGTAGCTCTCAATGCTACTACTTAGACACAACAATCTACTCATGTTAATTCAAGTTAGACTTATGCTTATGTTGCTTACTCTCAGATGCCTTTCAGAGGTAGAGGTAGGCCTTTCAGAGGCCGTGGTGGTTGATTTTGGCACGGGGGATGTGATCCTACGTGTCAATTGTGTGGTAGAGTAGGCCATGTAGCTCTAAAATGCTACAAATTATTTGATATCAATTTTCAAGGAAATAATCAGTTTCTTGCAGGTTCCAGTGGTGAAAATTCAAATGCAGGTTCCACTGGTGCACCTCAAGCATATGTTGCTACTGGTGCGAACTCCTCTTCTTCTCATGATCCACAGTAGTACTTTGACAGTGGAGCTACTAACCATATCACCACTGATCTTGTGAATCTGACCATTAAGTCTGATTATCAAGGAAATGGCAAGTTAGTTGTGGGTAGTGGCTCTTCCTTGTCGATTTCTCATATTCCCTCTCATGCTGCAAATAAATCCATATTGTTCAACAATATTCTTTATGTCCCTTCTATTACAATGAATCATCTCAGTTTACTAAAGACAATAATATTTTGATTGAATTCTTTGATGATCATTGTCTTGTCAAGGACAAAATACCAGGAAGGTGCTATTGGAAGGGGTGCTTAATCAGGGAATGTATCAGCTAGATCTTACTTATCTTCTCAAGGTCACAAATAACTCTCAAAATCATAAGTTGTCCCAGGCTCATAAATCTTGTGTTGTTTCTTACAACGACGGGAATAAAGATGTTATGTTATGGCATAAAAAGTTAGGACATGCTTGTACCTCTATTTTGTCTACAATACTATCTCATATACATGTTCATTTTCAGTGTAAAAATGTTGAGTTTTGTCATGCTTGAAAACTGGGAAAGTTGCATCAAGTGCATTTTGCAAATCAGCCTACCAAAACTACACATCATTTTTAACTGGTTTATTCAGGTGTTTGGGGACCTTCACATGTTGTTTCTATGGATGGATACAGATATTTGATGTCCAACTTTCTGAGCTGGTGATTGAGTTTGCATCTTCGTGTACATTGATTGCTCCACAGACGGCGCCATAATGATGTTGCTTTTTCGAGCAGATCACCCAAGTCAACTGAGTTGACCAAAATCCTCTTCCCGAGAGGGAAGTCTTTGAGCTAGTCCTCTTCCCGAGACTCGTCTTCTACTCCTTGAAATGCTAACTCCTTCGATTGGGAACTTGCCCGTGTTCGCCAAAAAATATTTGGATCATACAACCGCAATCGCATGCGGTGTAGTTTATAGAATAATGGCAAGCAAGGTCGTATTCCTCAGGGATTGATATGTGAAACACTTAGGCTATAATAATATCGCATTCCAATTTTATTGAAGCGACCGAATATCAAGTTTATGTAAAAATCAAAAATAACAAGACAAATAATAAATTTGCGAACCCCACAAGTATTTTCAACAACTACAGGGGCAACCTTAGGCACATAATCTCAACATGTTTCTTCAGTATTATATCCAATTAATGTTTCAAAACCGATTCATGCAATTTTATGGGTTTAATTCCTAAGTTAGTCTATTCTCCCTCCCGGGTGATAAATAAATAGTAGATTAATAACAATTATAGATCTCCCTATAAGTTACAATTATTATTAACTCCCAAAAGATTTTTGAATTGAATGACTCTCCATAAACAGTTGTAGGTCTCCCGACTCGTTATACCCATTTATGTCTGAATTCAATTTATGTCTTTCTTAGAACATATCTCCCGAATCTCGCACTAACAAATATGACATGCAAATTATTTCTGGCCAAATAATAAGCAATTAAAAATAAGCATTCAAATTCATAAAATAGAAAACATGAATCAATTAAGAAAATAATTAATCAAGATTTAACATGAATCCACATTTTTGATTATGTCCCTAAGATCCGGAAGATTAGCCAAACATTGATAACAAATTCATAGACAAATTCGAGATCAACATTATGGCATCGTTTAAGCACAAACAAGAGATCCAGACATAGAAAGATGTTAAGTTGGTTTTTATACCAATGTATTGAATATTCTAGACTAGGATTTTGTGGTGTTTTTGAGTATTTTAGAGTCGGTTGAGTCGAGTTTGTGTCATTGGTTGTCGTTCGAGGTTCGGGATTGATCTTGATAGCCAAAATTGAGGATAAATGGTGAAAAATGTGTTTGGACGATCAAAATCGCATCTTAGAAGTGGAAAAACAGGAAAATATCGTGTGAGTACGAGCGCCGGCTGCTAAAACCCCAGCGCCTTGGGGGGTGGTAAATTAGTACGGGAGCATAAGGGAAGAGGCGGCTGCACTGCTTAGCCAAGTAAGCTAAAGATAATATGCAAAGAAAAATAGCAGCAGCGGAGTGCGGCGTGATGAAGCGAGGCGTAGCGCGGCTGCGCGCGCCATCTCAAAGGCTGCGGCCCACGCGTCGACAAAGAAGGCAGTTAAGCGACTTGCGACAAAGCGACATGGGGTAGCGTGCGGCAAAAGAAGACGCTGACCGCGCGATGTGCGCCACAGCGTGCGTCGACGGGCTGAACCTGGGCCGTTTTTAGTTGTGGGCTTTTTGACTGATTTTCGAGGGTTTCAAGCCTATAAATACAAGAACTCGCGTACGGGAGAGAGGTCGGACATTATTTTGAGCACAACGCAAGGCAAGAGACTCGGAGCTAGGGTTCGGGACGGCAATTGGAGGCACTTCTCGTCTGGACACAGAGAGAATTCCTTCTCTTTTCTTCTCAATTCTTTCTTTGTTTTTCTTCGTCGATTTCTTGAGATGTATAATTATTTCTTCACGAATTTTTGTACATCCAACATGAGCTAAACCCATATTTCTAGGGGATTGATGTAACTTACGTTTGAACCTATGTTTTGATTTCCAGTTTATGAAATTCGCATGTTTATTAATCTATTTGTGCTATTTGATTTGATTGCATCTGGATTATCTGATCAATAATTTAGATTGTTTGGCGTATTTAATTTGACGCTCGAGAGAGGTAATTGACGCCTGGCCATAGAATAGCATAACCTAGGGTTTCATAGAATCGAGAGATTTATGAATCTTTTGAAGCCTTGGGATAGAATATTCATTGAGCGTATTAGGGTTTAATTTATGATTTTTATAGAGATATCGAAATCGAAATTGGAACCTAGAATCACTTGGCACTCGAGAGAGGAAGTGATTATCGGTAGGAATATTGGCTTATAGATTGATAACTTGTGATTAATAAACTGGATTGAAAACATGGGGGATAACTAGGTGAAATCAACCCTCTAGAATTCATCTTCTACGTGTTTGATTAATTGTCTGAACCAATTATTTGCTTAATTTTAGTTTTCTTTTTAGTATAATAAATCATCATCTCTTTTCGATCTCTAAATAGAATTAAGCTATTTTAATTATAGTACTTAGTATAAAATTTGATAACAATCCCTGTGGAGACGATATCCCTACTTTCAAAACCTATACTAAAACTTGTTCACGCAGCCGCCACTCACGAGGCCGAACAAGCCAATTATGTGAATAACCGGGATTTTAATAACCGAGGTAATTCATTACCAACTCACTACCACCCGAGACTTCGCAATCATGAGAATCTCTCTTATAGAAACAACAGAACGTATTGAATCCACCTCCGGGTTATCCAAACCCATCCGGTTCAATGCACTCGGAGGTGAAAAAAGCGATTCTTGCTAGAGGAGATGCTCGGCTCATTCATCGGAGAGACCGGGAATTGAATGAATAGGAGTGAGGTGCGATCGATGGTCCGAATACTAAGATGAGCACAATGGAGACGCATATTAGGTTGATCGAGACACAAATGGGTCGAGTTGGATACGGTAGTGAATTCATTGCGTGAGAGGGAAAGTTCCCAAGTGATACAGAGGTTAATCCAGAGAGCACTTTGCAATGCGATTTACGCGAGAAAAGGAAGCAAAAATTCAATGCTCCCGAAGAATCACCTATTTATGCGAAACCAGTGGAATCCAAGAAAATTAAGTTGGAAGAGTTTGAAAGCGTCTATCGGGAGAGTGTAGTGCAATAGTCCGAGTAAACTACCTCGAGAAAATGAAGGATCCGGGGAGTTTTAATATTCCTTGTACTATTGGAAGGGTTTTCTTTGAGAAACCACTTTGTGATCTTGGGTCCAGTGTGAATCTGATATCTCTTGCTGATGTGACGAAGTTTGGGCTCGGGGAGGTGAAGCCGTCCAATATCACTTTACAGTTCCCTGATCGATCCATCGCCTATCCGTGGGGAATCATTGAAGACGTATTGGTAAGAATTAATAAATTTGTTTTTCCTGTAAATTTTGTAGTGTTGGACGCGAACAAGGAGAAGAAAATACCTATCATCTTTGGGTGACCGTTTTTAGCTACAGTACGGGCTTTGATCGATGTAGAAACGGGGGAGCTAACCTTGCGGGTAAATCAGGAGAAAGTTGTATTCAACATCCATCCAACCAATAGGATAAAATTTGAATTAAAGGATGGTAAGCAGATAGTTTGGAATATTGCTGAAGACATTGGAGGTTGGAAGGTTTCTAAGGGGAATGTGGATAACATGCCTATTGGAGCCCCAACTTGAGGATAATTTGACATAGTTTGGTTGAAGACTATAAACTTAGCGCTTCTTGGGAGGCAACCCAAGCTCCATTTTATTGCTTTCTTAGTTTAATATAGTTTAGTAGTTGTTTTTGTTTTTCTGATTTTTTTTTGCATTTTTAGGAGTAGTAAGTTGCATCATACCCCACCCCTCTTATTTGTGCAAATCCCACATATCCCACTCCATCCTCATAAAGGAGCATTATGACACCACACACACCATCTTCATCTCATTCACTCATTATTTGGTAAGTTTGCAACTTTCCAAACCCCACCCCATTTTCCCCATCTTGTGATTGTTGTGTGGTTGGATTGTAGTAGTGTTAGGATAATTATTGTTGATTTGTGGATTGTGGATTGGTTGCTCATGCTAGACTTAGGCTTGGTGTTGATTTTTGGGATTGAATTGAGTTATCCATTGCATTCACTATCTTTGCCCAAATTCTTGCATATGAGGTGTTTGATAAAATGCCCCAATGACAATTTCATATTGTTTAGTGCTATCTTGTATATCTATACTTATCTTTTTGACATGGCACTATATTTTATACTTGGGGGCATTATGTGTGTGCTTTGATTTTTGATTTCTCAGCCATAACCGAATTCCATGGTTCCACGAGTTTTGTTTTCTTGTTTACCTTGCTAGGTTACAAAGATGCAAAGTCAAAAAGGACCGGGCCAAGGTGAAGGGGAGGAACTAGACCACACCTCGGAGGCATACAACACCCACGGGCTTGTGCACCAGGATGCATTGTGAGCTTATACGAGACACCTCCTACACGTAGTAGTATCACATGACTTAAGGAGCCTTCGCTCCTCGGCTACCAGGAAAGTCCTTTTTCCCACCTCTCCATTGGGGATAATGTTGTTTTAAGTTTGGGGGGGTGCAGTCTGTTTTTATTCCTCGAGTCGAGTCTTGAGTCAAAAAAAAAAGAGTCTAGAGTCGAGTCGGGTCGTCGGTAAAACTGTGAAACTGCATGACTAAGTGAATTTGTTGAATATGAGTTGAACGGTCAAGAGAGCATGTGTTTGAATTGTGATTTATTCTTCTTTCCATTAACT
The DNA here is from genome assembly GCA_016081115.2 of Rehmannia glutinosa. NCBI lineage: Eukaryota > Viridiplantae > Streptophyta > Magnoliopsida > Lamiales > Orobanchaceae > Rehmannia > Rehmannia glutinosa. The sequence continues at coordinate 14,880,803 of CM071926.1, forward strand.
CCATCTATGTGCTTAACTCTGTTAATTTATTTGGGGATGAATTATGCGACTGAGTGTTTCCTTTATGATCCCACCGTATTCTAGAACTTGTATGATCACTAGTCGAGGCGAAATCCTAGGCGAAGTAACATTGAGGAAGTGATTTAGGCCATCTTTGAACAAGCCAGAGCCTAAAATGCCTACCTTTGTATTATATTTTCCCTAGTGTCCCCCTTTGAGCCGTATAAACCCGTTTCTTTGGCGGCCAATCTAATACCCACAGCCTAAATGTGATTATCCTAATTACCCATCACTCATACACACAAAGTATAGAAAAATGTTGAAGGTTGAGGAGGGTATGATGAGAAGGGTATGTATTTAATTGAATGAAGTTGCCCGAGAAAAGAAAATATGAAACCCCATGTATGCAAAAGAATAAGTTTGGGGGTTCCGAAAAAAAAAACAAAAAAAAAGAGAAAAAAAAATATGAGAAAAATCAGCGGAAGAGAAGGTTCATAAACATTGGGGATGTCAAAAACAATGAAGGGTAGTTGCTAATTGGTGATTTGAAGTAATAATTGTGTGTTTGGGTGATTTGAGCCACTTATTTCTATATTTTCCTACCTTACCCTAAGCCCACATTACAAGCTTTAAAAGTCATATTTATTCTTGTGTTACATTAGCCTACATTAGTGGAAATTAGTGTGAAAGACAAGCCTATGGAGTCCGGTAAGCATCTCTTCTCTATATTCAAAAAGTGGATTATTTTGAAAACACTTGATTGCGTGAGTCTATCTGGATAATGAAAACGGAGTTGGCATGAACATTCCACCTTCATGATCACATTGTGAAAATACGTGCTTGATTGTTGGTAAAACGAAATTTGTGAATGAGTTTGGTTGTGAAGTTTGTGATTGGTTTGTTGAGTCAATCATCTTCATTTTTGTTTCCTTCATGTTTGTCATTTTTAGAGTCTGTAATTGCTTGAGGACAAGAAAACGCCTAAGTTTGGGGGTATTTGTTAAGTTGGTTTTTATACCAATGTATTGAATATTCTAGACTAGGATTTTGTGGTGTTTTTGAGTATTTTAGAGTCGGTTGAGTCGAGTTTGTGTCATTGGTTGTCGTTCGAGGTTCGGGATTGATCTTGATAGCCAAAATTGAGGATAAACGGTGAAAACCGTGTTTGGACGATCAAAATCGCATCTTAGAAGTGGAAAAATGGGAAATATCGTGTGAGTACGAGCGTCGAAGACACCAAAAACCCCGCAGCAGCGGGGTCAAAATTAGTGGAGCATAAGGGAAGAGGGCGCATCTGCAGCTGGCCAAGACAATATGCGGCAAAGAAAAAGTGAGCGTGAGGCAATGAGAGACATGAAGCGAGGCTTGGGCGCGGCTGCGGCGCCATGCCGGCGCTATTTGCGGCAAAGACGCGATGAAAGGCGATGTGCGGCGGATGAGCGAGCGGATGGCCGTAGCGCGCATCATCTTCAAAGCTGCGGCCAGGCGTCGAGTAAAGCAAAGAACAAGGGCGGCTCGGCCGGCGGCAATGAGGGAAGCAGGGGCAGTTGCAATAGCCGGCGCGATGTGCACCGCAGCGCGTGTCGACGGGCTGAACCTGGGCCGTTTTTAGTTGTGGGCTTTTTGATGGATTTTCGAGGGTTTCAAGCCTATAAATACAAGAACTCGCGTACGGGAGAGAGATCAGACATTATTTTGAGCACAACGCAAGGCAAGAGACTCGGAGCTAGGGTTCGGGACGGCAATTGGAGGCACTTCTCGTCTGGACACAGAGAGAATTCCTTCTCTTTTCTTCTCAATTCTTTCTTTGTTTTTCTTTGTCGATTTCTTGAGATGTATAATTATTTCTTCACGGATTTTTGTACATCCAACATGAGCTAAACCCATATTTCTAGGGGATTGATGTAACTTACGTTTGAACCTATATTTTGATTTCCAGTTTATGAAATTCGCATGTTTATTAATCTATTTGTGCTATTTGATTTGATTGCATCTGGATTATCTGATCAATAATTTAGATTGTTTGGCGTGTTTAATTTGACGCTCGAGAGAGGTAATTGAACGCCTGGCCATAGAATAGTGTAACCCAGGGTTTCATAGAATCGAGAGATTTATGAATCTTTTGAAGCCCGTGATAGAATATTCATTGAGCGTATTAGGGTTTAATTTATGATTTTTATAGAGATATCGAAATCGAAATTGGAACCTTAATCACTTGGCACTTTCGAGAGAGGAAGTGATAAACGGTAGGAATATTGGCTTATAGATTGATAACTTGTGATTAATAAACTGGATTGAAAACTTAGGGGATAACTATGCGAAATCACCCCTCTAGAATTCATCTTCTACGTGTTTGATTAATTGTCTGAACTAATTATTTGCTTAATTTTAGTGTTCTTTTTAGTATAATAAATCATCATCTCTTTTCGATCTCTAGATAGAATTAAGCTATTTTAATTATAGTACTTAGTATAAAATTTGATAACAATCCCTGTGGAGACGATATCCCTACTTTCAAAACCTATACTAAAACTTGACACCGTACGCTTACGGTAAGATTTTCGCGATCAAAAGAAAACTCCTTCTTGTCGGGATGGATTCGCCTCCTAAGCCTTCGAAGCTCGTGTGCTCCTGTGAATGCGAAAGGCCTTGTCGTGTTCTTCGCGACCTAGCCCTCCTCTCTTATAAGACTTCGAATCTTGTGTTCCTATATAATTTGATGTGTTGTGTATGTATGAAGTGGTGTTGGATGATGAAATTTCGTACAAGCCTTGGGTCCCTTTTATAGATACTTGGAGAGATCACTTGTAGAGTTGGAACGGAAAAAGAACTCCGCAAAAATGCGTCTGCAGAGTCCCACACGGCCTGGTCGTGTGACATCACATGGACGTGTGATGTCTTGCGCTGTCGTTTCCCACATGCCCATGTGGGCCTACACGGTCTGGCCGTGCGGCTTGGTTTTGGCCCCTGTTTCTTCCCCTTCTTCACACGGTTCTGTGACCATCACACTGGCATTTTCACACGACCGTGTGACACCACATGGTCAGGCCGTGTGAAGTGTTTTTGTCTATTTTCTTCGTCGTTTTGATCTTCTCTTCGCATTTGTCAATCTTATCCGGGCATTCCAACTGATATTTCTACGTTTTAAGCTCCACTTCCTATAAAAAGTTACAAGAATACGCAGTATCATGCCCTTTTAAGGAAACCAAGTAAAAAAACATTAAATATGCGTGCAAATGCATCATATATATATATATCATTTTAAGCCCCAAAATGCACGTATATTTTACACATATCAAAATCCTTCAAACTTAAAGCATTGCTCGTCCTCGAGCAAATTAAGAAAAATAATATCAAGGGATAAAAAGAACACACAAGAACACCATGAACATTAAATCTCATTTGACTCCATACATAAGAAAACCATGTAATTCATAATCAAGAAGTAATCATTCATAAACTTGGCATAGTCAATACTCTCTTGGGTACTCGACATCGCGACTCACAAGTAGGTAGTGTATCACTTGATTCTCAAAAGTGTATGGATAGTGTTTACGCTCAAATTCAATTCAGTGAAAGTAAAACTACCATAGACTTGCAAATCGTCTACCATCTCGACCACTTTTGTGTGCACAACCTAAGAATCAAACAGACTTTTAATTTGGTTATAATGTAGGCTCTTTGGTAAGGGTATGTAATTTTGGATTAAGTGACTTAGCTTGAGCAAATAGAATTTATGCATACAGATTTGCAATTCACCAACCCAATAAACTCATTTTCTCTTTTTATCAATTCCAACCTTATTTCTCTTTTTCCATTCTTAGGCCTTTTTGCCTATTTTTCTTTAGCCTCAAACTCTCATTTTTTCACAATTTTTTGAATATTTTTCTTTTTCTTTGCTCGATTTTCTCTTCTTTTTAGGAGAAATTTCTTTATTTTTTTTCGAGCTTCGTGTATTTTTTCATTTACCCAGATACTGCTCATCCCTCTTTCTTTTGCCAATTTTCTCTCTTTTTTCATAAATTTGACACCACATCTCCCCGAAACTTATTCATTTTCTACAGGCTCAAGATTTCAGGGATAAAATCAATTTGCAATCAATGTGGCTAAGAATAAAAGTTTTGGCTCAAAATCGGCTAACTAGGGAATCATAAGTTCATAGGTAGTCGTTTTAGGCTAAGTAGGCCAAACAAAGATGGCCTTAAATCATTTTCAAAAATTGCACCCAGACATGGCTTCAATGAAGATACCAGAGCAAGTTCTAGAGTTTTATCAATCATGAATGACACACTCAAGAAAAAATAAGTCTGCAAAATATAAAGCAGTTATAGGCACAAAACCTCACAGGCTTATTTTTCGCAACATGCTCATATACCCAATTTTCTTAACTAATTATAAGCAAATAAATGACATCTTCCCAACAATTCATCACATTATCCGCAGAAGTATGTTATCTCATTCCATAAGATGTTCATAGTAAAATCATATGGCCGTGTGATGTCTTGCACTGCGCTTTCCTACACGCTCGTGTGGGCCTACACAGTCTGGTCGTGCAGCTTGGTTTCATCTCCTGTTTCTTCTCTTTCTTCGCACGGCTGTGTCACTTTCACACCGGCATTTTCACACGGTCGTGTGACACCACACGGCCGTGTGACACCACATAGTCAAACCGTGTGAAGTGTTTTGTCCGTTTTCTTCGTCATTTTGATCTCCTCTTCGCATTCGTCAATCCTATCCGGGCATTTCAACTGATACTTCTTCATTTTACGCAGTAGTGGGAGTAGTACGAACGTATGTGTTAGCATTTTGCAAGCTCACGCTTCAGAGCTCTGATTCCTATAAAACAAATTACAAAAATACACAGTATCATGCCCTTCTAAGGAAACCAAAAAAACACATTAAATATGCATGCAAATGCATCAAATATATATCATTTTAAGCCCCAAAATGCACGTATATTTTACACATATCAGTCTGCACACACGCGCAAATATTAAAGGGCCCCGGAGGTTGTCCAGAGAGGTCTATTCGACGCTCAAGTCACCACGGTGAACGAAAGAGAAAATAAGATAGTAAACGAATATTGAATGAATAGGAGAATAATTAATTATGAGTTAATTATTTACAGTTAATATGAGGGACCTTTTTATACCTAGGAGATGGGCTCTATGGGCCGTGTAGGAGAATTTAGCCTATGGGCCAGTCCATGTAGGAGAAAACGACCGTTTGGGCCAAAACCCAGACTCCTTTGGACGGGTTTAATTATTAAGAGCCTATTGCACAATTAATATTATAAACAAAATATAAAATAAATTCTATTGAATTAAATTATGAAATACCATTTTTGTCCCCAACAGTTTCACTTTACCAGAGATTTCATTCCACTTTTAGTTTTGATTGTGTTATTCACTAGCAGAAATAAAAGTATATATAATGACAAAATACTGATTAAGTGGCAATGTGAGAATTGTCCTTAATATAATATATTAAGTAACAATATATACATATCTAATGTTTTACCATAATAATGTGTACTTTTACAAATTTATTAGTTATAAAAATAGTGTTTTATACTTCAAACAATCAGTGATACATATATTTACATATATAATATAATGTTTATTTATATAAGTTATCACTGATTGTCAATAGCAATAACTCGGTTAAAAATATTATTGTCATTATATGTAATTATTAATGATAAGTACTTTATATATATATATATATATATATATATTATGACTTGGAATGTTGTTAATAAAATTCATTTTTCTTGAAGTGATTCACCTTTTGCTGATACCTTAAATCTTACTATATTTTATTAGTCCATTTAGATTCCGATTTTTCAACTTTTTCAAAAAAAATAAAATGGCTCCGATTTTTCAATATTAATATGCCAGGAAAATTAGAAAATTCGTCCAGTAACTTTGGTCATTTATACATTTAGTCTGCTATACTATCCTATTCCGATTTTAGTCCACTATCTTTTTAATTTTTTGAGATTACATCCCATTTTGGTCGGAGCTCTCCAAAATCGCCGAAAATTGATGACATGTCAATTAATTTGGGAATTTGGCCAATTTTGGAGGGAAAATTGCTTACATGGTGAGTGATGTTCCATTTGTTTTCAAAAAAAAATATAAAATGGATGTCCTAAAATGCCATGTAAATAGAAATAATGGAGGGAACTCATCTCCCATTTCCCTCCAACTGCTCCATTTCCCTCCAAAGTTGTCATAAAAACCGAACCCTTCATTTCCCTAACCCTAAACATGTCTTCTCTGATCACATTACTCAATTGGCAAGAACTCATCAAAATGTTGAATGTTTCCTCAGCTAGTTGTGGTGCTGCGCGAGTTTTTTACCACTGTGGGAAACGTGCTCGGCTTCAAAAGTCTTGGACCAATGATAATCCAAGATGGAGGTTTTATGGCTGCCAAGATTAGAAAGTATCATGTTTCAATTTCTTGTTCTTACATTTCTTCTTGGCCGAATTCTTAAACTTTCTTCTTTTTTTTTTGGCTTTTTCATGTTGACAGAAAAATGGGTGTGATTATTTCTGTTGGGAGGACCCGGCCATGTGCTCAAGGGCAATGACGTTGATTCCGGATTTAAAACGAAAGGTAGTAGCTTTGGAAGAAGAAGCCGTGTGGATAACAAGGAGCTTAAGAAGCTAAAGAAGTTGGAATGGGTTTTGTTGCTATCAGGGATAGTTTTCATTGCCTTGTGGTTGGCTTAGTAGAGTGGATTTGGTTATGGTTGGAGGAGGAAAGGGCAATCTAGTTTGTTTGTTAGGATAAGTTTTTTTTTTTTGTTATGTTGCCCTATTTAATGCCTTGTTTAATGCCCTGATTGTTTGGAGAGGTCAATGTAGTGATTTGGTTCTTTTTTACGTAGTGGGATAAGTTTATAATTGTTGGCCAACTCCCTATTTTCCTTCGGATTTAATGGATGTGGAAATTCAAATGAAAATTCATGTTGTGAATTAGATTGTGTCTGAAAAATTCCAATTAACTTAGCTACCAAAACAGAACATGAAAATTTGCAATTAACCAGGCTAAAACAGAACACTAAAACCTGCAAATTAACCAAGCTAAAACAGAACACTTCAAAAACAGAACACTTCAAAAACAAGACACTTCATAATCTGCAAATTTCATAGCCAATAAAGTCATGATCCATTGTATCAAAAGTACATTGCCAAAATGTGTAGACCAATCTCCTAATACATTGCCAAAAGTTGCAGACAAAAATACATTGTTAAATCAGACAAAATACATTGCCAAATATAATCAAGTCTCTTGACAATGTTGACAAAATGGAACAAAAACACTCCAACTTTCACTGGTCACTTGAACTTCCCTTCTTGGTTTTCTTCATCCATGATGGATTAGCTTAAGATAGTGCAAATGTGAGGTCTTAGAAGCTAACATATTTCTTCCCTCCTTTAGTGATGATTGACTTTGTGATGGTGCTACTTTGGGATGCACACTTTCTTCAATTTTAAGGGCATGAAGCTTCTAATCACAATTCCCCCAAGCACACTTAGCATGAATCCTAGTTTTGTCATTCTTGGTTATATTTATGTTTCTTTTAATGTTAATGGCATGAAAGTGAATTGCTTTCCTTATCTCATCCATGGAAGAAAAAACCATACCCAAGGTAAATGTAGGATTAAACACTTGAGATTGATTGAAAATAGGATGCCAATGCCCCTCACCTTCACTATCTGAGTCTCTGTCAGACTTTAAGTCATCATCACTCTTTATAATATCATCCTTCCTAGAGTCATTGCCTAAGTCATCATTCCGGCCCAAACCCTAATTTCAGCATTATCATCTGTTCAACCACTCTACTTCAAAATCAACATTTTCATTATATAACTTACCATCATCTACTGTGTCAGATTCTTCAATGTAATCACTGTTAGTGAAGGACTCATCATCCTCTTCATTTACACCGTCCTCACTCAGGCCCTCTAAACCAATTTCTACACCATTAAGCTCCTCACCCTCCTCAATCATGCCATCTAAACCACTTCCTACATTATTTAAGTTTACCTCAGGCTTAGAAGAGCTAGATTGACTACACCACAATTCCCCCCAATCATCAGTATATATGGTTACTTCCCTAGAGTTCTTTATAGTTTCTTCACAAATCCTAATCAAGTCAGAGTCATCTTTTAGAAAAATAAATCCTCCACAAACCAATATATAAAACCTCTTAGGTTCTTTAACACCTTTTTGTTCGGCCAACTTCTTAAATGCATCTAATTTGAGCAAATCAAACTCAAAATTATCAAATTTATAAGCAAATCCACCAACATAATCAGAGGAATGGTGATGGATGAACTTACTCCCATAGTAAAAAGTGACAATAAAGAGTCGAGATTTACTATCTGCAAAAGTTAAAAAAAAGTCAATAAAATATTTTTAAATAATATTAATAATGTACAAGACTGCATGTCCATGTGGGGAATATTGGAGACAAGGACCCATATATGGTCCCCCCACTTCATTAAAGACAAGGAATCCATTGAAAATCTAACAAAATCCTATATTTACCAATAAAGCAATTTTTCAGCAACCTAACCCCACCACTTCTACTTACATCGAAAGAAACGAGAATAAATAAGGAAGAAGAAAAACCACTGTACCATAATCTGGTGGGGTAAATCGAAGTCCTCTGATGGACGAATCTTCATGCTAATCTAAAAAAAATTGAATCTTCACAGATGAGACGAAAGGGGAGATTAGGGTTTTGTTTCTTTTTTCACAGACTGGGTTTAGGGTTTTTAACTTGGGGATGGAGTGTGGTGAATGTGGTTTAGTTTAGTTAGGATTAAAATATGGTTTGGTTTAATTAAATTAATTTGGTGGTTTGGATTTTTTTCCCCATTTTGCAATACAATTCCAGGTGTCAGGAAATATACTCTCCCGCCAAATTAATTGACACGTCAGCAATTTCAGGTAATTTTAGAGAGCTCCGGCCAAAATAGGACGTAATCTCAAAAAATTAAAATGATAGCAAACTAAATTAGGAGCGGACTAAATGTCTAAATGGCCAAAGTTGCATGACGAATTTTCTAATGTCCCCTTAATATGCCCCAAGAATCTATCAAATGTTGTATATGTCAAGATTACCACCCGAGTATTTTCTTTTGGTTTGGATATACATTTCTCTACCTCAATATTTTAATCTGAATGGGTCATCTATGTCCACCATGCATATATCATTATAAACCAAAGATTGCAGTTCATCGCTTATAATTCTCATTATGGACGAAATTAAGGATTAAAGCAATCACCCAAAGTTACTTTGATTCCATTTCTGGATATTCTTGCACTATATAGTGACAGTTTATCTTAAAAGCCACATCTCAAGGGAAACACAGGATACGTGGTTTTCTATTTCAATAATTATCCATTCAATATTTCAGTATACTAGATTGATACTACATGTACAATATTTTGAACACGTATCAACTATATTAATTGGTATAGCGTATTAGAACATTAAATGAAACAAAGAATTAAACAAGAGATCTAGACTTAACAGAAAATAATTAAGAATCAAAGTGTTCATATATATTAGAATGTATTATTTGTTAAGCCTAAACAAGTTAAACAGTTAGTTTGGAAAGTTAGTTACACAAGTCTATTAGAGTTGTTAGAGTTAGTTGCACAAGTTAGTTTCACAGCTCACACAACATAGTTGCACATTTTCCGTCTATAAATAGTACCACAGTTATCTTGTATATTCATTCTCTCAGTTACAATAATGAACACTTTCAGTTTCCCTTATATATTTTAGCATGGTATCATGAGCCAGAGGCTTGGCGATTTTGGTTCAATTTTTAGTGTTTGATCTTCTCCGGTGAGCTTCTTCTTCTCCGATGAGCTTCATTTTCAGTGAACTGCTTCCTCTCCGGTAGTTCCTGCAAAAACATTTCGGTTGTCTTCATGGAGTCATCTTTGAATTCTATTGTGGCTGCTATCATTCCTCATTTTACTTCTCTCTCCATTCGTCTTAATCGAATGAATTATCAATATTGGAGGTTACAAGTTTTATCAACTGTTCGTGCACATGTTTTTGAGAATTATTTGTTTGGAACTGAAGTTGCTCCTGCAATGTACTATGTTTCTGAGTTATCTTCCTCAAGTCTAAATCGTGATTATGTAATTTGGATGCATAGAGATCCGTTTTTACTGAGTTGGATGCTTGCTTCCATTAGTGAATCAATGCTTGGTCATGTTACAAGGTATACTACTTCTCATGCTCTTTGGAATGCACTTGAAAAACTGTTTCATACACAATCTTTGGAATGCACTTGAAAAACTGTTTCATACACAATCTAAGGACGACGCTTTGCATCTTCGTTTAATGCTTCGGACCTTAAAGAAAGGAAATATGACAATTGATGAATACATCCTAAAAATGAGAAGTTTAATTTGCTGATTATTTAAATTCCATTGGACAAACTATTACTGACTCTGAGTTAGCATTGTATGTCCTTGGTGGACTTGGATCCGATTATGAATTTGTGGTGGTTAACTTGACATCACGAGTTGAAGATATTTCTTTACGTGAACTACAATTTGTTTTACAAACTAAAGAGATGAAGATTCAAAATAACATTGCATCCACACCTGTAGCTCTCAATGCTACTACTCAGACACAACAATCTAGTCATGTTAATTCAAGTCAGACTTCTGCTTATGTTGCTTACTCTCAGATGCCTTTCAAAGGTAGAGGTAGGCCTTTCAGAGGCCGTGGTGGTCAATTTTGGCACGGGGGATGTGGTCCTACGAGTCAATTGTGTGGTAGAGCAGGCCATGTAGCTCTAAAATTGTGTTGTTTCGTTGCTAAAATTGTACTTTTAAAAAATAGAAAAGGTTAATAATTTGCGACAAAAGTATAAAATTGGCCGCTAATAGTTGTTACATTTAGCAACAAATTGTATGATTTTGTCACTAATATTTTATTTCAGAGCAAAAACTGTTTAATATATTAGCAGCGATTTTTTTATGTTAGCGATGAAATGTTTCGTTACTAACGTTTTGTGGTGAAATAAATTTTAGTCGCCGCTGAAACGTTTGAGACGGCTTTACTGCAACGATTTTTGCAAAGAAAAGTTTTTCATTTGCTAAAACACTTTAGCGGCAAAATTTTTTATGTTAGCAGCGAATATTTTCGTTGCTAAAAAACAAGTTTGTTGTAGTGATCGTAAAGCATCTTCACGCTTCCACAATATAATTTTTGGGTACCTTTATATGGTTTCTATGGGTTCAGTTTGAAACTAAACAAGAGATTTTAATCTTAAGGGGTGTGTTTGGCTGAGTTGAGAAGCTCACTAAAATTATTTGGTAAATTATTTAAAAACTATCTTATAGGCTCTCAAAATATGATGTTAAAAGCCTATAAGTTATTCTTACAAAAGTTGGAAAATCTCATCATATTTTCAAAATAATCTTATTTTAACAACTTCGACTTTACATTTTAATAAAAAAATTGTCATTACTAATATTTAATTATAAGCTCTATCTTCTTATTTTTTCCAAATATTTCAACTAGTACTTATTTTTAAAATAATATCTAACATTATATAAGCTTTAAAAACATCATTTAGAATGTCGGAGTTTATAAGATGTACTTCCGACACACTAAATCAATTACCACTAAACAAATCGATTTGCCCTATTTGGGAGTTCTATGAGACAAATCTTGCTCAATAAGAGGCAAAAAATACCGATCGAACTCCGAATTCGTCGTCCTCAAAAATGACATCAAGTGGGCCCCGGAGTTCCCCCAAACACTTCAGGAAGCTTCATCGGCAGCATTTTCAGATGCCGATAAAGCCGCCGTGAAGCGGTCAAGGGAACTCTAGGGAACACCTGATCGATATATATGCCTATTTATGTGTTGTTCACTTGCTAGTTTCACTAATTCAAGTTGGGTATAAATAGGGTTGTGATAGTACGTATACGTACCTTAGTGTTTTTCTTTGCTAGTTAAGATTTCAGGATTTTTACATGTGGTTTCAGAGCCAGATGAAACCTAATCAATAGGGAAGTAGTGTACCTGGACGTAATTGTGGGAAAGGTGCATGGTTGGAGAATCTTGAGGAATAGTGTACGTGGTCATATGCAGTCCACCCTTTTTGTTACATTTGAACTGTAAGAAACCTTTGAACCTGTTTGGGTTTATTTTCAAATTCATGTCACCACCATTTTTTACAGTTAAAAATAGTTTTATTAGGTTTTCGTGTAAAATTAATAAAAATATATTTAAGTTAATTTTATCGTGATATGGATTATATAGATTTAGAAATTAATTTTACGGTGTTTTCCTTCTGAGAATATATATGGTGAAAAAAAAAGTTTTGGTAGGTAAGGAAAAGATGTAAATTAATTGGTTGAAAATAACTTTCAAATATAAAATATTTATAATTTTGATAAAAATAATTGAAAGAAATACATCTTCACAATTTTAATAAATTGAAAAGATGCAATTTGAAAATGAAAGGAAAATTACTTGTTTGGAAGCACTTATGGAAAAGTCCATTTAGAAAATGGACTTATCTAGAATGGACTTTTTCGGATGAGATTCTATTCCAAAATTGTGTTTCATGTCCTATTCCAACCGTGTGGATGATTGACACGTGTATTACACTTACAATGTTAATTTTCAAGCATAAATCAAGCAGAAATTGTAGGGTTCTAATATGGTAAGTGTAATACACGTGTCAATCATCCACACGGTTGGAAAAGGTGATGAAACACGGTTTTGAAATAGAAGATCCCATCCGGGACTTTTCAAAAAGCCTCTCATTCTCACTTATCTAGAATGGACTTTTTGAAGGAGTGACTTATCCAAAAATCTATTCCAAAATAACCACCAAACATGAAAATTTATTGAAATGGACTTTTAGATCCAAAAATTCATTTCAAAAGTGCTCCCAAACAAGCACTTAGAGAACTTCATTTATTGTTTGATCACTTTTCACTTTTCTTGTAATTCTTATGCCAATTGTATAATTAATTAACAAGTGGAACTAATCATATAATTGGTTTCAATTTGATCGACTAAATTGGGACTAAAATTTCCCTATTCATTTGTTTTTGGGGCACCTTCGAAAATTGCTTCTTTTGAGTGCCTTTTGAATTTTGATGCTTCTTGATTAATCATTAATTTTTTTATACACCTTGACAACCTTTTTCTTTTTCTTTTGTGGTTTATTTGATGCAATTTTGAAATAAAACTTATGCAGTGTTCAGTTAAATTAAACAACATATATTATAGTAGTACACTTACAAGTATAAATAGATGAAAATTAAGGTTAAAATATTATGAAATGCAGGGAATATCTGATCGATGAGATGACCACTTGAAAATGCCAAAGAATATCTGGGCACTTTGTGGGAGTTGTAGCTCCATTCTTCATTTTACCCGCGAGACTGACCAGATTCAAGATTCATATTGTGAAAATTTCGGGATAAAATTAAATTCAATTAAAAATATCTGCAGGTTGATAAAATAATAAACCGTAATAATTATACAATGTTTTTTAAGAAAAATTAGAGTAATTCGAATTTTGCGAAATATGTGTAAATATCAAAATTTAAAAATAGAGACGGGGGCGCTTTAGATTTTTGCTTCAACTTCTGGTTTGACTATTACAAACAAATGCACATTTTTTCAACTTTTTCACCAAACACTCTCAACTTTTGATTCTAAACTTCAGATTCTATTTTTAAACATCATCAACTCGATTCTCAAAGAACTTTTACTTCTACTAAAATAAATAATTATTTCTTCAAAAAGCATAAGTTTTTGCAAACATTCTCAAAAACTGATTCCTTTTGTGGTTTTGTCTACTGGATCAATTAGATATGTATAGGTTTAAAATACATTTATGTTTTTTTGTATATCTTTATGATTTTGTTGGCCCTACAAATTAATTTGATCTTTGTTATCAATGGTAACGTTTTTCGTCTCACTGAAATTGATTGATTCAAAAAAAATTTATATAAAATAGATAATGATTACTTAAAAAAGGAAAATAATTATAGTTAGTAGTAGTAGTGAAGGAGGCAGGGAGAGCAAGTAAATCCATTAAAATCATTAAACTTCAATTTCAAACGATTGATATTCAAATTTTATGTTGAAGGTATTTTTTTTTTATATTTTTTTGGGCCAAGATTTTCTCAGTTGATGTTACGCCTAAACTAGTTATCTCATCAAGCTATAAGATACGCAAGTAATAAAATTCGCACTCCTCTCAAGTTCTCAAACTTGTACTTGTTATAGAATTGACTTAAATGAGCTCTATACCCCTAACAAATATTGTGATGCAGGCAGTAACCATCTAAGAATTGAGTTCAATAGGAACCAAAATTACAATTATATAATTCGACCCAATTTCGATTCTCCGGTCAACAGTCATTGAGGAATTTGTCGATGATCATTTGAATGGGTAGTACTAGGTTTCTATTTTTCATTTCGGGGTAATTTGGTCATCTCAGATATTTATCGAGTTTTATCATAAATATCAAACAAAATATTGTTATCCTACTAAAATAATCATATATACTTTCCAAACATGTTGTTGAAATCAATTAAATTATTAAATCTCTGCTATCCAAATTATTATTTCAATCCAATCAACAATCACAAGTCCTTAGATTGGAGTATTAGAAAATGACATTTGTTGATGGGCAGTATATTATATTCAATCTGTCAAAATTTGACCAGGATTCTGTTTCATTTCAACTTTATTACGACTTATGAGGCGACTCCCGTGGCTTTTCCAGGATTCTGATCTTAGCACATGAATGGTTACTTTTTTTTAATTTCTGTTAGCATCACTCTCAACTGAAATAAGAAAGACAGTTTCATGTAAGACAATAATAAGTAGAACCTCTGACGAAAAGGGATTTTGGAAGGTATATTATTTAATTAAAATAATAAAGGTGGCTTGTAACTAGTAAGCTACTTGTGTCTATGACATTATTGGTCATAGGTAACTAATATTTTTATCTATAAAAGTCAGATTAGAAGTTGGGAGGAGTAGAGGTAGGAGATCAAAAAATCTGAAAGATTCAGAGTTCGAACCTAATTAACACACTTGCAAACAGTAAGTAATATCACTTGAGCTATAAATTCGTTATTCTTTGCTCTTTTTGATATAATGAAATACTCACATCCTCAACCATGAACGTAGCACCAATTTCGACAAAACGCGCAAATTTTGTGTGAATTTCAGTTTTCAAATTCCGGAAATTCTTACATATTTGACTTTATGCCACAACTTGGTGCAATAAAACCTGATGGAGGGTTGGCATCTTCTAGTTGCTATCTCTAATCTTATTGCATTATCTCACCAAGTGGACTAATTTCCTTTCACACATATATATATATATATATATATATATATATGGATGAATCTCGTGTGGCAGTCTCTTACCGTGTGGCAGTGTGGATTAATCCCATCCATCCACACATTTTATTCAATGGTCCAGATTGCTATTAAAATAACTGATTTATCAATTAATTAATAGGTGGAAAGGGCATAATAGTAACTATAAAGATGTCATAAATCACGCCTCTATAATCAAGGGATTGATTAATATCACGTTTTCATAACTGAATTATGCACCATTTTAATAGTTGAACTATGCATCATTTAATAACTGATTGTGCACCATTTTATATGTAACAGTGCATCATTGTATAACTAATTGTACATTATCTAAAAGAAATATAAAGACAAAATGGTGTAACCATCTTCCCATTTAATAACTGAACTGTAACAGTGCATCATTGTATAACTAATTGTACATCATTTAAAAAGAACTATAAAAACAAAATGGTGTAACCATCTTCCCATTTATTAACTGAACTGTACACCATTTTATATCTAACAGTGAATCATTGTATAACTAATTGTACATCATCTAAAATAAAAGACAAAATAGTGTAACCATCTTCCCATAATAACGCCCTACAATCATGTATGTGATAAAGATCACGTTTCCACAACTGAATTATGCACCATTTTAATAGTTGAACTGTGCACCATTTAATAAATGATTGTGCACCATTTTATATCTAACGGTGCATCATTGTATAACTAATTGCATCATTATGAGTAAACCGCAATTGAATGAAAAACGGGAACAATCATAAAATCAAATCCCATAAAAATCATTGGAATGAACAATTACCAAAAGTAACTGCTTTATTTTACAATTAAAATGACATTTATGCCCTTAATTGGGCGAAAACTAAATAAATAAATAAATAAATAATTCGAAAAAAATGAACATTTGGATTTGTTGAATTAATGGATTGGATTAATCCACACTGACACGCGGTAAGACTCCTGGCACATTTGATTATAACCCTATATATATGTATAAATATATATATATATATATGTATATATATATCTTAACATTTCTGGCTCCTCAACTCATCAAACTATGGCTATGAAATGCACTCTTGTTACCCTTCTTTTAGCATTTTCTTTAATTTCATTCATCCATAACTCAACCGCGGAAGTATGATACAATTTTTTGCCAAAAATGTTCAATTTTTCTCTTTAACTAGTTTAATTTAGAATTACAATTATTGAGACAAATACGAATCTAACTCTTTTTAATTATCCTTGCAGTGGTTTACTCATGGAGGAGACATTACAAACAGAAGAAACGCCGTTGGAGGAACGATCAATCCGATTTCGGTTAAATTAGGCTTGTTAAGACAAAGATGGAAATTCTTAGCCGGATTTGACATAACTGCAACACCATCGGTAGCTGGTGGAGTAGTCTATTTTCCATCCTGGAACGGAAATCTGTACGCCGTTAACGCTAACAATGGAGCACTCGTGTGGCAACGGAGTTTAGGACAGCTGACGGGGATACCGCCCATGGGACGATACGTGAACGTGACGGTGTCACGGGCCACTCCTGTCGTGGCTGGTGATCTACTGATTGTTGGGATTTATGGGCCGGCTTCACTGCCCAATAACCAATTTGGTCCCGAGGTAAGGAATAACCAGTTACGCCAAAAGATGCGGTCAATACTGCCAGAACCACACCTGTAACCCAAGTCAATTCGCGAGGTTTTTTAAATCCACCGGTGAGATACACACGAAAAACATGTAGAATCATCATTAGGACCATCATACTTGCCGACCACCGATGAACTGATCGGATTAACCAACCAAAGTTAGCTTCCGTCATTATGTATTGAACAGAGGCAAAAGCTTCAGTAACGGTCGGACGATAGTAAAAAGTCATAGCAAACCCCGTAGCTACTTGTACTAAAAAACAAGTAAGCGTAATTCCCCCTAAACAATAAAATATATTGACATGGGGAGGAACATATTTACTAGTTATATCATCCGCAATCGCCTGAATCTCGAGACGTTCTTCGAACCAATCATAGACTTTATTGAGATAGGTGACAATCCCCCTCAATTCAGTAACCACATAAGCCCATGGGACGATACGTGAACGTGACGGTGTCACGGGCCACTCCTGTCGTGGCTGGTGATCTACTGATTGTTGGGATTTATGGGCCGGCTTATGTGGTTGCTGTAACACGGGCTACTGGCCGACTTGTCTGGTCGACTCTATTGGATCCTGGCCCGATGAGCCTGGTGACTGCATCTGGAACTGTTTACAACGGGTTAGTTTTCACGTCTCAATCTAAGTACTAATGCTGATGATGTCTCTTGAGGGCAATAAAACTAAATTATTTTCAAAAATTACAAAAATCAAGGGTGCATTTGTAATTTTGAAAGATAATTGAGTTTTATTGCAATTAGGGGTAGTTTTACAATTAGGGAAAATTAACTTGATGGTCCTATGTAACTTGGACTATGAGATTTAGTCCTCTAAGTAGTCACCTTTAAATTTTGATCCATTATCTTTAAAAAAATTGAACATTTAGTCCAACTTTAATCGAAATTGGGTAATTTTAACGGAAATCGCTGACTATGACCAATGTGATATAAACATGACAAAAATTCGGAAAAATTGCCACAGTAGCATTAAAACCCCCAAATTTTACAAATTAGTTTTGATGATTTGGCATATCAATTTTTGTACAAAAATTCCTAAAATTCTGACATACATCAACAACTCACTGGCCGTAATTAACAATTTTTGTAAAAGTTATACAATTTTGGTCAAAATTGAACTAAATGACCGAATTTTCAAAAGATATTGGGTCAAAATTCAAAGGTAACTATTAAGATGACTAAATATCCAAATAACCAGGTTACAATACCAAAAAGACTATTTTCCCTAACAATTATCCCAAAAAAAATTTAACCAACTAAGCCAGAATACAATTCAAGCAGCTAATCCGATTCCAATGTCCTATGTTTCAAAGAGGATTCTACGTAGGAGTATCTTCCCTGGAAGAACTATTACCAGCCGGACAATGCTGCACTTTCCGTGGAAGCCTAGTTAAACTTGATCTAAGAACAGGAAAAATACTCTGGCAAACATACACTCTGCCCGATAACGGCGGCAAGCTAGGCGGTTATTCAGGGGCAGCCATTTGGGGCAGCAGCCCCTCCATCGACGCTGCCCGAGGCCTCGTCTACGCAGGAACGGGCAATCTCTATCTTGCGCCGGCAGACGTTCTCGAGTGTCAGGCTAAACAAAACAATCAAACGACGCCGCCAAGTAAGCCCGATCAGTGTTTCGAGCCGGATGTTCACTTTAATTCGTTGCTGTCGTTTGATATGGGTACGGGGAAACTTGTGTGGGCTAAGCAGCTTGGAGGGTATGATGTTTTCTACTTCGTGTGTTTGGTTCCGAATAACCCGGATTGCCCGCCCGGCCCGAACTTGGATGCTGATTTTGGAGAGGCGCCTATGTTGCTGAGTATAGTTTCGAATGGGAGATTGCGGGATGTTGTGGTGGCCGTGCAGAAGAGTGGGTTTGCGTGGGCTTTGGATCGTGGGAATGGCGATATAGTTTGGTTCACGGTATGTTTTTAAGTTTTCGGTAGTAGATTGAGATTTTCTGTTCCGCTCATATTTCATTGCATTGATGACTAATACGGACACGATAAGATAATATCTTAATTGTACACATATTTTTCATCTAATATACCGAAATATTAAAGTGGAACCGGAAATATGAATGAATGCATATTAATTACGCGGCTTAATTGCAAAATTTGAGTTGTAAAATAATTAGGGGTTGGCGATATAGATCCTTTTTATTTTAGTACTGGCAATTTAAAACTATAATTTTTTCTAAAAAAAACATTAAAAACAAATTTAGCCAAAACTCACCGGATGTCGCGTTGACTTAACTGTGGAATTTTCAATTGGGGATTTCAATTTTCTGATGGAATTTGATAAGTGTGATGCGAAATTGGTTAGTGGCTAATTAGGTGTTACCCAATTGGGTAGCACCCAACTCTCTTTTAGCCATATCGTAAAGATCATATAGGTACTTTTGCCACCTTATGATCGAGTTGACTTAACTCCACATCATCCAATTTAAGCCATCAAACTAGTAGATCCCTTATTTGGAGGAGTCATGTTACCAGCACGGCATAATTTCCTGCGAAAATCACATTTTTTCGCGAAATTTGTTCCCGATATGCAAATTTCTGAAGTTAGTGTCCTGAATTGTCAGTTCAAAAAAATGAAAAAAACCAATATCATCACTCCATCTAATTATAGGACCAATTTCGCAGTTAAGTCTAATTGCCTTAAAATTCGAATAATAGGACAATCATAAAATAGCTTGCTACTTTATTTTTCTCAAGATAGTCATATTATGCAAACCTCATTAATTAATCAAATTGGTACTAAAGAACTTTTTCTTGTTCCTCGACAGAAAGCAGGGCCTGGAGCCCTGGAAGGAGGAGGAGTATGGGGCGCAGCCACCGACGGACTACGTGTCTATACCAACATAGTAAACGGCGACAGGCTCCCCTTCACTTTAAAGCCGTCTAATCGAACCACCACCGCCGGCGGATGGGTGGCAATGGACGCAAACACCGGAAAAATCCTCTGGACCACCGCTAACCCGAGCAACGAAACAGCCCACGGGCCTGTGACCGTAGTGAATGGAGTCCTCTTCGCAGGCTCTGTGGCGCCTACAGGCCCTGTCTACGCGATGGATGCTCGGACAGGGGATATAATTTGGTCGTTCGATACCGGAGCCACCGTGTATGGCGGAGCATCGGCCAGCTACGGGTGCATTTACATTGGCCATGGATATTCAATTGGCCTGGCGAGGTTTCATCCAACTTGGAATAGTGGGAAATATCTCTTTGCATTCTGCATTCCGTAAAGAGTTAGATGCTTGGAAAACAATGTGAAATATGTCAAACAAAAAAACAGAATTTTATAGATTTTTCAATAAAATTTGGGGCAAGTTACAAAAATTGTCCGGTTTAGCCTAATTACAAAACAAAATCAAGTTGCCTTTAAGAATTATCTAAAAATAAATGTCAGGGGAGTATTTGTAAATAACTGGGTTTTTTTGCTAGTTAGGCTAAACTTAGGTATGAGTATGATTGTTAGTTTTTAGTCAAAATAGCTAAAAAGACATGCCTATTTTCATTTTCAAAATATCGCCAATTTCGCCTGTTACCACAAAAAATAAAACAAACTAAATCTGAATAGTTGTTAGTATTCTTACCTAAATTGCAAGTATATATGTAAGTGGAGTTTAGTTTGGAAGATATTGATTTGAAGTTCTTTAGACACTATTTAACATTAAAAAATATATATTTTTGCAAGTATATATGTAAGTGGAGTTTAGTTTGGAAGATATTGATTTGAAGTTCTTTAGACACTATTTAACATTAAAAAATATATATTTTGTGTAATGCATGTCATGTGACATCCAGAGTTCCCCCAAACACTTCACTGCAGTACCCTTAGTTAGGGGAACTCTTTTTGAGTGAAGTAGTTTGAGGAAACTCCAGTTGAAACCTGACTTGTTTCTCATTCTTTTTTCTCATGTTATTATTTGGTCCAAACTCTTTGCCTATTTATAGAAAAGTTAAATTCACATATCAACCATTGAAAAAGCTAAATCATGCTAAATTTGTGTTGTGGAAAAATGCCCTTCACATTCATCCTAGGAAAGCAAGGTAGTCAAAAATCATGCATGCATGCTGAGTGTGTGAACCTGGACAGAAATGTATGTTAAATAATGAAAGAGTACAAGATCTTGAAATCAAGTGATTGCATATTCTCTTATCTTTGGGACAATCACTTTTCCGCTTTCTTTTGGTTATTGGGAGTGTTCTGCAAACTCTTAAAGAAAGTGTTTCTCAACTTGTGGCTGATCGAAAAAATCAATTTTTAGTGTTTGCAAATATCGACTTTTGTTTGTGCTTTTAATTCTGCTTCATTTAATCATAATCTAAAAGAATTGAGATGGACCATTTAGAATTATGATTCTGCTTTTGGATTGACTATTACAAACAAATAAGCATTCTTACAACATTTTCACCAAACACTCTCAATTTCTAATTCTCAACTTATGATTTATTTGCAAACATTATTAACCTCTGATTCTCAACTTCTTTTACTTCTACTACGATAAATCACTTCTTCAAATCATTTTTTTAATTTTTGCAAACACTCCCATTATCAATGAAAGAAATTATTGTCATGTGTTCATTAAATTGCAGAAATTTAATCACATCAATTCCATTTTTACATATCAATAGGATGGTTATAGTCCTAAAAAAACATGTAACTGGAAAGGAAATACGACAAGTTGGAAAAGGCAGGTTGAGGATATATTCACAGTCTGATTCCATATATCTTTACTCTTCACTTACCCCATGGTTGCGGCTAGGTTCACTCTGTTCGGATCCTTGCTTTCAATTTGAATTGAAATTGTTGCATGCATCAACACTGAAAAAATATTATGATGGTTCTGGAATTTCATCAATGTTGTGTCGTGAAGGGCATCCCCGTATAACATTGCCACTTTGCTTTTGTGTGAATTTATAGTATTAACTAATTTTAGATAATTAATTAATACTATAATTTCACGCCACCAACCCCACATAGTGGGATAAGGTGCGATTGATGATGACCTGGGGCGAATATCTGTTACAAAACGATACGGTTAATTAAAAAAAAAAAAATATTGTTGAATTTCAGTCTAATTACAACAACAACAACAAAAAAAAAATCAACTATGTTTTAAAATTACAAATAGATCCTTTGGGATTTGTTTCTTTTTTACAAATTACACCGGCCATAGAGGGTATATATATGTTCAGTATGTATAAATCTAAATGTGGTGTTTGTAATACCTTAAAGGGACATTTGTAATTTTGAAAGATAATTCGTAATTAGCCTAAAAACCTCAGGGATTGTTTTGTAATTTACCCTAAAACGATATACTAAATTTGCAAAATTGGATCATTGCGTAAACAGGGATTCGGCTTAATTTTTGACATACAAAATGATGGACCTAGGTAGTTCTTGTTCACGTAGGCTTAAATGTTGAATTAATGTTTAAGGAAAACAAACTAAAATGCATTGTAATTTTGGAGTTGATAGAGGACCACTTGCCATCCAAGAAAACAATGTAAAATGTATGGGAGTGTTGGAACCTGGTCAAGAATGCAGGTTAAATAATGAAAAGAGAATAATACTGGGAACAATTGACCATATCATCTCCATCTTTTGGCCCATGCATCACTTTTTCCAGCTTTCTTTTCTGCAACTAATTATCCATGAAGATAATCACCATGATACCAAATTCAATTCACAAATACCATGAACATGATGATTTTATCATAACACAAGTTGGAAAATGCCAAGAATCCATATATTCCAACACTTTGATGCCAATTCACTTATCCCGTAGTTACGGGTAGGTGCAACGGCTAGTGCTTTCATCTCCGACTTTTTCTTTTTATTTTTCCTTTTCTTTTTACATATACCTGAAAATGCTAGGATTACAACAAAATTTCCATGCATCAGCTCACTATATATACTGGTGTCATTATGAATTCAATCATCGAATACCAGAAACAAGTCATCAGGTTTCCCCTAGAGTTCTCTCAAACGCTTCATTGGAGTGGTTTTTTGAAAGAACAATAACCCACTGAAGTGTTTGGGGGAACTCCCGGGCGAATCTGATATAAACATAATATTCCAGAAATTCATCTGCATTTACAATTCCAGAGAATTAAGTCATCAGGTTTCCCCCAGAGTCCCCTCAAACGCTTCATTGAGTATTTTCTACGACTTAACAAAACTCACTGAAGTGTTTGGGGAACTCCTGTGGTGATCTGATAAAAGGCACGAGTCCAGAAAATGCAGCAGATCAATCACTATCACGATGTTAAGTCTCTAAGTGCAGCAGATTTACAGGTCTTCCGATGTCACATTTGTACATTAATTAATGTTTCAATTATTGCTATGGAATATGGATATTTTCAGCTTGTCATTAAGGAATGTAAGCAGCATTGCAGAATGTAGCTTCTCTGATCATATCACGACTACATATAGCAGGCTCTAACGATAGAAATCAGAAATAGTTACCTTTATATAAAGGAATAATAATAGCCACATAGGCAAAGCAAGTTACAGCGTATCAATCCATATGAGCAGACAAGCTTGAAAACAGAAACAAGTGAACTGCAGGACATGTAAACGAGAAGCAACTCAGAAAGTAAGAAAACTATGGGAAAACGCAATGTATATTCACACCTAGTGTGAGTCGTCGCATTTTTTTCTTGTTTGACACACTCAATTACAATCATGCAAGCAACTGGTGCGAGTCAGCTAACTAATAATTAAGAAATGGGAGCAAGAGGAAAACATGTGGCAATGCCAAAAGTTTTGGTTTAGTTCTCGCCTTAGTCGAGTCTGCTGCCAAGTCCAACAGACCCTTTGCAATTAGACACCTCTGAAATTGTACATCCTGTAAAATTCTATCATGCCCGTCCTGCTGATAAGCCTGTTTTCCACAAAGTTTACCTCTTCCAGTCTTCTTGAATCACCTTATCTAAAAACAATAAATTGATCAGAAGCTGTCAAATGTGAAAAGCATATCCCTCCCCCCACACACACACACACAAGAAAGGACATCTGTGCCATTTTTATAACCAACTCGCCCAAATTAAGATATAAACAAGCAAGCAGTTCAAAATGATAGGCATTGCTCCTATACCCCCACGAATTAGTACTAGGAGAAAAGGACAAGACATGAAATAAATGAAACAGCATTGTGAGGGCAAGGGGAGCGATACATCTAGTACAGATTGATCCTCATTTGACAGCAAAGATTCAATGTCAAAAAACGTGGATTTGTCAAAGTTTCTTTTCATGAGCATACAGATAATAAAAGAACCACTCATGCAATATCCACTTTTTCATGAAAAGACCAATTGAACAACATCAATGATTTAGTAATAAACTTCATAATTGCAGATTATGTCACAAAAGGAGAGGCTGTGTTGCAGATATGGAGAGGCCAGAGACACACAATTGGCACATCAGATTGAGGATATATAATTAGGGTCTCACAGATTGTACGGGCAAATTCAGAAGTACATTAATGTTGTTGCTTGGTATGGACATGTGATCCCTTAAACTGTGTGATAGAAAGACTGAAGGCTCAAGGCTTAAGGCTCATGCCTCCAGATATTTGAATCGCAAACAGTGGTGACTATAGTCATTAGTGCACCCACCAAAAACCAAACCATATATTCAACAAAAACAATTTGATAATGGGTGATCCAGCTTTGTATTTAACTTCTTTCAAGGTATAATTTCGGGGTACAATACAGGCTAAGCTTGAGACGAGTCTGATAACAACAGAACTCTTCCAACATTTGCCATGTAGTAACTTTAGCCTTAAAAACTGTAAAATTGGGAGCTTCATACGAGTAAAATAACAATCATCCCACTCAAAATATCTGCAGAATAATTTCAATATGATCTATATATGTTTGTCAATTAAATTCTTTCTGAAATCTTCTGTGTATTATCAATTTATAAGTTAATCTTAAAGTGAATAAATAGCTACTGACGAAAAGAAGTAAATGGTTCTCAAGATGGTTCGGAAACTTGTTAGCAGGACAACGGCTTAAACTGGCATGTTATTTTCAGTCTTCAAATAGAGCTAAAATAAATTGATTGCCTTGTATGGAAACGAAACTAATAGCCTGGGCTTAAGCATACTCTTACCAGTAACATCTCTCGAAGAGGACAGAGATATGTCAGTTTTGATTCCTTCTCTCCCATTAGCTTGACCCAGCCTGTGAACTCTCGGTGAGGAACTCAGTTTTCCATTAACGGAAGACGGCAAAGAATGACGCCTGGTTAGACTATTTTTATCAACTGCATCTTGTCCCATCCTTGGGGACCCTTGCAGTCTCACCTTGGCCTTTGAAGATGCAGTTGTTGCCATGTAACTCGGTACCCTTGTCATGCTCTCAGGAGTTACATCTCGATCATCATGTTTATCTGGTAAAGAAATTCTCCGGCTGGATGTATGGTTCTCGCTGCTTATCTGCTCATCTTTGAAGTCCTTATCTACAAGAAGAATGTCTTGGCTTTTCTCGCTGACAAGCTTAGGATGCTCTTCAGAAGAAAGACCATTACTTAATTGATTGGTGGGGCTATTTGCTCCTGAAAGTCCTATACTTGATTTCACATCATTGTGTTGAGCAGCCTCTGCTAAATTTTCAATAATTTTACCAGTCGGAGTATTAGATGTTCGCTCGGAAAACTTTGGGACTGGAGATTTTGATAGCTTCCTTGGATGTCTTTTCGGTTTCTCAACATCAATTTCTCCCTCATTAGATGTTTCACCACTGGGTTTCAGAATTTTCTTTGAGCCACGTTTAACTTTGTCATTCCCGTTTTGTGGATGCTCCTGCGAAGATTTGACTGACTGATTAGAGAGTTTTCTTCCTTTGTCCTTATGTTTTTCCGCCTCAGCTTTGGCATGATTAGGTCATTTCCGACAGTTTCAGAGCGATTTTCGGTCGTTGCATTTTGGCTTAGTTTGCTCAGTTTCAGCTGTTTGGAGCTTTAAGTGTTCTTTCTGTTTAGAGTTAGGTACCCAAACTTGTGATGTTGACCACCTAAACAGCCACTCCCATGCAGAGTTAGGTTCTCCTGGACCATACTGAAGGTGTAGTGGCATTGCAGTTGGTGATGAAGAAAGTAGCTGAAATATATGAACTTAACATGAAAATCAAATTATTCACAATGGTGTTACTAACAATCAAACTAAGTCTGGAAAAAGGAATTAATGCTGAGGGAAAGGGGACAAATGTCAACCGGTTGAATAACTTCTCTTTATTGCAGAAAAAATAATATTTTTTATTTCATCGGTATTTTTTTTGTCTTTATGTTACGCCACCATTGCAGATTATGCCAATCAACAAAAATGGTGCAAGTAAAGCAATCATGCTCAGCTAACTCACTGAAGTAAAGCTCCAGGACTCCTGGTGCCTCAGATGTTTTAAAAACCATCTTCTCATATTTCAGATATGGTTCGTAAATAATATGCTCACTGTTTAGTGCTGCCAAGTGCCAATATGGTCAGGCAATAGTTTACCATGTGATAAAGAATCCTGAATACAATTACACTATCAATTTCTTACAAAACTAAATGTTAAAAGGAAAAACAAATGGACCTACCTCATTAATAAAAGCATTCTTCAAATTATCAGCCCGTGTATACTTGAATTCACAAGAATCCTGATGTGCGGCATCCTAGTAGAAAAGAATATGTCATCATTGTCTACAAGACATCAGAAGAATATCAACTAAATGATAATCTCCAGAAACCCATCAAAACAATTACCGTTACAACAAGATTTCGGCTTCTGCACTGTCCGTTTCCAATACTAGACTGCCTAACCATGTGACCTCGGCTAATTGCTTGTAATTTGACAATACCTTGCAAACAAAATAATGTCGCGATAGCCTGTCTTCGAACCAAACGACCACGAACAACCGCTTGCAGCCTTATGATGCCCTTAAGAGATCGATATGCACAGCGAGCCTTGAAGTCATCACAGAGAAAAACTTATAAGTAAACATCTAACCACAAGCAAAATTATGTACAGATTCATACAAGAAAACGAGGTTATTTGACAAGATTGTTATGATGAAACACAATGAGGAAACGATAACACTGAAGAATAAGAAGATTATATAACACACAAGTCTATGTGGGTCAACATGACCCCGCGTCCACAATGAATCCAACAAAACTAACAAACTTTAGCAATACTTCTCGCCCAAATCTTTTCAACTGCCAAACTCTCTCTTCAATTCAACACATATAAGTCGCTCATGATGAAATCCTAATTACGTGCTCAATATATAGGCATCACTCTTCTCGATTAATACCATGTGTAACATAAACGTGTAACAGGTACAATTATTATGTGGTGTAGCCTAATCTAAACCTCAAGCAGTTGAAGTTTCCGACCATAGAGTGCATATTATATGAATGAATCATGTACATCATAGAAACTTGATCAAGAGCGATTATAACAGCTTTAGTTGTGTAATAGTCAAAGTAGAGAGTATGGTGATTGGTACATCAAGATTCATGTCAATATATTTCAGACACCACAGGAATCTCACTTTCCATGCAAAGCGTAACAATGAAATCGGCATACATCCTAAAAGTAATCCGGAAAGCAAAGCATACATGTCAAAGGGGACAGGCATTTCTTTATCTGAGTGTGATTTATAATATCCTAGCTAGTAGTAATACATAGACTAGCACCAATTACCTGATAACTCCTGAAAGAGGCTTGCAAAACTGTAGCAGCTTGCTCAAGCCTAATCTTCTCCGAGTCATTTGGTAGACCAGAATCTCCCGGCATATCTTCATCTTGTTTGGTGGAAGAGGAAACTAGCCCATCTCTTGCCAATTGTTCAGTCTTTCCCTTGTCAAAGCTTGAGTTATCTATTCTATCAAAGGCAGTACCAGGAACAGGATTGAAATTAATGGTGCGTCAACTATTAAAGTGGACACGGGTTCCTTCGAGGAAACTTGCGCTGGTTTCTCACTTGCACATCTCTACATGTATAATTGACAACAAATTACTGTAAGCCTTCCAGATATATAGAGATCAGAAATATATGAAAAATTTACACCAAGTAATTACATGGCCCATTATTTTTGTATGGCATTGAGCCAATAAATGTTTAAGAATCGTGTTAAGATTATTACAAAGTACATATGCCACGTAAATGTCGACCATCACAAAATAATCTGCCATAATCTGGCAAAACAGCGCAAGCTGTATTTCATTCGACCATCTTAGAAGGTACAAAAGATACGGTTTCTGCATGCACTCACCACTCAGATAGCTTGCATTTTCGTGGTAAGAAAGTGCTCCTGCACTGGTTACAAGTATAAAGATGCAGAATTTATCAAATGATCTTTCAAAAGTTTTAACTTGCTGGCTAAATCAGTTTGTTGGGGTCAATTAACAGGACAATTTTTTGATTAACTTTAATCCCAGGACATATAAAATTCTCATTTGTTTCCATCTAAAACATCTTCCATGCTTCATTCTGCTCAAGATTCTTTAATTATAAGACCAAAAGAGAAGGTGTGGAAAACATAGGTTTTAGCCCAAAACAACTTTTACACGGGTAACAGATGGTTTTAGATTAAAAAGAGAGCAGGAAAAATAAGCTGATTTGTCTAGTTAGCCGAATCACGATGAAGAAGATAGATCCATGAATCCAGATGATCACATCTAAGGAAATAATACACCTGTAGAAAAGCAATAGTTACAACCAGAGAAAACCAAAGATGGAAGAAGTTTAACAGAAACTTACAGAAAGTTCTCTTCCTTTAGACGAATTAGACTTCGATGTCTTCTTGCCAAAAAGAACGCCCTTGATCCATTTTCCTGGAGACTTTCCCATTTTGACAAGGCTGATACCTTACAAACTTAGATTATGAAACCTGCAATATTCAAAACAATTGGAATCTCATTAATAAAACTTAAACCATACTGAATTAAGCGAACAAGTGAAGCCAACATATCGCCCTTAGATTGGATATAAAGTATTTAGTTAGTAGAACAATGAAACTTCCATCAAGGGTCCATCAACGATAAGTTGTTCTTCAATTGACTATTTCAGTGAATCAACGGAACTTATGCCTGAAAAACTGAATACATAGATGCTTATTTGTAAAGAAACCAAGGGCACAAGGGTTGTATTGACATAAACAAAGCACAACAAAGATTTTTACAATGGATTTTCGAAAGGAGTCAAAACTAGATTTTTAATGTTATTAAATATACATGTGAAGGATTTCTAAGAACAGGATATCAGGACTTGGTGTCATTTCGAGGATTATGGCTGGACACAGTGGTGAATGGATGAGTTTTTTATCAGCATATACTGGAAATCTGGAATAAAGTTTAAGCTACTAGAAACATTTGCATATTTTAAGCATAGCTGAGATTAGTATGCTGAATATAAAATTTCCATTAAATCTGAATTAGCATACTCTTGCAGTTGTGAATGAGCTTATTCATGAATGATTCAAGATAAAACCAAAGCTTCATCGCTAGAGATTAGAAATATTTATCAAACACTAAAATCGGTCACTGAGACCATCTCTCACTTGGAGACTTGGTACTTGGTCTCACCTATTAGGTGAGGTCAAGGGTTCAAACCCCATCCCTCCCCTACAATCCCATTTGTAATGGTTTGAATTTGCACTCAAAGAAAAAAAAGATATTGGTAACTGAGAAGCGAGATCGAACTAAAGTGCATGTATTGTCTTGATTGAGTGACACAAAGCCATCCATGCAAAAGACCCCAAATGGTGTCGAGTCGAGACAGATTGAGGTAGGCAAGTTACCAAGTCATAACAAATAGCATTCTGATGCACCTACAAAGTTAGCCCTACCTAATATAACTTCCAAATCATCAATACTGACAAAGGTTTAGACAAAACCAAAAATGATGACAAGACAAGCATCAGAAAACATCAACAGCAATATTCCATGATTACTGTTTCTAGTCGATTTGTGCCTTATTTTAACAAATGGCACCGTTTTGAGTAGCTTAATGTATTTGCTGAGCAAGTGAACTTAGGTGGCACGCTTACTCAGACAGATGCCAACAATTTCATATCCAAAGTCTAACTCTTAACAAACTTCCCCTTCTACCGAAGCAAGTCACCAAATAAAGATCGACAAAAAATCTCTTCTAGTCTCAAAAGTCAAAGTTCACACCAATAATCCGCAGAAAAAGAGTAAAAATAGAAAGACATTATACCATCCCCACTATAATTTTCATGACAAACTAAAACTTAAGGCCCAGAAATGTCCGCCATTGCTTGTAACTAAACATAATTACTGAAAACCCAGGCAACAAAAGCTTAAACTAAAAACCGAAAACCCACAAAAATCTGCACACAACACTATAAAAACTGTTACCAATTACGATACCAAGTAGATCTTCAGCTCACCTCAAGCAAAACGCGAACTACTTCAAAACCCATAAATCATATTCGCCTGTCAAAGAAAACAAAAGAAACTAGAAAAATTAATTAAAAAAGTTGAGTCTTTCAGAGATCTGAAAAATGGGTCCGCGACTGTTTTGCTCAGTGAGTGACTCCAGCTGTGAATTTGAGCATTGCATGTGTGTGAAAAACACAGTAAAACTTATACAAACAGAAACGTGATATAGCTTATGCAGTGCAATTAATTATACCATATAACACCACAGTCTCTCGGTTTGGCTTTAGAAACTTGCAAGAAGAAGAAAAAAACCTTAAAGAATAATTTAAATTATATTTGAATTTTGTTTCGGTTTTTTTTTTTTGCTTTTTTTGTTTTTAGCTAGACGCGGCGGGTGATTCGATGCGTCGTCGTTCTTATAAATGATATATAAACCCAACTGGAAATGGAAAGAGGAATTTAATGAAATGAACTCTATATCAATAGATTTCTCCAAAAAAAAAAACTCTATATCAATAGGGGTGGTCAAATGGAACCGAAACTGGGTTCCGAATTGGAACCAGAACCATGGTCAATGATTCCAGGAACCGATCAACGATTCCAAAATCGGAACCAGAACCGTGTAGATCGGTACCAGCTCTAGTTCCTTGGTCTCAAAAACCGTGGAACCGTCGGTTAGAACCGTATATGCAACCGTGGTGGAACCGACAATTAAAATCGCCGGTTTTAATGTTAAAACCAATGATTTTTATGATTTTTTGTTAAAATATGCTAGAAGAAATGTTAAATGTTTATTTTGATGTTTTATATTCATAACTACATGAGACACGTTTTAAACCAAATGTTGTAAGTGAACTACATGAACTTTGATTCGTCTATACTCTAATTTAGTATATATATATAGACAGTTTAATATTATTATAATATTAGATACAAAATTTAATTGAATATTAAGTCCAAGTTTTTTTCTTCCTTTTCCCTTTCTTCTGTAACTGAACTTGATAAACCGTTTTTTTAAAAAATAAAAATAAAAAATTATCTAAAAATAAACAAACGGATCCGGTTAAAACCGAAACCGGAACCGAAATCGTAGAGATACCAGGTTCCATATCGGAATCAGAACCGTCGATTCCGATTTTGGAACCGGAACCGTGAGACAACGGTTCCGGTTCTGGTTTCTCCAAATTGAGGAACCGGAACTTGCAGTTTTGGAACCAGAACCGGCGGTTTCAAAACCATGGCCACCCCTATATATCAAGGTTTCTTGTATAGTAATATTTTTTGTCGTTATCCATGTGTGTACCAAGATAAATAATTTTGTTTTATAATTTTAAATAAAACTTGTGATAGAGAATGAGTAGTTATATATGTATGAGAGATAAAAGTAGATTTGGAGAAAAAAGTTGAAAGAGTGATTATTTTAGATATGTAATTTTATTTTTCTCAAAGATGTCAATGGAATTTCAAGTTGTGACTTGACCTCAACTCTAATGGTTCAAATATATCCCTGTCCACCTTCCTGTTAGTGCCCTTAAAGCAATTGTAAATTATTTTTGATTATTAATAAATGCGACATTTATTTTTGAATTCTTGTGCATATTGTATGTATTTTCTTGAACATCATTAAAATCCATGGTTTATTCAATGTAACCATAATCTTAGTATATAAGAGTTATACACAAGAGGATTGAGATTATGGATAATAAACTAAAATTAAGTCTGTGAGGAAATTAATTAAAGTATGGGATCTTTAATTAAAACATTACTAATGCGGCCCAGAACATTTTGAATGTGACTGTCTTATCTGGACCGTCGATGTGGAGACATCTTAGTGGGGGCATTTATATATGATTTGATCATATAGGACTTGGACCGATTTAATTTGAATTTTCCATACAAATTCCATTGTTGAAATAGTAAAATAAATTAAATCACAAGATGATCATATATGGATAAATCTTAATCTTGAGTGATTATAGACTCATGTTTATTTCGGTGTGATTCTTAATTTGCTCGTTTAAGTTTGTCCTACGATATTCCCAACACTTACATTTTAGATTTACATTTGAATTAAATAGCTGGGAATATAAATTCACAGATATGGAATATATTCCTTCTTGCGGGAAGTAGAAAGACGATTCTCTCATTTGTTAATTCTGGAACTGAATGGTTTGAGATCTCTAATTTATAATCCGATTATAAATTAACCATTCACTAGTGAATTAATGGTAAATGAGGATAAAAAGTAATTGAAGAGGTTTAACGGATACTGCCTAGCTTCAATTATGAATTGCCTATGGAGGATTAATCTATATGTAATGATTATATCAATGGACTGCTCAAATTCGTAGAGTAAGATAATATATTCTATAATTATAAGAGTGCAATTCCGAATTTATAGTGGAGCAATATCGGAAATAATAAGTCGAATAAATTAATTAAAGAGTTTGATTATTTATTCAATTTATTGGAGCTTATAATTATAGGTTCATGGTCCCCGGTTCGTCTTCCTAGAGTAAACGGGTTAGAAATAATATTTTATGTTCCTAAGATTTAAAAGAGTTTTCCAAAATATTTGGGCTAATATATTAATATCAGTTAATTCCGGGAATATTTGATATTCTACAGTTTTGACTATATTGGGAATTAAATAAATATAAGATATTTGTGATATTAATATAATTATTAATTTGATATTATATTGAATAATTATCAATTAGAGTTTGAGTCTATCTAGAATTATGAATTCTAGATTAGATAGGAAACTAAGTTGGAGTGGGAAACTGATTGAACAAGGCATATAAAAAGGGGACCACATCTCATAATTGGGAGACACGATTTCAACTACCCATCTCATTCGATAAAGAAATTTTTTTCGGCATCCCACCGGATTTTGGAAAATTGCTGGTCGCCCCTCCCTGCATTTGAAAAGTTCTTTTTCAAATTGATACAATTGATGGCCGCACTATATCATACTTAGAAAAAGGAATTTGGTAAACAACTAAAGTTTTTCATCAATTCAAATTGGATTGTTCAATTTTTTTTGTTTTCTTTTGGCCATTCTTAAAGTATCAAAGGGCATCGGTTTACTTGTTCTTTTTTTAAACGTGTGTTTTTGTGTTTTGATTTTAAGCCTAAATCATATCCTCTCCCATTCAATTAGCCCAATCCTACGATCTCATGAGTTGAGTACATCGTAGGCAAATATTAAAGTTAGGAACTTAGAATTTTATTTGGGTGCCCACGCACTATCGTTAATAGGGAGGATCGAATTGGAAGATCATGGTGTGTCTATGAGATTAGGGGATTCGACGGATTAAAGGAGAAAAAGCGAAAAACAAGAAAATCGTCGAAAGAGGTGAATTTTCTTTTCTTCCTTTAGTTTGAATAAATTTAATAAGCATGATCTTGTGTTCTTATATGGAAAAATTAATTTTTGAAATCCCTCGCTTTCGCTTCCGTTCGATTAGATCAAAAAGTCAGATTTTATTTGACCCAGGTTAGATCCGAGACCCGAATAATTTCCAACAAATAGTATCAAAGCCATTTGATTTTTGATATAAGAACTAGATCTACTTTATTAAATTTATTTTGGAGTGGGTTTAGGATTTGATCTTACATATTTTGATATATGGATGCGTGTGCATTTTTGAATCGATGCCTTGAATTAGTTTTTTTATAGGATCAATGTAGACCCGACATTTAAAGGGTAAAGAAAGTTGTAATATTCTATTGTAGATTCGATTGTACACTCATTATGTGGGTATAGGATTGATGTAATAACAACTCCCTTTTTATCCCGGTTTTGAATTATTTAATTTTCTGTTTAGATTTAGGGTGTAATTTAAGGCATTGATCTAAATCGTCATATTTATTATTCCGCGGATTAATATTTATGTGATGTATATATGATATATGTGCCATGCATATTGATAGTCATTCATGGAACCCAGTGGCGGATCTAGGAATTAGTAGTAGGGTGGGCTAAAAAGTAAAAGTTTCACTAGAAAAATTATCCATATATACATGGGACGGAGCCAAGAGGGTGCCTCCCGGACCCTCGGCGCACCTCGAATTTTTTTTCATCCTGTTTTTTCTATGGAAAAAAATAAATAAAAATTATATATATTTTTAAAGGGGGGAATATTTGAGTTAGGGGAAAAAATTTAGGTTGGGGTAACCGAGCCGACTGACTACACCACTGTATATATAGAACAAAGATTATGTATATATAACAAATTATTACAAGACTACACTATTTCTCAATTTATATGAGAAAAATACCTTGGTATTTTTATATTAGCAATCAAATTGACATATTCTATTCTTAATATTATTTATTTTCTTACAATGGTATTTTTTACATCCTTCGTTCTTGATTTTTAAATTGAATTTTGATTGGGCTGGGACTTGAGTTTTACATTAAATTTTGGGGTGGACTAATTTTGAATATTATAGAAATTATAATACTACAAATATAATTTTTGAGATTTTGCACTGGCTTGGGCTTGAGCCTAGTCTTTAGATACACATAGATACGCCTCTGATGGAACCCACTCCCAAGCATGTCATGCATCATGATTATTGAATTGTTTAATTGTTATGATAGATCTATGAGATGGATTGAAATTGATATAAAAGTTTTATATGAATTTTAAAATTTGTATAAAAAGTGTTTTATATGATTTTAAAATTGGAATAATTCTTTGGATTTAATTTTGTGAAAAATAGATCCGATTTTTATGAAAAATCTCCGAATTGCATGTTTTTAAAATAAAATAATTCGGATTTGCGTTCGGGCAGCCTGGGCAGGCGTCGGGCAGTCTTGAGCATTTCGGGCAGGGCTCGGGCAGTTCGGACAGGGCTCGGGCAACTTGCGTTTTCAGTCTACGCGTTGTTTCCTTTGTTCTTTCATGAAATATTTCCGTTTTATCCCTATTCCCTTAATTATTTTGATAATTTAGGAGTTTTTGAAGTTGATTAAAATTATGATTTCATTTCCCAAAGTTAAGACTTTTAAATTAGAGAGTTTTAATCAATTGATTAAAATTATGATTTAATTTCTAAAAGTTAGATTTTTAAATTAGAGAATTTTAATCAAAAAGGCCAATAGGATTGGAATTGGCTTATTAAAACATAAGATGTTTTATAACTTAAATGTTTAGGAATCATTTATTATAAAATAATGAGTGGGAGAAGGATTCATGACAATAAATCCTATGGCCTCCATTATTGATCAAAGCACCGTAAGATTTAAGTGACGCCTCGCGACGCTCAGATTCGTATCCCTACGGATGTTTTTCACTTAAATCAATAATCAAGGCTTAATCTCCGAAAGAAAAGGAATTTAAAATTTAACTCTTAATTTTCCTACCCTACAGCGGCGATTTTGAGTTAATTTTTAAAATCCGAAATAATGGGTAACACTGATAAGGATACAATCAAATAGTTTGGATGTATCTAGACTAAATTAAAAGGTGATTAATAAATAAATGAGATATGAGATATCTTGATTATTTATTTTATTAATCTGAGATGGTCTCGATTTAATCGTCATTTAATTTGACCTACCCTACGATGGATTTTCAAATGTGAGATTAAATTACCTTGGAATTGGTAGGATAAACTTTATTGCATTCATGCATCACGTTTATACTTCCTAAATTGAATGCTCATGATGTTCGTTCGCTTATTTATATTACTTTATTTTATTTTCAACAATCATGTTTGGTCCTATGCTTGCATTGTTGAATGTTACGTTAACTGGAGATAATTTTATTAAGTGGAAAAGTAACATGAACATTGCACTCGTTTGTGAGAACCTCAAATTTGTTTTGATGGAAGAATGTCCTCCTGAACCCCTCATTAATGTCGCACGTAGTGAGCGAGAGATATATGAAAAATGGATTGCCACTAATAACAAAGCTCGGGCTTACTTATTAGCCGATATGAACGGCGTGCTTAGGTTGAAGCATGTTGGGAAATTTATTGTTTAGATTTTGATGAATGCCATGTAAAACTTAGAATAGGAAGTTGACATTTTGATTTTTTTGTTGTAAATCGCATTGTAATAATTAGGGTCAAGTGAGTTAAATCGCCTATGCCCAAACATGCAAGAAGACAATCGGAGACTAGAAGGAAGACTCATTGCAAGACAACCGAGTATGGCAAAGAAGAGAAGACGGAACTCGATGAAGGAGAAACTAAGATGCAATCGAGAGGAGTATCGACCAAGTCAACTCAAGATAAGCAAGTCTCAAGTTGAAGTGACGAGAAGAGTCATCCATGATTGAAGTCGACTTAAGTCACCTGGGGAAAGCAAGGAAATGCAATCAAGTCGAGATAATCAAAAAAGATCCGTTGCGTAAATCAAGAGAATTACTTAAACAAGTAATATCTCCATGCTACCTTTCTCGAAGTGCTCAGATCCCCGAAGCGTGCAAAAGGAATAAACCAATGGGAAGCACTACACCGTGTCGAACTCGAAAAAGTCAAGAACAATTCATACGAGGAAATGGCAATTCCAAGGATCGCAACAAGACAAGCCAACGACCACAAGTGACTTTAAAAATAAGCCTATCTCTTCAACGGGCGATTTTTGAAAGATCACTATAAAAGGCGAGGAATAACTACGAGAAAAGGTTACGAAGGGGATGTAGGTTACGAAGATTACCTTGATCATACAAGCAAGAAAGAAACATTTTTTTGTAACCTGAAATATTCTCAAGTTATTAAACGCTCAATCCTCAAGCCTACACTACGAAGAACATCAATCCAACACTTACCTTGTGAAGGAAAGATAACTTCAATCGAGTTGAAGAGGAAATTATCGAAGAATAAAGGAGTCTACATTCCACGAAGGATTGTAGGAAGGTTCAAGGTCGAACCAAGTCTTGAGCTTTTGGAGGGCTTCGTGATCAAATCCAAAGAGCTTGAGCAAGTGGTCAGTAGTAGCAAAGCAAATACTGCCTGTGAAGAAAAGTTCGAGTCGTCACGAGAAGCCGGTGAGTGATCAAGGCATCTCGATCGAGTCCCAAAGGATCAAGTCACGGTTTGTGTGATCAAGACTTGTATCCGGTACATTACCACTTTGTATATCGATCAATACCTAGTGGATTCCTCCGGGAGTTGGAGAAGAGAGGAGTAGAAGAATTACCCCATCTTGAACCTCTATAAAAACTTATCGTGTCATTTACATTTCAAAGACTTTAAATTCTGCATCTTATTTGCTTAACTTTCTTTGATAAATTTGCTATCCACTTGATAATTTCTAAGTACTAAATCAAGCTTTAAATCTCTACTAAACCAAACTTAAGGGTGTTAAGTCTTCCAATAAAAACAAACCACGAGTTGAGCTAATTCGGCTTTAACAACTGAGTTATTCTATCAACGGCTCGGTTGAGTCTTTGAGTGACTAACTCTACTTGATTAACTAAATTGGTTGTCCACCAGAGACATTGGTATGTAGTATCAACTCTAAACTTTTAAAAGGACTAAATCGAAAAATTTGGTAAGGTTTATTCAACCCCCTTCTAAACCTTACACTCACACCCCTTGGGACCTACAAGTGGTATCGGAGCGGTTGGTTCATTGAGCCTTCCACTTTGTTCGGTTGAACAAGATCTCCAAACTTTTCAAAGTCGCTTTAGTACTTAAATTTTCAAAACTCCTCTTATCATTAAAATTTATTATCATGGAAGCAAATTTGACACACATCCCTATGTTCACAATTGAAGAATTTGATGATTGGAAAATTCGTGATGCAGGTGCTCATCTATCAAAGATTACATGATGAGATGTGGATAGTGATAGAGGATGGGCCACTGCAAATCTTAAAGGTGAACACAATACCGTAAAAAAGAGTCAGTAGCTGAAGGTGAAGAGGATGTTGCCCCGGACCACTATGGTTGAAAAACCAAGAACTGAATGGACAAATGATGACAGAAAAAAGATACAACCTGGACAATGTAGCAAGGACATCCTTTACAAAACCTTGGACAATGCCATGTTCAATAAAGTCAAATCATGCAAAACGGCTAAAGAAATGCGGGACAAACTAACATTGATTTGTGAAGGCTCAGAGCAAATCAAAGAAAATAAATTATCAATGGTTGTACAAAAATTTGAGAATTTCAAAATTATCGCACAGAGAAAACCTGGATCAACTGGATGCTCGGTTCACGTAAATCACCAACGAGCTATCGCACTTGGAAAGGAATATACACAGAAGGAAATGTGTATGAAGATCCTAAAAAGTCTCCCAAATTGAATGGGAAATGAAGGTCATGGCATCGAGACACTCCATGGACCTATCGAAGACCTCCAACCATGAACTATTCTCGATCTCAAAGCCTACGAATTTGGTGAGAAGAAAAGATCGAGGAAGAGACAGTTGTACCCAAAACAAATTGCTCTAATTGTTAAGGATGGAAAGAGAGCCGAGGTCAAAGAAGTCATTGATCCGAAGAAATAGCCCCGATGGTTAAAAGGTTCAGCAAGTTCTTCAATAAGAACTACAAAGAGAGAGACAAGGGCGAATCTTCGAGGAAGACACTCACCCCCTCCAAGTCAAGGGAAGATAGGCCAACCAGGAGAAAGATCATCAAAAAGCTGAATATCAAAGGGTCGACAATCCAAGAATGGAAAGAGTCGATCAAAAGGTTGAATATCTATGCTTGAACGTAGGCAACCAGGTCACTATGCCATTGATTGTCCATATCCCGTAGTCAACAAATACATGAATGAAGAAGAAAGAAAGGTCTTGAGAGAAAGAAGACAAGAAAAAAAAAGGCAATGTTGGCCGCAGAGACGCCGAGACAAGCCAAGTCAAGAGAGACAATTTGATTGAGAGCGGTGAAGCCGACTACTCAAGTGACTCGAATAAAGCCTGATCCGTTTGATGGCCAAGGAGCAAGATCAACCCGACCAAGAAAATGAGGTACACTCTAACTCATCAAACTCGGATTCTAGTGATAGTGATCGTGTGACACACACACATCATCACCCACTCGATCTTTATGATTCATTAGGCAAAATGATGAAAGATTTTGAACACATTAAATCCTCACACACACTACTAAATGAGGAAAAAACCTACTCAAGAGTTAAAACTCACGGTGACTAATGAAATGAGTACTCTAAGTCAAATAGTGATGAGAATGAAAGTTTAAAGGCTGAAAATGCCAAGCTAATAAGCAGAAATAGTGCCATAGAAAAGAGGGAGAATGACATCAAAAATGTAATTGCCTCATTCACTAGGGCATCTAAATCATTGGATGATCTTATTATGAGTCAAAGAGAATGTGGAGACAAGACGGGTTTAGGATTTAATTCCTCTGCTATGTCAACTCCAAAAGTAATTTTGGAAAAAGGATCTTCAAGCAATGAAGAGTCTAAAAAATCCAAAACTCAAAGGGTGCACACATATTCACACCAAAGCACAATTACAAGCAAACTGGCCTTGGTTATAAAGGAAAAGAAAAAAAAGCGGCCAGTTGAGTGTTGAAAGACAAGAGAGAGAAGAGATTGATCGAGTTCATCAAAGCAAACTCCAAACAGTAAAAATACTCTGTAAAGAAGAAACAGAGCTACCAAAACCCCAGAAAATCTATAAAAGAAATACATATGATGGGAATGGTAGAAAATATCCAAGCCAAGCTGATTGGAATGATGTGAACTATCAGCATAGACTTATGGAATATAAGCCCAAATGGCAAAGGCCTAGAACTCAGCAAAGGTCATTCCAAAGGTATAAAAGCTTTCAAAGCACACATATGCACCTAGACACTACACTCAGAGACACCACAATTACCCAAAGAAGGCGATTGCTAAAACACATACACAGGCATACAGACAAAAGAGACAGCTGTATAAACCTAAAATCCCTAAGCAATTTGCCAAGATTAATTATGATTATGGCACTGATAGATGGCAACCCCTTAGAGTCAAATTATTTGGCTATAAGTTGGTTGGATCATCTTACAATTCTAACCCCTCAGGACCGGACAAATATGGGTACCTAAAACTTAATTTCCTTGATTGCGAGTTCAAGGAGAAGTACTGAGTGCCAAGGAACCTGGTACATGGATAGTGGTTGTTCGGACATATGACAGAAACAAGAAAAATCTGTCAAAATTCAAGGAAGTTAAAGGAGCAAAAGTCATATTTGGAGAAATGAAGCTCGAGGTGAAATAAGAGGCATTGGATCCATCAAGAGGAACGGATTAGAAATCACAGATGTTGCATATGTTGAAGGACTCAACTTCAACTTGCTAAGCATCGATCAACTCTGTGACAAGGCTATAATGTTGGATTTAACATGGGTATATGCCAAATCAAGGATCTCGAATCGAATGAAGTTGTGTTGCAAGGATGCGGAGACAAAAGAACATGTATGTAGCGGATTGGTCAACCGCTAGACCCAACACTTGTCTATTAGCAAAAAGCACAATTTGAATCAAGTTGGTTGTGGCACAAAAAGTCGAGTCACCTAAATTTCAAAACGATTAACAAGCTTGCGAAGTAATCTTGTGGAAGGTCTTCCGGACTCAAGATATCTGAAGGAGAGTATATGTGACGATGTCGAAGGAAAAGATCAAATCATTATTTAAAGAAAAGACCGCCCATCTTCAACAAGAATACTACATCGCTACATATGGATCTATTTGGCCCAGTGGAACCGGTAGCATAAGTGGAAAGAAATACACCTTGGTGGTAGTAGATGACTACTCAAGATATACATGGACTATATTCATGTGTAAAAAGAAAGAAACTCTACGTAAAGCGCCACAGTTGATGAAGAAAATTCAAAATGAAAAGAGCAAACCATTATCAAAATAAGATCGACAGCAGGAACCGAGTTTGTCAATGGGATAATAACTCGATATTGTATTGAAAATGGCATTGGTCATGAATTATCCGCAGCAAGGACACCACAAAAGAGAATGGAGTTGCGAGAAAGAAGGAATAGAACTCTCAAAGAAGAAAGAAAGACCATGTTAGTCAAGCGGGGTTACCAAAAAGATTTTGGTCAAGCAATCAACACGACTTGCTACACTCAAAACAGATGTATGATAAACAGACGGTGACAAAGACTCCTATGAGATTTGGACAAGGAGAAAACCAAATGTTGCATATTTTAGAATATTTGGATGTAAATGCTTCATCCATAAAAATGGCAAAGACAATCTAAAGGCTTTCGATGCTAAAGTCGATGAAGGTATCTTCTTGGGATACTCAAATTTGAAAGCAAAGCTCTGAGTACTCAACAAAAGGACTATGGTTGCAGAGGAATCCATTCATGTGGTATTCGATGAGCCAAATGTAAATGGAGAAGATATTGAAGAGTCAGGTGATAATTTGAATCATCCAAACATACTGAGAAAAAGTCCATATCTTTGGTTTAAATCGGAATTGTAAACTCAAAAGAAGATGAGATAGTGAATCTCAAAAGCATTTGGAAAATTTGCGGCTAAGTGATTCGAGAGAGTCGATCAAAGCAACACAATTGCTAGACGATCGAATCCACTAACTTACTTCAACTGATGTAAGATGGCCGAAAGACCATCCACTTAACTTGTCATTGGAGATATAAGAGAATGTGTCAAAACAAGATCGAGAACTCAACAAGAAGCTATGTTCACATGCTTTATCTCGCAAATAGAGCCCAAAGATGTGTTACAAGCATTGGATGACACACATTGGATTCAAGCTATGCAAGAAGAGTGAATCAGTTTGAAAGAAATAAAGTATGGGAATTAGTTCAAAGACCACCCATCAAAATGTTATTGGTACTAAATGGGTGTTCAAACAAGATGAACGAGGAAGGTTACGGTAAGAAATAAAGCAAGACTAGTAGCCAAAGGATATTGCCAAGAAGAAGGAATAGATTTTGATGAAACATTTGCTCCTGTAGCAAGATTGGAAGCTATAAGGATGTTTCTTGCCTATGCGACTCACAAGAATTTTATTGTATATCGGATGGATGTAAAAAGTGCATTCCTAAATGGTTTATTGGAAGAAGAAGTGTATGTTGAACAACCTCCAGGATTTGAGCGGAAGACTCTTGGAGATAAGGTATACAAACTCAAGAAAGCTCTGTATGGATTGAAACAGGCACCCAGAGCATGGTATGATACTTTATCACAATTCCTAAGCGAGAATGGATTCACAAAAGGAAAAGTAGATAGAACACTTTTGTAATTCAAGACAAGAAGAGTATATCTTTTGCTTGTTCAAATATATGTGGATGACATCATTTTTGGATCCACAAACAAAGAGCTATGTGAAAAATTTTCAAACCTCATGCAAAGCAAATTTGAAATGAGCATGATGGGAGAGTCGACATTCTTCCTTGGACTCCAAGTGAAACAATCTGAAGGATGGAACCTTCATAAGTCAAACAAAATACACGAGAGATTTAATGAAGAAATTTGGTATGGAGGAGAAGTCTTACGTGAAAATACCAATGAATACATCACCAAAATGGACATGGATGCAGATGGCAAGCTGTAGATCAAACAAGATATAGAGCACTTATTGGATCATTGCTCTATCTCACAAAGAAGCGAGCCGACATCACTTTTCTTTGTCAGGTGTATGTGCAAGATTTCAATCTGCTCCAAAAGAGAGTCATATGACAACGGCTAAGAGAGTCTTGAGATACTTGAAATGAAGCCAAGAAGTT
The DNA here is from genome assembly GCA_016081115.2 of Rehmannia glutinosa. NCBI lineage: Eukaryota > Viridiplantae > Streptophyta > Magnoliopsida > Lamiales > Orobanchaceae > Rehmannia > Rehmannia glutinosa. The sequence goes on from CM071926.1 coordinate 14,923,974, forward strand.
GGCTTATGGTATCCAAAGGAAGGTGGATTCAAGCTAATTAGCTATTCGGACTCTGACTATCTTTGGATGCGAGTTGACAGAAAAGCACCTCGAGGCACATGTCAAATGCTTGGAAACAGTGATTTCTGGTTTAGCAAGAAGCAAAATTCAATAGCTACCTCTACAAATGGTGAAGCAGAATACATATCATGCGGGCAAATTTCTTTGTGCCCAAATCCTATGGATGAGGTAGCGGTGAGAGACTATGAAGTTGAAGAAAAGGAAATTCCAATCATGTGTGATAACACAAGTGCAATTGCAATCACTCGTAATCTGTGTTGCACTCAAGAACAAAGCATATCGATGTTAGATATCACTTCATAAGAGATCATGTTGAAAAGAAGGACATCATATTGGAATATATCTCAACGATAAAAACGGTTGGTGACATATTCACAAAACCATTATGTGAGTCAAAATTTGAAGAACTCAAGCATGAGTTAGGGTTAATTGAGTGAGCTAACACTCGGAAGACTCAAAGAAAAGAAATGAAACACAAGAAGAGAAAAAGGATCAATTCTCAAAATCGGCTAAATGAATCGGCCATGTCGGAAAGACTGACTATACCGAATTAGTTTGACAATTTGAGTCACTTAAGAGAAGCGTGACCAAGAAGAGTTAAATCGGCTAAGGGATGTTTCGAGTCATTTATGAGCAAAGTGACAAAAACGCAATCGTTTCTACTAAGCGGGAATGTTTTTAAGAATGACGTCAAGATAATGATGATGTGTACGGACAAAAAGCTGCATACCAAGCTTATGATTGGATATAAATCTTTGCCGCATTAAATTCGAGACATTAAATGTTAATCGGCGTGCAAAATCTAAGCCGTTGATTTCGATCACATTTCAAAAACCAAGACGCGTCCTTTCGTAAACCATACTTACCCCATTTTCGTATGTTTTCTCTCACATATCACCAAAACGGTTCATTTCTATCTCAGAAGCAAAGGCAAAACTCTCTCAAAACCCTCTCAGTATTCAAATCAAATTTCTAAGTTTCTCTTAGGTGAAATCCTGAAAAATGGCATCAACCTATGATTTTGTCAAGCTAGGAAAGCAAATCCACACAGGGTCGAGTGGATTTTGAGGGCATGGTCAAACAGGGTCCGATGACGCCTTATAAAGAAAATCATTTGAAAAGCTCGAAACGCCCGGGCTAAAATCATTTCGACGATGGAATTCTCAATGACCTATGTGGAAGAGGTCGCACAATTCTACATGAACGCCGAGATTCACGATGAAGGGATAAAATCATCATTCACGGAAAGAAGTTCACCATCTCTCGCCAAGGATTTGGTGAACACCGCTCACTACCAAGCGGAAGGAGCATCGAGAAATCAACGGCCGATGTAAACCTCGCCGGCCGCTTGGAAGGAAGTAGCCAAGCCCGACTATCTTTGATAAAATAGTTTACACAAAGAAACAAGAGGTGCTTTGAAGGAGGATTACCACAAGTTTGTTGGACATAGTTGCCAAATGCATAGACATCAAATTTGGCGACTTTGACCAACTATCAAAAGCAAAGTTGATCGTAATGGTTGCGATCATTGAAGAAAGGAAAATAAATCGGGCTGAGTTTGTCTACAAGCAGACTACGCGAGAATGTAGGAACAAATCCTTCAAGGAAGATGGTGCATTTGGAGGATCCCTAGGATATGGCCACAGTGATTGGACGATCGATGGAGGTGAAAGGAGTTCTCTTGGACATGGAAAGGCGTTCCATGTAAACAAGAGGATGTTCGAGATCAAACCTCTCGGCGCACGTAAGAGAGCCTACGCCAAGAGAGCCGACACGAGTGAGGGGAATCGGTGACCCTGAAGATACAATTGTTTCCTCTCCACCAAAGAAGAAAAGTGCCCGCTGCGGCCGCTTAAGAGAATCTGCCGCCCCGCAATTTGCTAAGAAGAGCGCTCCTCTGCAAAGAAAGAAAAACAAACCTGCTCCCGCCCGCAGCCGAGTCACCCGCCCGCAGCCGTGTGTCTCCCCCCTGCGCGGCTAGTCGATCGAGAAGGACTCTCAACTACCTTCTCCGATCATCAAAAAGAAGAGAAATCGAAAAGCCAAGACGGCCGCCCATCGAGGAAGAAAACACCAAGACGGCCCCCGCCCACGACTCGGAAGAAACTCTCTCAACGCAGAGGTCCCTCTAGTACAAACTAGGAGACGAAGAAGAATCATCAAGCACTCCGAGCTTGAGAAACCGGCGAGTCACACCACTCGGTGGAGCAGATCGGAGCTGGGCTTTGGAGAAGTAGAGTCTCGGATATAATTGATGAAACAACTAAGTCTGCCAAGGCGATCAACGAGGCAAATCAAGACAAACTGTAGTTCGCATACGAGACACAAGAAGAAGTTGATAGAGATGATAGTGATGTGATGATCCTATCCCCACCTTACCCAGGACATCCAAAACCGTCTGCGAGAGTGGATGAAGTGGAAATTGAGTCGATCAAGGGACGGTTCCAACGGCCCGAATTTATAGAAGAGGAAGAGGAATCTGAACTTCCTTGGGTCGACCTCGTGATCTCAAGATTGGATGAAGAAAAGCGCACAGATATCTTGCGGATCTTCAAGGACAAGGAGAGATCGGCAGAGGAAGCCGAGGCACGAGAGAAGGCCAAAGATCTCGCCCTCTCACGGCACCACAGAACATACACATCCTCACCTTGACATTCTATCGAGAAAGTGATGAGGATCGGGACCTGTTTCCGCCGCGAGAAGAGTTGCAAATGCAGCAAGCAATGCATGAATCGCAATTCTTCATGAGAAGAGCATGATGGAGAGGACCAGGAGAGTCCTCCAAAACACACGGTGAAAATTGATCCAATGGGAGTAGTGCAAAGAAATCGCCACCGTTGTTGCCGCCACCACTTCCCAGCTCACTCGGAAGAAGGAATTAAGGAAATGGCGATGAAAACCGGGTTAGTGGGGACCCGGTCATGAGCCAACCCCTAATGAATGTGTCTTACCACCGCCCAACTTGAACACTCAAGAGAAGCTTGCCCAGGAGTTTGGAGACGAGTGACCCCATTCCAAGTCACTCGGTGATGCACCCGGTGAGGGGAAACTCCTCCACCGCGGCAAGGTCGGAGGATGTTGAGATGACTCCACAACGAATCTAGGAGGCGAAGTGGAGAAAGTACAAACACAAAATGAACAACAAGTTGCCATCAACTTAAGCTCGCGATTGAGACTGTCTCATTTGAGTGTCCAACCGCTCTACGAAGGCTAATGACGCCGCCGCGATGCGGTCGAGGCACAAGAAGGAACAACCCGGGAGTTAACACTGCGGGCGATGAAAGTGCAATCCATGGGGTTGAGACTCAAATGGATGCCACCACGAGAAGACCCTAAGACCGACATCGCCGAAAGGGAGGTCCAAGGCCTCGCCTGCAGCTTGAGACTCCGGAGGTAATGAAGGCCAATGGGAGGTTGAGACTTCTCGGGGTAAAGAAGCTAAAGTAGAGAACATCCCTCCCGCTATCATTGATCCATCTCGAAAAGAGAGCTAAGCGCTTCATGATTCCCAGGATAATCGATGTAACCTTTTCGGGATCGGAAGCGACGAAGAAGCCGAGTCATCCCCGTGAGATCCAAAAGACTCGGTGAGGATGTTCGGCCAAAGACGAGCAAGTCGATCTCAAGACTACTCGTCAAACTTTCAATTTTGATGGTGAGCCACCAATGGAAATCTCATCATCATCCGATGACGTTTACGATAAGGCCGAGGACCATCCACTCAATTGGAGACACCATTTGAGACCAACGAAGTGTTGAGACAGTGAGGCTCGGCAACAAAGTCGGGTCCACTTCACAAAAGACCCCACCAAACAGAGTCCATCGCGCAGCTCCCAAGCCGCAGCAGTTCGACTCCAAAAGGAACTTCATGCGCACCTCTCATCATTGAACAAATCCCGATTGGCGTGATGATTCCTTTGTAGAATCATTTCCTTTCTCTCGGGAGGTACCCGACCTCCCGACGAGTCGAGAACGATCTCGCGCGCTTCCACGCACTGATCCTGTTCTCCCATCCGACACCATTGTTCGGTGACTATGACTTTGGCGCTACATGGCCGTCACCGCAACGGAAGACACAAGCTGAAGTTCGGGAGGTGTTCAAAGCATTATTTGCTGAAATTGAACGGATGGAGAGGCACCAGGCCTCTATGGACATGAGATGGATAACAGAGATGCCAACCTTACTGCGACTGAGAGGCATAACATCGAATCGGGAATGGTGGCAACAAAGAAGAAACAATGCGTGTGGAACAAGTTAGATATTTTGAACATTGTTCAACAAGCCGGTATGGAGAGCGAGAATGCGATGCAAAAACGAAATTGAGAGAACATATTGAGCACATGCATGAAGCTCACACTCGCCGAGATAAAGTCTGCGTGAGCAAAATAAGAGTGATCTCCAGCGTATGGAAGAAAACATGGATAGAAAATTCAGCCTTCTCATGGCTGAGATGAAGCTAATTTCAGAGTCCAACGCTAGAATTTCGTGCCGCATACACCGCACGGACTCGAGGCGTAATCCTCGGCTATTAGCAGGCTCGACTTCCCGCTTGCCAAGATGTTTCAGGGTCCCTCTCTCCTTTGATGATGCCAAAAAGGGGGAAGAGGAATACTTTAAAGCGCTAAAGAGATCGAAGAGGAGGATGCGTTGTGAAGGGAAAGACAAATTGAGTGAAGAAGTGTCAAAACAAAAGAAAGGAAAGTCTGTTGAGGGGGAAGGATCGAAAGATGTGACCTTAATGATTGCACAAACCCCAACAAGGTCTTGTCACGGTGATATTATCAGAAAGCAAACTCTCAAATGACTCGCCACTCCAACACTGCTATATCTATGGTGAAAAGAGAAAGACAATTGAAGCAGGGATGGAGGAAGTGGAAGGAAGAATGGATGCCCGAGTTATGAACATCTTGAAACAACATGGAGGCATTCCAAGAGACAGAGACACTTATGCCATCTCGGATGTCGGGACCGAGCCACGATCAGTTGATGAATTTAAAACGCTTGCATCCAAGGATACTTTGCAAACATGTCTATGGCTCAAGCTTGGGACTTGTATCTTTGGGAAAAGGGTCTCACGTTATGTGAAGAAGCCGACAGCAGAGACTCACCGACAAATCACTCTCTTTGGTCACTCCGCCGGGTCACTCAGTTGGAAAGAAGAAGACCCCAAAGACAATACACGCCAAAGGAAGAGGTAGAGGAAGAAGCGATGGTGGAGGAAGAGGTTTTGGACCCAGGCCTCCCCAAAAACATTGAGTATGTAGATCCGGACAAGAAAGGAGGGATCTCTTTGGGTGGTCTTGACCAAGTAGCCAATTTGCAAGTGGCTAAAAGCAATCGAGTATGCGAAAAGAATAGAAGAAGAAAATAAGAGACAAACTCGGCTATGGGAGGAAAGACAAGAGAGATTAAGAAGAGATGAAGTCCTGCCGGAAAGCATATGAAAAGAAGAAGAAGGCGGTGGAGATGAGAAAAAGAGAGGAAGACCGTAAGATGAAGAATCGAGGAAGATGAAAGAAGGAGGCGGCGAAGGAGATGAAGTGTTGTTGTCCACCCCTTCATGTATTTTACTATGTAAATACATACTATGTAAGTCTTTCCGCAATAAAGTCTGTAAATTATTTATTTTTGTGTAGACAAATGTTTGCTCGACGATACACCTTGTAAACAACAGTAAAAGAACAAGAATGTTATGATCAATAAAATGATTGATTCTACGCATACATTCTATGTGAATGCACTATCAGTATGTATCTTTGCTATTTACATTTTGAATGTTTTAAGTTTTGGCATCATCAAAAAGGGGGAAATTGTTGGGAAATTTATTGTTTAGATTTTGATAAATGCCATGTAAAACTTAGAATAGAAAGTTGGCACCCCAATTTTTTGTCAGAATCGCATTGTAATAATTAGGGCTGGTCAAGCCGAGTTAAGTCGGCTATGCCCAAACATGCAAGAAGACAACCGGAGACTAGAAGGAAGACTCATTGCAAGACAAAATTTGAGTATGGCAAAGAAGAGAAGACGGAACTCGATCAAGGAGAAGCGGCTAAGATGCACGGTGAGAGGAGTATCGTCAAGTCAACTCAAGATAAGTCAAGTCTCAAGTTGAAGTGACAGAAGAGTCATCCAATGATTGGAAGTCGACTCTAAGTCACCTGGGGAAAGCAAGGAAATGCAATCAAGTCGAGATAATCGAAAAAGATCCGTTGTACGTAAATCAAGAGAATTACTTAAACAAGTAATATCTCCATGCTACCTTTCTCGAAGTGCTCACCCCGAAGCGTGCAAAAGGAATAAACCAATGGGAAGCACTACACCGTGTCGTAACTCGAAAAGTCAAGAACAATTCATACGAGGAAATGGCAATTCCAAGGACTGCAACAAGACAAGCCAACGACCACAAGTGACTTTCAAAAATAAGCATATCTCTTCAACGGGCAGATTTTTGAAAGATCACTATAAAAGGCTGAGGAATAACTCTGAGAAAAGGTTACGAAGGGGACGTAGGTTACGAAGATTACATTGATCATACAAGCAAGAAAGAAACATTTTTTTTGTAACCTGAAATATTCTCAAGTTATTAAACGCTCAATCCTCAAGCCTACACTACGAAGAACATCAATCCAACACTTACCTGTGAAGGAAAGATAACTTCAATCAGTTGAAGAGGAAATTACTGAAGAATAAAGGGGTCTACATTCCACGAAGGTTGTAGGAAGGTTCAAGGTTGAACCAAGTCTTGAGCTTTTGGAGGGCTTCGTGATCAAATCCAAAAGAGCTTGAGCAAGTGGGGCTGTAGTAGCAAGGCGGTGCCCTGTGAAGAAGTTTCGAGTCGCACGAGAAGCTTAGCCGAGTGATCAAGGCATCTCCGGATCGAGTCCCAAAGGATCAAGTCACCGTGTGTGATCAAGACTTGTATCCGGACTCATTACCACTTTGTATACCGATCAATACCTAGTGGATTCCTCCAGGAGTTGGAGAAGAGAGGAGTAGAAGAATTACCCCATCTTCGAACCTCAATAAAAACTTATCGTGTCATTTACATTTCAGCACTTTAAATTCCTGCATCTTATTTGCTTAACTTTGCTGATAAATTTGCTATCCACTTGATAATTTCTAAGTACTAAATCAAGCTTTAAATCTCTACTAAACCAAACTTAAGGGTGTTAAGTCTTTTTGAAAAACAAACCACGTTGAGCTAATTCAGCTTTTTTAATTGAGTTATTCTATCAACAGCTCAGTTGAGTCTGTTGAGTGACTAACTCTATTGATTAACTAAATTGGTTGTCCACCTAGGACACAGTTGTGTAGTATCAACTCTGAACTTTTAAAAGGACTAAATCGAAAAATTTGGTAAGGTTTATTCAACCCCCCTTCTAAACCTTACACTCACACCCCTTGGGACCTACAAAGCACGAGCACACAAAGACTGCTTATGAGATAATGGAGTCTCTGCAAGCTATGTTCAGTCAGCCTTCTGATCAATCGAGGTATGAAGCTGTGAAAATGGCTATGAATGCTAAAATGAAGAAAGATCAGTCAGTAGGTGAGGATGTTTTGAACATGATCAGCTAATTTACTGAAGCTGAGATCCATGGTGCAACTATTGAGGACCGTACATAAATGAGTATGATTTTGGAATCACTCTCACCGACTTTCCTCCAATTCAAGAGTAACTATGTCATGAATAAATTGTCTTATTCATTGACACAGTTACTCAATGAATTGAAAACTTTTGAGGCCATTTGCATTGGAAAGGTCAAATAAGGGGAGGCAAATGTTGCTGAGGATAAGCCAACTTCCTCCAAGAAGAGGAAGGGCCAAGGGAAACGGGGTAAATCAAAACAAAATAAAAATAAGAGTTCCAAAGGCAAGAAGAAAGGTTCCTCCAAATCAAAGGGAGACTGTTTCCACTGTGGAGAAGAGGGGCATTGGAAGAGGAATTGTCCCAAGTACCTCGTTGAACTAAAGGAGAAAAAGAAAGGTAAGATGATTTACTTATTCTTGAAAGTTGTTTGGTTGCTAAAGATTCTTCTACTTGGGTAGTGGATTAGGGCGCTACTAATCATGTGTGTTCCTCTTTACAGATACCTAGTTCTTATGAAGAGCTTGCCGAGGAGTCTTTCACAGTGCAAGTTGGCAATGGAGCAGTGGTTTCGGCAAAAGCAGTAGGAGTAGTTAGGCTTAATATTAGAGATATGATTTTAATTTTAAATGATGTTTATTTTTTCCTAGTTTTTGTAGAAATTTGATTAATGTTTCAAAGTTGCATGAACATTTATTTTCACTAACTTTTAATGATAATTCTATTATTATTTTTAAGAATGCGCGGGAAATTTGTATGCAATATTGGAAAATAGACTCTATTTAATTAAGCCAAATGAACAACCACTGCTAAATGCCGAAATGTTTAGAGTAGAACATCCTAAACTAAAAAGGCAAAAGGTTTCTCGAGATGATCATATATGGATATGTTTGTTTCATGCATTGAAAATCTAAGACTTTTGATGAAAGGAGAAACCGAACATTGCTTGATATGGTTAAGTCAATGATGAGTTACGCGACACTACTTGATTCATTTTATGGGTATGCATTGCAAACGGCTGTTTATGTTTTGAATGTAATTCCGTCTAAGTCAATCCAAAAGACACCATTAGAGTTGTGGAATGAGAGTAAAGTTAGTTTACGCCATTTTCGCATATGGGGATGCCCAACACATGTGCTGAAAAGAAAGACTGGAAAGTTGCATCCACGTTCAAAAGTGTATATGTTCGTTGAATATCCCAAAGGAACGAGAGAAGGTTTGTTTTATGATCTGCAAGAAAAGAAAGTAATAGTTTTGACTAATGTTATCTTTCTTGAGAACGATTATATAGAAAACATCCAACCTCGAAGTAAAGTTGTACTCGAGAAGTTACTTTCTGATGAGATCAGACCACAACCAATAAGAGTTGTTAGGGAAATCGCTAAAAATACCACTATACCTGATCAGAATGTCATGACACCTTGATGCAGTGGGAGGGTGATTAGACCACCAATCCGCTATTGTCAAATCGGAGAGGCAAATGTTGTAGTTTTTGATGGGGTAGACCATGATCCATTATCTTTTCGACAAGTGATGGTAGATTTTGATAAAGAGAGGTGGCTTGAAGCATGAACCAAGAAATGGATTCGAACCATAGCATTTTGTAGTCGAAGATCCAGAGCAGAAAGTCTGCAAATTGCTTAGATTCATTTATGAATTAAAGCAAGCCTCAAGGTCATGGTACCATAGATTTGATGAGATGATCAAGTCTTATGGTTTTAACCAAAATGTTGATGAACCTTGTGTATACAAGCAGATGAAGGATGGTAAGGTGGCATTTTTAGTACTTTACGTAGATGGCATTCTACTAATTGGGAATGATGCAAAAATGTTAGCTGCAGTTAAAGATTGGCTTGCCAAGCAATTCCAAATGAAAGATATGGAAGAAGCGAAATATGTTCTTGGAATTTGAATCATTCAAAATTGCAAAAATAAATTATTGGCATTGTCTCAGGCTTCTTATATCGATAAGATGTTGCATTATAGAATGCAAGATTCCAAAAAAGGTTACCTACCAACTCAACATGGAGTCGTTCTCTACAAGGAGGAGTGTCCTAAGACACCTCAGTAGGAAAAAGACATGAGAAACATTCCCTATGCCTCTATAAGTATGCAATGTTGTGTACTAGGCTTGATATTTGATATGCGGTAGGGATAACCAACCAGTTTCAATCTAATCCAGAAATATTTCATTAGATAATAGTCAAGAACCTTCTCAAGTATGTTTGAGAACAAGATGTTTTTCTATTTAGGTTGTGACCTTAAATTAGATGACTACACTGATTCTGACTTCTAGTTAGACAACGATACTCAAAAGTCGATATATGGGTTAGTGTGCATTCTTATGGATCCAATCAACAAGACCCTGCCTGAAAAGTATTTTTAGAGGCACGTGAAAAACATAAGGCTGGGAGACATGTCCCATATGCTTTAGAAAGAGTGGGAGATTGTTAGGGATATTGCTCTTAAATCAATTGTGAATTATTTTTGATTATTAATAAATGTGACATTTATTTTCGAACTCTTGTGCATATTGTATGTATTTTCTTGAACATCATGAAAACCCCTAGTTTATTTAATATAACCATAGTCTTAGTATATAAGAGTTATATATAAGAGGATTAAGATTATGGATAATAAACTAAAATTAAGTCCGTGATGGAATTAATTAAAGTATGAGATCTTTAATTAAAACATCACTAATGCGGCCCTGAACATTTTGAATGTGGCTGTCTTATCTGGACCATCAATCTGGAGACATCTTAGTTGGGTCATTTATATATGATTTGATCATATAGGACTTGGACCGATTTGATTTGAATTTTCCATACAAATTTTGTTGTAGAAATGGAAAAACGAATTAAATCATAAGATGATCATATATGGATAAATCTTAATCCTGAGTGATTATAGACTCTTGTTTATTTCAGTGTGATTCTTAATTTGCTCGTTTAAGTTTGTCCTACGACATTCCCAACACTAGCATTTTAGATTTACATTTGAATTAAATAGCTGGGAATATAAATTCACAGATATGGAATCCATTCCTTCTTGCGGGAAGTAGAAAGACGATTCTCTCATTTGTTAATTCTAGAACTGGATGGTTTGAGATCTCTAATTTATAATCCGATTATAAATTAACCATTCGCTATTGAATTAATGGTAAATGAGGATAAGAAGTAATTGAAGAGGTTTAACAGATACTACCTAGCTTCAATTACGAATTGTCGATGGAGGATTAATCAATATGCAATGATTATATCAATGGACTACTCAAATTCGTAGAGTAAGATATTCTATAATTATAAGAGTGCAATTCCAAATTTATAGTGGAGTAATATCAGAATTAATAAGTCGAATAAATTAATTAAAGAGTTTGATTATTTATTCGATTTATTGGAGCTTATAATTATAGGTCTATGGCCCCCGGTTTGCCTTCCTAGAGTAAACGGGTTAGAAATAATATTTTATGTTCCAAGGGTTTATGAAAAAGAGGTTTCCAAAATATTTGGGCTAATATATTAATATCAATTAATTCCGTGAATATTTAATATTCTATAGTTTTGACTGTATTGGGAATTAAATAAATACAAGATATTTGTGATATTAATATAATTATTAGTTTGATAATTATATTGGATAATTATCAATTAGAGTTTGAGTCTATCTAGAATTATGGATTATATATTAGATAGGAAACTAAGTTGGAGTGGGAAACTGATTGAACAAGACCTATAAAAAGGGGACCACATCTCACAATTGGGAGACACAATTTCAACAGCCCATCTCATTCGATAAAGAAATTGTTTTTGGTACAATTGATACAATTGATGGTCGCACCATATCATACTTAGAAAAGGAATTTGGTCAACAACTAAAGTTTTTCATCAATTCCAATTGGATTGTTCAATTTTTTTCTTTCAGCCGTTCTTAAAGTATCAAAGGGCATCACTTTACTTGTTCATTTTTTAAACGTGTCTTTTTGTGGTTTGATTTTAAGCCTAAATCACATCCCCTCTTATTAGTTAGCCCAATCCTACGATCTCATGAGTTGAGTACATCGTATGAAAATATTAAAGTTAGGAACTTAGTATTTTATTTGGGTCCCCACGCATTACCGTTGATAGGGAGGATCGAATTAGAAGATCATGGTGTCTACGAGCTTTGGAGGTTCGAAGGACTAACGGATAAAAAGCGAAAAACAAGAAAATCGTCGAAAGAGGTAAAAACAAATTTTCTTCCTTTAGTTTGAATAAATTTAATAAGTATGATATTGTGTTCTTATATGTAAAAATTGATTTTTGAAATCCTTCGCTTCTGTTTCCGTTCAATTAGATCAAAAAGCCGGATCTTATTTAACTCGGGTTAGATCCGAGACCTGAATAATTTCCAACACTTCCTCAATATAAAGGTTTAAATTTGATCAAGAAATATTGTGACTTGTGAGATGTTAAGCTAAACTTAAGAAATAATGATTGCATGTGTAATTGCATGACAATTGAAAGATTACATTAAGGTTGCATTTGGATAGAAAAATTTGAAACTATAGATTTTGGATCCATAATAACAAATTCATTGAAGTTGTTTGGATGAAATCATTTTATAAAGGATTTTTTTAATAAGTTGGGAGTAGTGGTTGGAAAGGAGTGGATAAATTTCAAAGAAACTAAAAGATACAGGGTTTGAACCTTGGTCAACACACTTACAAATGGTTAATAATACCACTTTAGCTACAAGCTCGTAATATTTTATAAATGATTTCAAATCTATTTATTTGGAGTCAAGTCATTCCCTCAAATCCAAATCCATCTAAATGCAACCTAAATTTTAAGTGAGATAAGAAAAAAGATTTTACAAGTTCTAATACCCAATAATATCATACATATCACATGGAAATTTGACTCATGTAGATAATTTTTCAAATATTTGTTAAATAACTTCAAATGAGATGCATCTGGAATCCACCACGATAACTCAAAAAATAACTCAAAAATTTGAGATATCATCCAAACAACCTCAAGTTGCATTTAGATGGGAGGATTCAGATTTGGGGAAAGGATATCAAATGACTCCAAATAAGAAGGATTTGAAATTCTCCAAAATGACTGCAAATATAACTTACAATGATTTAGAATCCATTGTAAAATGATATCATCGAAACAACCTCAATAATCTTTTTATTATGAATTTACGATCCATAACTCCAAATCTATCAATCCAAATGGACAGTTATTCAATTATTTTCTATATAAAAACCACTAGCTTGTAGCTCAAGTGGTATCACTAACCCTTTATAAGGGTTAACTAGGGTTTAAACCCTGTATCTTTCAGTTTATTTGAAATTTATCTCATCCCTCAACCAAGACTTAAAACTTATTAAAAAAAAATTATTTTCTATATAATGGTTCATTTGTGATAAAATGTATAGACTACAAACACCACTTGTGCTCTAACTAAATATTAAGTAGCATGTTTTGGGCATGATGCATGTGCCTAGTTTGAAAAATATTTCCTAGCCCCGTAATTTTTACTAATAAATTTATGCTTATTTGACTCTTCTATAATGTTGGAATCGAAGAAGTCATAAAATATTGAGAGAGAAAATAAATATTTGTATTCTTATTACACAAAACCAAAAGTGAAATACAAAAAAAAAACCTTATATAGGCGACTAGAAATAACCCTAAAAGGACTTGAAATTCTAACCATAAAAGGACTAAATCTAAATAAGGAATCCGAATATATATTATATTTTAACACTCCCCCTCAAACTCACGATGCAACTTCAAGAAACATTCACAGTTTGTCAAACAAGAAACAAAAACGTGAAGATGAATGTGCCTTGGTAAACATATCAGCAATTTGCACCGAAGAAGAAACAAAAGGAAACTTGATGATACCAATCTGATAATAATATCTAGTAACATGGCAATCAATCTCAATATGTTTAGTCCTCTCATGAAAAATTGTATTGTGGACAATTTGAATAGAACTTTTATTATCACAATGCAGCGGAGTGGGGCGACCAAGAAAAACACTCATATCTGCTAGCAACCAATGTAACCAAACTATTTTCACTGCCATGGCACGATACTGTGGTCGTGGAAGATCTAGAAACCACATCTTGTTTCTTACTCTTCCAAGAAATGAGAGAGTCACACAGAAACACACAAAAACCAGTGATAGATTTGTGATCCGTAGGATTACCAGCCCAATCAGCATCAGAATATGAACGCAGTTCCAAGGAAGAACTAGATGTAAGTAAAAGACTCTGAATTGAGTTCCCCGAAGATATAGAAGAATACGCAGACAACAACCCAATGAACTGTAGTGGGAGAAGTAACAAATTGACTAACCACATGAACAACATGTGCAATATCTAACTGTGAGATAAACCAAACTGCTAACAACAACACGATACATACTAGGATCCGACAAGAGAGAACCATCAGAGGGAGAATATCGAGCACTAGTCTCAAGCAGAGTCTCAACAATCTTGTTACCAGTAATACGTATACGCTCAAATATATCAGTAATGTACTTTGATTGAGACAAAAGATAACCTTGTGGGGAAGAAGCAACCTCAATACCAAGAAAATAATGGAGTGGACCCAAATCTTTCATTGCAAAAGAAAGAGCTAATATATACTTCAAATTTTCTATCCCATCAAGATCATCACCAGTAATAATCATGTCATCAATCATGTCATCAATATATAATGAAAGTAAAATATGACTTGTTGCAGTACATTTGACAAACAAGGCTGAACCATGATGACTTGGTCGAAAACCAAGCGAAGTAACTACATAAGTGAACTTCTCATACCACGCTCTAGAGGTTTGAGAGCTTTACGGAGCTTACAAACTTCACTTGGTTGATGGGCAACACCAGGAGGAGGTTGCATGTACACTTAGTCAACAAGATCACTATTCAAAAAGCATGCTTTACATCCATCTGAGATATACCCCATCCACAAACCGAGGCGAGTGCAAGAAGGGTACGAATAGTTGTCATCTTTGTAATAGGCGCAAATGTATCCTCATAATCAATCCCATACTCCTGAGCATAACCCTTAGCAACCAATCGGGCTCTATATCTTTCAATAGACCCATCAGATTTAGTCTTCATTTTGTAGATCCAACGACATCCAATGGCATGTTTTCCCGGTGGTAAAGGTACCAACTCCCAAGTATGAATATGATGCAAAGTAGTAAGTTCCATATCCATAACATCCTATTAAAGTGGATCACGAATCACCTCTCTATAGGATGAAGGCTCAGAAATTCGATGGAGAGAGGCCAAAAAAGAGATGAATGAACTAGAATAACAGGAGTAAATGAAATCTGGTAACTTAGTAGACTTACGGACACATGTGCATTGACGAGGAGCAACATCAGGAGCCACAGTTGGACAAGTTGAAGGGACAACATTAGCAGCAGGAGAATCAACCGCACCAGAATCAGAAGTCAAGGTACCAGAACCTGCAAAACCGTTAGTAGTGGAATCGCCATCATGAAAAGGGTCAATATGAATGATGTCAGACCTGGATACATTATGGGAGCTAATTGGGACAGAAAATAATGGAATGTGTTCAAGAAACACAACATGATGCGAGACATATAATTTTTGGCTAACTGGATCAAAACAACGATAACATTTTTGTCCTTCCCCATAACCAAGAAAAACGCATAAAGCAGACCGCGAGGTCAACTTATTACGTTCAATTTGAGGTTGAAGAATAAAGCAAGTAGAACTAAACATGTGTAAAGATAAGTAACCAGGAGCATACCCATACAACTTCAAAAAATGTGTCAAACCCGAACTATATGAAGTAAGAATTCATTAATCAAATAGGTAGCAGTGAGAACTGATTCCCCCCCAAAACACACTAGGAACACTAGCAGACAACAAAAGAGACCTACCAGTTTCTACAAGATGTCTATGTTTTCGCTCTGCAACACCATTTTGCTCAGGGGTGTCTGTACAAGATGTTTGTCGTATTGTACCATCAGAAGCGAGTAAAGTGAAAAAAATCATTGGAAGAATATTCCCCGACCAAGTTACAACGAAAACATTTTATAGTGGTTTAATGTTGGGTTTTCACAAGTGTTCTAAAGCGGCAGAAGATGTTGAAGAAATCAAAATGTTGTTTCATAAGATAAACCCAACAATAACGTGTATAATCATCAATAAATGAAACATAATATCATGGTCCGCCCTTTGTATTGACAGGGAAAAGTCTGTTTGATAAATGGTTTTATCATGATTTTGATGATTTTGTTGTTATACCAAAACAATGGTTTTAAAGGTTGTCCAAATACTCCTAAATGATTTGAAATGGTTTTAATATTTTCCGGAGTATTTCCTCAAGTTTATTTTCGATAATATTGGACAAACACTTTTAATGATTTTATGTCAATGGTTTCTTTCATTGAAACTATGTTTCTAAATGTTGTCCTAATACTCCCGATTGGTTTAAAATATTTTTACAAATTTTTCAGAGTATTTCTTGAGGTTTATTTTCGACAAAAATCGGACAACACTTCATTTAGGAGGTCGACCGGTCGACCAAAGAGACGACCGGTACCTGGGAACAAGTTTCGTGAAACAGAAACTTGAGAACTCTCAAAATTGGTCAGTGCAACCGGTTGCACATAGGCTCGACCGGTCGAGGTGCACTTCGACCGGTCGCCCTGTGTTAATTTACTGCTATATGTTTCAAACTTCTATTTTTGTGTGACCGGTCGCCCTATGCTTTGACAGCAAAATTCTAACCGTTGTGCAGCAGACAACTTTTCCTTAAATTGTGGAATTGATTTCTAACACCTATAATCTTGATTTTAATTGCAATTTTTTTTTGTAGAAATCAGATTCCAAGAGGAGCCTATCAAGTATCAATCATCTCCTATAAATAGAGGAAGATTTGAAGCACAACTATAAGAGAGAAAACTGCAACACAACAAGATACACTCAAGAATACACTTGTTCTTACATTGTTTTATTTCTTGTTGTAATTTGCCTAGCTATTCACTTTCACATCCTTGAGGTCTAGGCTATTCTTGATTACACTTGCACTCAATTGTATAATTCATTATCGAGTTGTAATCTTGAATTTTTGGGTTATCATTCAACACAAGATATCCTTGTGAGTGTTCTTGTGGTAAGAATACACTTGGGTGATCTAGGTGTTAGGTGTAAGAAGATTGTGGTAATCTTCTTGTTGAGGTGTTGAAGAATTTGGTATTCTTCAAGGGTGAAGATTGTGGTAATCTTCACAAGGTGCCGTTTGGAGATTGTGGTAATCTTCAAGAGAGATTGTGGTAATCTCAAAGGTGGTGTTGAAGAAGAGTGTGGTGCTCTTCAAGGTGTTGTTGTAAGTTGGTGTTGTATTAATTTGTGGTAAATTAATAAAATCTTTTTTTCTTTTTGAAATCCATCCCGGATATACTGGGGTGGTAGAGGATTAGGCCCTAGGTGGGTTGAACCTCTTTAAATCGATGTGTGTTGTTTACATTCCGCACCTTCATTATTGTCTTTGAGCATTTGGTTCGAAAAAGAGGGCGAAATCGAAAAGATGGAGATAATCTATTCACCCCCCTCTAGATTATCGTAGCCGCTTGGACTTACAAGTGGTATCAGAGCCAAACTCTTTGGCAAGCTCGTTTCACATCGCGAGTGAAGAGAAACGATCGTCGGCTACGAACGAAGCTCAACTTTCCGGCACCTCCACCACCAAGCCACCTCGGTTTGATTCCAAAAATTTTATATTTTGGAAAGAAAGAATGGAATGCTATTTACAAGGTTGTGGGTTTGATATTTGGAACACCGTCATCAATGGAGAATCTATTCCGACGAAGAATACACCACACACCTCTAAAGGCTTCAAAGAGCTCAATGATGAAGAGAAGAGAATCATCTCCTTAAATGGTAAAGCTCTTAGTATTTTGTATTGTTCACTTACTACTTTGGAATTTGATCATGTTGTAGGTATTCGATCGACACATGAAGTATGGCAAAAATTAGAAGCCATCTATGAAGTGTATGCAAATGAAAGGAGCAACTCAAAAGCATCTACTTCACAAATGGATACAACATCAAATCCAACAACATGGGATGAGCCTTCTACAACCTCCCATGATGAAGAAGTTGAACAATGCCTCATAGGCATCGAAGAAGAAAACGAGGTAAGTTCTAAACCCTCTACTTTCTATGATAATGATTATAGTGATTTGCAAAATGATTTTGATGAACTACAAGATGAATTCCAAAACTTACTTGTTAAATACAAATATTTGAAAAAGGAATTCATTGTTTTAAAGAATGATAAGGATAGTTTATTTACTTCCCTATGAATCACTATCATGTGCTCACACCACCACTCTTGACAAGGTTAGAAACCTTGAGAAAGAAAATAGTACTCTTGTTGAGGATATAAATTGCTTGAAAAATGATTTATCTAAATCCAACTTGAGTACCGATAGAATGACCAATATTGTTGATTGTTGTGATAATTCGAAATTAGAACTTGATCATAAGCCTAAGGGTGTCAATCACATGAAAAAGAATCAAGTCTCTAAGCACGTTGGTCATTATGCTCCTAGAATTATTACATGCTTTTATTGCGGTAAAAAGGGTCATACGGTAAATACTTGTCGGGCTAGAAATAGCTCCAATTATTGTTGGAGACCTAAAAGTCTCAAGACTAATCCCAAAGGACCCAAACACATAAGGGTACCACAAAACAATGTCATATTAGGTACCCGACGAAATAATGATCGAAGAAAATTTATACCGCCAAGAAGACATCAAATGACCGTTTCATTTGATCAAAGAAGGAGAAACTATTTTCGACAAAGCCAATTTCCAAGAAGAGGATATAATCAAAAATGGGAAGAACACAATCCTTGGAAATGGCAAAGACATCATCAACAAGATGATTTTCAAAGAAGAAGAGACCGTCAACAATGGGAAGGACAAAATTTTTGGAGATGGAGTAATTGGAGAGATTACCATCAACATGAAGATTTTCAAAAGGGAAAATATCATCAACAATGGGAAAACCCATGGAAATGGCATAATTGGTAAACCGTATCTCCCTAATTAAATATGCATTTTGTTTGTCTATTATGCATGTTTTTATTTGTGTCCTACTTGCAAAATGAGTTTTCATGTATTTAAATTTTAAATTAAGGTCTTCAAAACTTATTTGTATTTTTAATTTTTTTGAAAAAGAAGACCTTATATGATGTCTTTAAAACTCTTGTGCATTTTTGTAGACTAAAGTGTATTATCATCTCTTATGGATTTTTATGGCATGAGCTTACTTGTGATATCTCTTAGCCTATACTTTTATCATTATGATTTGTGCTAGATTTGTTTTAAGAATTGTGTAGGATTTACACAAATGGCCATTTTGTCAAGAAAGGCATATATTATCGAGGTACGTTTACTTGTGTTACTTTTACTCTTATAGACTCGATATATGTATTGCCATATGCCTATGTGCTTGTTTTTTATAATATTTCATACAAGTGCCATTAAGAGGATTTTTTGAAAGGCACTATTCGATATTTGATTACACATATTTGCTTTGTCAACTTTTGTTCAAATACTTCTTCTAAATGAGGTCTCAATTATATGCTATCGGATTTTCAAATTTCAAAAGAGACCTTTGTAGCTTTCTTAAGCTTATTTGAACTTGCATGATTTATTAGACTCTTGATGATCTTCTAAATGCATAGTATGTGTTTCTTGCTTCATGGTCTATATATATAGTGTCTATTTCTACTATGCTCTTATGCAAGATATTTTTGTGATTGATGATTGAGGCATGTTGTTACACTTGGGCTATGTTTTCTTGCTTATATAAGCGATGCCGGTAATGAGTTTGTTAAATTGTGTAGATGAGAAATGAAGTACTCCAAATATTTGTTACCTCAAAATATTTGGATGTAAATGTTCTATTATGAACACCTTAGATCAATTGGATGCCCTATGATGATAGTGATGAAGAAGACAAAAAGGGTATTCCGGAACAAACTCGATGACCAAGGCAACATTGGTTGAACTAAGGCGAGGTTAGTAGCTCGAAGGTATTTTCAAGAAGAAGGTAATTGATTTTGATGTAACATTTGCACTCATAGCACATTTAGTAGCTATTTGCATTTTACTTGCCCATTCTTGTTTTAAGAAAATTTCTAGCTTTACCAAATGGATGTTAAATCCAATTTTCTCAATGGTTTTATTCAAGAAGAAGTCTATGTAAAACAACCTCCGGGGTTTAAAATTTTTCTAGGCCAAATGATTGTTTTTAAGGCCTTGTATGGTTTAAAACAAGTACCCCGTGTATGGTATAATAAACTTAGCTATTTTTGCTAAATGATTTTACAAGAGGTAAAGTTGATACTACTCTCTTTGTTTGTGAAAAAGGGCAAGATTGTTTAAACTTGTGCATATTTATGAGAATATTTTTAGTGCTTCTAATGAATATTTGTGCAAGATATTTTTCTAAGTTGATACTAAGTGAACTCAAGATGAGCATGATGGGGGAGCTCAATTTATTGCTTGGACTTCAAATTATTCAATGCCAAGAAGATGATTATATTTCAAAAGAACACTTGAAGGAGTTAGGCATTGAAGAAAGAAGAACTATCTCAACCTCTATGGCTAAAGATTGACAAAGGTTGGGAAAGGCATGTCGGTTGACAAACAAATTCGAGGTATGTTTTCTTGTATTATTTCTATAGACTCGA
This sequence comes from Rehmannia glutinosa, assembly GCA_016081115.2. Classification (NCBI taxonomy): domain Eukaryota; kingdom Viridiplantae; phylum Streptophyta; class Magnoliopsida; order Lamiales; family Orobanchaceae; genus Rehmannia; species Rehmannia glutinosa. The sequence goes on from CM071926.1 coordinate 14,944,376, forward strand.
CATTCCATATGCATTATGTCTATATGCTCGACTTCAAAAACTCTCCCAACGAATCTCATTAAAGTGCCGTTAAAAGAAATTTTCAAATATTTGAAAGGCACTTCTTCTTATGACTTGTTGTATCCAAAGCTTTAAAACGTTCTTATTTTTCGGGATAACAAGTCCGGTCAAAATTATTCAAACTATGGTTCGTCATAATCGAACTAAACATATTGAGATTCGATATAATTGTTAAGGGATTGCATGTTTTAACAAAAACTTGAGATGTGTTTAATTCCGTCTCAAGGATAACTCGCGGATTTTTTTCGTTAACCGCCGAGTATTTTACCTCATTTCAAGCTTGATTATGACATAATGTATATTGAATGAGGTCTACGTCTGCATTTTGCACGTTTTTAAAACTTAGGGGCGAAAAATCGGATTTTTGGATCAAACTTCGGAATTTGCAAAACAGAAAGAAGCAGTGGGCTGCCAGGGCAAGGGTCGACCGGTCGCCCACCTGCTCGACCGGTCGCCCTAGCCCTTGACCGGTCGCCCACTGTGATTTCTTGGCTTAAATCGTCTCTGTTCTTTTACTTAGCCATTTTGGCCCCTTTCAACTCTATTTCGTCCCCTTTGTCATTTGCACACACAACTCACTTCAAATGAGTTTTGTTGCATACATTACATATGTTGGGGATTATCTAGCTCGATTATCATCATCTTTGCTCATCTTTACCGATCGAATGGTAAGAATTTCACTCTCTTTAGCTCAATTGGGTTGAACCCTTGAGTTTGTGGCTTATATGTATTTTTCTTGATGCAATGCATATATGTTTGTGATGAGCTTATTGATTGTTGATGAATGATATTTGTTAAATTGTATTTGGTGATGAAAAACTTGGCTTGATTTCATTTACAAGGGCTATATATATCTTTTTCAATTTTTGACGCCCGCCAAGTGTTTGATAAAATGTTTCAATGAAAAATTCATCACCTACATGATTCTCTCGATTTCAAAAGTCTTATATATTTATAGAGATCATGTTTTGCTTGTCAAATGATCTTTCATAAGCTTCTACAAGTCGTATGATTCGACTCTTCCCTCCTATTTGGTTTATAAGCTTCAATGTTCAAATAGCTCGATACATCGGTTTAGTTGCGCACTTTGATATTAATATATGATGTATTTATCTTGCTAACATTCTTTTTGATGATTCCAAAGGGGGAGAAACAGGTTATAAGCTCTTTAGCTCAAAGAAGCTAAGATAAGCTTAACGAAAAGAAGCTATAAGCTATGGCTTCATAAAGCCATAAGTTGTGGATCATATTGGTGCATTATGGTTTTGTATGAATCGTGGTCCATTGGTTGTAGTATGGACTTGTATATGTTTCTAATGATGTCTCTTTGACAGGGGGAGCATTTAAGTTTTGAAACTTAAGCTCAATATCGAAAAGTTAAGATTTTAGCTTATGTTGAAGTTGCTTCTATATTACCTTTGTTGTGCATGTTGATAGGGGGAGCATTTGCTATATGTGTTTGAATATCTCTACTCCCATCCTTGTGTTTTTATTGCATGGAATGTTGTCGCTCACAACGGATAGTTCTCTTTAACCGGTAAAATTGTTTTATTTTCAAAATCGACCTCGTTAAAAATGGTTTTGGTTTGTAATCATCAAAAAGGGGGAGATTGTTTGATAAATGGTTTTATCATGATTTTGATGATTTTGTTTTTATACCAAAATAATGGTTTTAAAGGTTGTCCAAATACTCCTAAATGATTTAAAATGGTTTTAATATTTTCCGGAGTATTTCCTCAAGTTTATTTTCGATAATATTGGACAAACACTTTTAATGATTTTATGTCAATGGTTTCTTTCATTGAAACTATGTTTCTAAATGTTGTCCTAATACTCCCGATTGGTTTAAAATGTTTTTACAAATTTTTCGGAGTATTTCTTGAGGTTTATTTTTGACAAAAATCGGACAACACTTCATTTAGGAGGTCGACCGGTCGACCAAAGAGGCGACCGGTACCTGGGAACAAGTTTCGTGAAACAAAAACTTGAGAACTCTCAAAATTGGTCAGTGCAACCGGTTGCACATAGGCTCGACCGGTCGAGGTGCACTTCGACCGGTCGCCCTGTGTTAATTTACTGCTATATGTTTCAAACTTCTATTTCTGTGCGACCGGTCGCCCTATGCTTTGACAGCAAAATTCTAACCGTTGTGCAATAGACAACTTTTCCTTAAATTGTGGAATTGATTTCTAACAGCTATAATCTTGATTTTAATTGCAATTGTTTTTTGTAGAAATCGATTCCAAGAGGAGCCTATCAAGTATCAATCATCTCCTATAAATGGAGGAAGATTTGAAGCACAACTATAAGAGAGAAAACTACAACACAACAAGATACACTCAAGAATACACTTGTTCTTACATTGTTTTATTTCTTGTTGTAATTTGCCTAGCTATTCACTTTCACATCCTTGAGGTCTAGGCTATTCTTGATTACACTTGCACTCAATTGTATAATTCATTATCGAGTTGTAATCTTGAATTTTTGGTTATCATTCAACACAAGATATCCTTGTGAGTGTTCTTGTGGTAAGAACACACTTGGGTGATCTAGGTGTTAGGTGTAAGAAGATTGTGGTAATCTTCTTGTTGAGGTGTTGAAGAATTTGGTATTCTTCAAGGGTGAAGATTGTGGTAATCTTCACAAGGTGCCGTTTGGAGATTGTGGTAATCTTCAAGAGAGATTGTGGTAATCTCAAAGGTGGTGTTGAAGAAGAGTGTGGTGCTCTTCAAGGTGTTGTTGTAAGTTGGTGTTGTATTAATTTGTGGTAAATTAATAAAATCTTTTTTTCTTTTTGAAATCCATCCCGGATATACTGGGGTGGTAGAGGATTAGGCCCTAGGTGGGTTGAACCTCTTTAAATCGATGTGTGTTGTTTACATTCCGCACCTTCATTATTGTCTTTGAGCATTTGGTTCGAAAAAGAGGGCGAAATCGAAAAGATGGAGATAATCTATTCACCCCCCCTCTAGATTATCGTAGCCGCTTGGACTTACAAAGTCCCCCTACAACAGAATGAACAAGATCAAATGGTGCACGAGAAACAGAAACACTTTTATTAAATGGTAAAGCAGAAAATTTTGCCAGTTTGCAACCATTACCATCCAAAGTATCATGAGATTTCAGTTCTCCTAAGACACCAGTAGAAACTAAAAACTGTAAACGAGATGCATACACATGACCTAAACGAGAATGCCATAAGTAAAAGGCCAAAGACGAATGACTCAAACGAAAAGATGGCAAATCCATGCTAAAAGTTGTAGCTTATGGTATTTTGAGCTGATTCAAAACATAAAAAGATTCCCCTTGCTTACGGCTTGTGCCAATCATCTTCTAAGACTGTGGTCCTGTTCAGAACAAGTAGAAGGAGAAAATGAGACCAAATAACCAAACGCACATAATTGGCTAACTGAAACCAGATTCAAGGTGAGTTTAGGAACATAATAAACATTTGGAATAGAAAAAAGGCGTAAAGATGGAACCGATTCCTACTAGGCTATTGGAATGCCATTAGCAGTTAGAAGTCACACAGACGGATTAGGAGACAAAAGACGACATAGTAGATGACATATGATGGGAAGATCCAAAATCTAAGATTCACAATAGTGAAGGCATACCTGAAGAATTGCAATGAGATAAACCTATATTCGATGAGGCAGACATAGCATGTGGCTATGAGGCAGTGAACTTTTGGAAATGCTCAAACATATACGGATTCAACGATGGTGCGACGACTGCATTACTTGGCGGAGGTGGTCTGGGAGATCACTAGGATGGTGGTGGTGCTTGTGGCTACCATGGAGGACGTGAAAATCGTTGTTGTTGGAACCTCGGCTGCTGTTGTTAGGACCTCAGCTGTTGTGATTTACCTTTATTCAATAGCAGGGGACACTGAGCTTTCCAATGATTCTTTTGGTGGCAAAAAACATATTCATCAGAGGGTATCCTCGAATTCACATGATTGAGATTATTATTAATCGGCTTTTGTGATACGACAAAAATTGATGCAGTAGACGTTGAAATAATCCCCTTATCAGCGTGAGTCTGAAGTCGTATCTTTTCAGCTAAAAGTTCATTAACCACTGAATCTACATAAGGTAATGGACTACGATGCATAATACTACCACGCAACCCCTCAAAGTCAGAATGAAGAGCCATAAAAAATCGCACCATTCGATGTTCTTCTCGACCTGCAATATAGGATGAAAAAGCCCGCAAATCTGTAGATTCAGTAAGCGACAATTGATCCACAAATCAGACATAGCGGAATTGTTGGAGATTCTATTATATTCAATCAATCAATTGAATAATTATTTACTGTATCTTTCCTTTATTCTTTTTGATTTGGTCAGAATAGGATAGCATGATTTAGGGGATTTTGTAGGATTAGTTTGCATAAATCTTGGGATTCTTTATTTATAGTAGATGATATTATGAGTGTATATATTCTGTAATTGATATTGAGTTATGTAGAAAAAAAACTTTCAAGTACCCAATTATTCTTGTTTCATGGTATCAGAGCCACTGGTACTAGTGACTTAAAAAAAATTAATTGTCCAAAGAACATCCATCAAATATGAGTACAAAAGGGTCTGTAAACAAAACACCTCCAGGATCCAGTCCTCCGATTGATAGCCAGACCCATTCTCTTCAAATCACTCAGCACAAACTAAATGGCCTGAATTTTTTAGAATAGTTTCAGTTTGTTATCCTTGTTATTAGAGGTGTTGGGAAATTTATTGTTTAGATTTTGATGAATGTCATGTAAAACTTAAACTAGAAAGTTGGCACCGCATTTTCCTTGTAATTTGTATTGTAATAGATAGGGCTGAATAAGCTGAGTCAAGTCAGCTATGCCTGGAAATACAAGAAGTCAACTAAAGACTGAAGTGAAGACTCCGCTGAGGAACATTTGAGTATAGGCAAGAAGAAGAGTCAAGAACTCGACTAAAGGAGTATTGGCTGTGAAACATTTGTATGAAGAGTCAATTAAGTCAACTCAAGAAGCCAAGTCTCAAGTTGAAGTGACAGATGAGTCATCCATTGATTGGAAGCTAGCTCAAAGTCACCTGGGGAATAAAAAACTGCAGTCAAGTCAAGACAACTGAACGAGATCCGTTGATGAAAGTCAAGAATGTTACTCAGAATAGTAACTTGTTAAAGTTGTCAGAGATAAAGTGTTAATTCCAGTTGTGTGCAAAAAGAACAAACCAATGGGAAGCACTGCACCAAGTGTCAGAAACGCAGCAATGCTGCAAGACATTAAATACGAGGAAATGTAAACATCAAGGACTGCAACAAGACAAACCAACAAACTCAAGTGATTTTTGAAAATCAGCCTATCTCTTCAACGGGCAGATTTTTGAAAATTCACTATAAAAGGCTAAGGAATTTCATTGAGAAAAGGTTACCTGAACCACGAACAAGCAAGCAATACTCATAATGTAACCTGCAAAATATTCTCAAGTTATTCAAGCAATATCCTCAAGCCTAAATCTCGAAGGAAATCGATCCAACACCAAGCTGTGAAGGAAAGACAACTTCAAACTGTTGAAGAGGAAACTTTTGAAGAATCAAAAGGGGTCTACTTTCCAAGGAGGATTGTAGGAAGGTTCAAGGTCGAACCAATCTCAAGTTATTGGAGGGCTTCGTGATCAAATCCAAGAAGCTTGAGAAAGTGAGCTGAAGTAGCAAAGGCAATTTGCCCTGTGAAGAAGATGAGTCGGACAAGAAGCGATTGTGTGACCAAGGCATCTCCGATCGAGTCAAAGGAGCAAGTCACTGCGTGATCAAGACTTGTCTCTGATCGATAACCACTTTGTAAAATGATCATTACTTAGTGGATTCCTCCAGGAGTTGGAGAAGAGGGGAGTAGAAGAATTACCCCATCTTCGAACCTCTATAAAATTTACTTGTGTCATTTACATTTCAGCATATTTACATTTCTGCACACATATTTTATATCTGCTGATAATTTGCTATCTAACTGATAAAATAACAAAGTTCTAAAATCAAGTGTTAAAACAAAGTTAAATCAAATTCAAGGATGTTAAGTCTTCCGCTGAAAAACTTATCACAGCCAAGTTAAGGTTTAGACTAAACAATTGAGTTATTCTATCAACAGCTCCATCGAGTCTGTGGAGTGGCTAACTCTGTTGATTAACTAACTTAGCTATCCCTCAAGGACTTAGCTGTGTATTAACTCTGTAATAATTTTAAAAGGACTAAAATCGAAAAGTTGGTAAGGTTTATTCAACCCCCCTTCTAAACCTTACTTACACCCCTTGGGACCTACAAGTGGTATCAGAGCGGTTGGTTCACTGAGCCTTCCGCACTGGTTATTGAACTAGATCTCCAATCTTTCAAAGAAATTTTTAACACTTGCTCTTTCAAAAATCATCTCTTTTGTTCAGTTAAAGTTATTATCATGGAAGCAAATTTGACACCCATTCCCATGTTCACTATTGAGGATTTTGATGACTGGAAATTTGTATGCAGGCTCATCTATCTGCTTTACATGATGAAATGTGGATAGTGATAGAGGATGGGCCACTGCAAATATTGAAAGTAAACACAAAAAGGAGAAGAGAGAGCAAACAGAATCGAAGGAGAAGAAGTTGTTGCTAAGGCAAGACCAGCCATGGTTGAGAAACCAAGGACTGAGTGGACAAACAAGGACATAAAAAGATGCAACCTGGACAATGTAGCCAAGGACATACTTTACAAAACCTTGGACAAAGCAATGTTCGACAAAGTCAAATCTTGCCAAACTGCAAAACAAAACTGGGATAAATTAACTTTAATTTGTGAAGGATATGAGCAAATTAAAGAAAACAAATTGTCTGTTGTTGTACAGAAATTTGAAAATTTTAAAATGCTTGTAGGTGAAACCTTGGATCATTTGGATGCTAGATTCTTTGAAATCACAAATGAGCTATCAAAGACTTGGGAAAGAATATACACAGAAGGAAATGTGTATGAAGATTCTGAGAAGCCTCCCAGCTGAATGGGAAATGAAAGTCATGGCCCTAAGACATTCAATGAACCTCACAACAACATCCAATCATGAGCTATTCTCAGACCTCAAAGCCTATGAGTTTGAGCTGAGAAGAAAAGATCAACATGAGACAGCTGTACCCAAAACAAGCTGCACTTATAGTCAAGGATGGGAAGAGAGCTGAGGTCAAGGAAGCCATTGACCAGGAGGAAATTGCTCTGATGGTTAAAAGATTTAACAAGTTCTTTAACAAGAACTATAAAAGAAACAAGGGTGAATCTTCCAGAAGACATTCAGCCCCCTCCAAGTCAAGGGAAGATAGGCCACCCAAGAGAACTGAGCATCAAAAGGTTGAATATCAGAGAGCTGATAACACAAGAACGAAAAGAGCTGATCAAAGAGCTGAGAACCTGTGTTGGAACTGCAGACAACCAGGACACTTTGCTATTGACTTTCCATATCAAGTAGTCAATAAATACAGGAATTACGAAGAAAGAAAAGTCTTCAGAGAAAGAAGACAGGAAAAGAAAAAGGCTATGTTGACTGCTGAGACAGTTAAGTCTAAAGAAGCATCAGACTCAGAAAGTAGTGAAGCTAACTACTCAAGTGATTCTGAAGAAGAAGCAATGATCTCTCTAATGGCTAAAGAACAAGATCAACCAGACCAAGAAGATGAGGTACATTCAAACTCAGATTCTAGTGATAGTGATTGTGACACACACACTTCATCACACACTGATCTTTATGATTCATTAGGAAAAATGATGAAAGACTTTGAGCACATTAAATCCTCACACACACTATTAAACGAGGAAAACAGTCAGCTCAAAAGCCAAAACTCACAGCTGACTAAAGAACTGAGTACTCTGAGTCACATAGCTGATGAGAACAAAGAGCTGAAGGCTGATAATACTAAACTAATAGCAGAGATAACTGCTATAGAAAAGAGGGACAATGATCTCAAAAATGTGATTGCATCATTTACAAAGGCACCTAAATCATTGGATGACCTTATTATGAGCCAAAAAGAATGGGGAGATAAAACAAACATAGGATTCAATTCCTTTGTGCACAGTCAAGCTCCCAGAGTAATTTTGGAAAAAGGATCTTCAAGCAATGAAGCATCTCAAAAGTCCAAATACCAATTGTTGCACCCACACTCACTCCAAAGCACAATCACAAACAAACTGGCCTTGGATATAAAGAAAAAGGAAAAAAATTGAGTATCTTTGAGAGGACAAGCGAGAAGAAATCAGAGTTCCTCAGCAAACTCCAAATAGGAAGTACTCTGTGAAGAATAAACAGAGCTACCGAAAACCCCAAAAGTTTTATCAAAGAAACACATATGATGGGAATGGTAGAAACTACCCAAGCCAAGCTGACTGGAATAATATGAAATATCAGCAAAGACCTATGGAATACAAGCCTAAATGGCAAAGACCTGGAACTCAGCAAAGGTCATTCTAAAGGCAAAAGAGCTATCATCAGCACACATATACACCCAAGCACTACACTAAAAAATATCACAACTATCAAAAGAAGACAATTGCTAAAACACACACACAAGCATACAGACAAAAGAGACAGTTGTATGAACCTAAAGCCCCCAAACAATTTGCCAAAGTGAGTTATGATTATGGCACAGATAGATGGCAACCTCTTAGAGTCAAGTCATTTGGCTATAGGTTGGTTGGATCATCTTATAGCACTAACCCCTCAGGACCCAAACAAGCATGGGTACCTAAAAACTAATTTCCTTGATTGCAGGTTCAAGGAACAACTGAGTGCCAAGGAACCTGGTACATGGATAGTGGCTATTCCAGACACATGACAGGAAACAAGAAAAATCTGTCAAAATTCAAGGAGATTAGAGGCGCAAAAGTCATATTTGGAGGAAATGAAGCTCCAGGAGAAATAAGAGGCACTGGATCCATCAAGAAAAACGGATTAGAAATCACAGATGTTGTATATGTTGAAGGTCTCAACTTCAACCTGTTAAGCATCAGCCAACTCTGTGACAATGGCTATAATGTTGGATTCAATATGGGAGTGTGCCAAATTAAAGATACTGAATCAAATGAAATAGTGCTGCAAGGATCCAGACAGAAGAACATGTATGTGGTAGACTAGTCTGTTGCTACACCAAGTACCTGTCTGCTAGCAAAGAGCACAGCCGAATCAAGTTGGCTGTGGCACAAGAAGCTGAGTCATCTGAATTTCAAGACAATCAACAAGCTTGCAAGGAGTCGTCTTGTGGAAGGATTGCCAGACTCAGTGTATAAGAAAGAAAGTGTATGTGATGCATGCCAGATGGGAAAGCAAATCAAATCTTCATTCAAGGAGAAGCCTAGTCCTTCTTCAACAAGAATAATGCATTTGTTGCATATGGATTAATTTGGTCCCGTTGAGCCAGCTAGTATAAGTGGAAAGAAATACACCTTAGTGGTGGTGGATGATTATTCAAGATATACATGGACAATCTTCATGTGCAAAAAGAAAGAAACATTGCAGAAGTTACCTCGGTTGATGAAAAGAGTTCAAAATAAAAAGAGCCAAACCATTATAAAGATAAGGTCTGATAGAGGAACTGAGTTTGTCAATCTCTTTCCAGACTTGATTCTGTTGGATACTCTTTTAATTTCAGTAATGGATGTTTCAGTTTGTTCAAACAAAGCATTCTTATTGGTTCTGGTGTTCTTAATGATGGCCTATATAAATTTAGGCTTGATAATCTTTTTGCTGAGACTCTTTTAACCGTGCATCATAATGTTGTAACTAAACGTGGTTTAGTGAATGAAAATTCTGCTTACTTGTGGCATAAACGTTTGGGGCATGTTTCCAAAGAAAGGTTAGAAAGATTGGTAAAGAATGAAATCCTCCCGGATTTAGATTTTACCGATCTTGGTATTTGTGTGGATTGTATTAAAGGAAAACAAACAAAACACACAAAGAAATGAGCCACTCAAAGCACACAACTTCTTGAAATAATACACACTGATATTTGTGGGCCTTTTGATGTTTCCTCTTTTGGAAAAGAAAGATATTTTATCACTTTTATCGATGACTTTTCACGTTATGGATATGTCTATCTATTACAAGAAAAATCTCATTCAGTAAATGCTCTTGAGGTATTTGTTAATGAGGTTGAAAGACAACTAGATAGAAAAGTGAAAATTATCAGATCTGATAGAGGTGGTGAATATTATGGAAAATATAATGAATCCGGGCAATGCCCAGGCCCATTTGCCAAATTCCTTGGAAAACGTGGCATATGTGCTCAATACACTATGCCAGGTACACCACAACAAAATGGTGTAGCAGAAAGGCGTAATCGTACTCTATTGGACATGGTTAGAAGTATGTTAAGTAATTCTTCATTACCCACATCATTGTGGATGCATGCACTTAAAACTGCCATGTATCATTAAATAGGGTTCCTAGTAAGTCGGTTCTCCTAAAACTCCTTTCGAGCTTTGGACTGGTAGGAAACCTAGTTTGAGGCACCTGCATGTTTGGGGTTGCCCGACAGAAATAAGAGCATATAATCCACAAGAAAAGAAACTGGATTATAGGACAATCAGTGGTTACTTCATTGGTTATCCTGAAAAATCCAAAGGGTATAAGTTTTATTGTCCTAACCATAGTACAAGAATTGTTGAAACTGGAAATGCTAGGTTCATTGAGAATGGTGAAGTTAGTGGGAGTCAAGAACCACGAAAAGTGGACATTCAAGAAGTTAGAGTGCAAATTCCTTTGCCTATAACTTCTTCTAAAGTTGTTGTTCCTCCAATTATTGAACAGCCTAATGTTGGACAAGAACAACAAATTAATGATCAAGTCACCCACAATGAAGATAACATTGATGAACCTACAATAGTAAATGAACCACAACAGATAGCATTAAGAAGGTCTGATAGACAAAGACGATCTGCTATCTCTGATGATTATGTGGTTTATTTACAAAGGTCTGAATTTGACTTAGGAATTGATGATGACCCAGTTTCATTTTCACATGCCATTGAAAGTATTAATTCTAATAAATGGTTTGATGCCATGAAAGATGAGCTGAAATCTATGGAGCATAATGAAGTTTGGGACCTTGTTGAATTGCCTGAAGGTTGTAAAAGAGTCGGGTGTAAATGGGTCTTCAAGACCAAATGCGACTCAAACGGCAATATCGAACGATACAAGGCCAGACTTGTTGCCAAAGGTTTTACTTAGAAAAATGGTATTGACTATAAGGAGACATTTTCACCAGTCTCTAAAAAAGATTCGTTTAGAATTATTATGGCTTTGGTGGCTCATTATGACTTAGAGTTACACCAAATGGATGTGAAAACTGCCTTTCTGAATGGAAATTTGGAAGAAGATGTTTATATGGATCAACCTGAAGGTTTTTCCATAGAAGGAAAAGAAAATATGGTGTGTAAACTTAAGAAATCAATATATGGACTTAAACAAGCTTCCCGTCAATGGTATCTTAAGTTCAATGATACCATCACGTCTTTTGGATTTAAGGAAAACACTGTTGATCGGTGTATATATCTAAAAGTCAGTGGGAGCAAGTTTATCTTTATGATTCTATATGTTGATGATATCTTGCTTGCAACGAATGATCTTGGTTCATTGTATGAAACCAAGAAATTTCTCTCTAAGAACTTTGAAATGAAGGATATGGGAGAGGCAACTTATGTGATCGGAATAGAAATATTTCGGGATAGATCACAAGGATTGTTAGGGTTGTCTCAGAAAGCATACATTAATAAAGTTCTAGAGAGATTTAGAATGGAGAAATGCTCATCAAGTATCGTTCCAATTCAGAAGGGAGATAAGTTCAGTCTTATGCAATGTCCAAAGAATGAATTGGAACGCAAACAAATGAATGATATTCCTTATGCATCAATTGTTGGGAGCTTGATGTATGCAGACTTGTACGAGGCCGGACATCGATTTCTTTGTTGGAATGCTTGGCCGATATCGAGTAATCCAGGAATGGATCACTGGAAAGCTGCAAAGAAAGTCTTGAGGTACTTGCAAGGAACAAAAGACCATATGCTTACTTATCGGGTCCGATCATCCGGAGGTGATTGGTTATACTGATTCGGATTATGCCGGATGTGTTGATACTAGAAAATCCACATTTGGTTATTTGTTCCTATTAGTGGGGAGCAATATATTGGAAAAGTGCGAAGCGATGTCATCATTCTTTGCATCCACTATGGAAGTTGAATTCGGGGGCATGCTTTGAGGCCACAATTCAAGGAAATGGTCTGCGGAACTTTATTTCAGGACTTGGAATAGTCGACAGTATTGCCAAGCCGCTGAAAATTTACTGTGATAATTCCGCAGCAGTCTTCTTCTCTAAAAACGACAAGTATTCCAGAGGTGCTAAACATATGGAACTAAAGTACCTTGCCGTTAAAGAAGAAGTTCATAAACAAAAAGTGTCAATTGAGCATATCATCACCGATGTCATGATTGCGGATCCGTTGACTAAAGGATTGCCTCCAAAGACATTTATTCGACATGTCGAAGGGATGGGCATCCTGACTGTAACTTAAGAATTATATGCTTTATGTATTTGACACTTTGAGCTCTCTTATGTATTGTTTCTGATATTAATTGATATCCTGTTTGTCATTGATGTATACATGAATGTTGACATTACTTTAGCGGGATATTGTCTAGCTTAGACACTAATGTGGACCATTATTGATATTTGAATTATGTGTTATTTTAAGTAGAAAACTAATATAGTGGTACATGGAAGGAACTATGTCGGGCTAATGACATAGAACCGCCATGACCCATATTAGAATATACTTATTATAACAGTATGATCTGACCAATGAATGTAAGACTTATCTTTATGTTATGAGCATTAATTTTTATTATTTAAACCATGAAGACTTATTCTATCACTTGGGCCAAGTGGGAGAATGTAATATTTATGTGGCCCACGTGCCTTATAATTAGGAATTAGATATTTAATTATTAGTTTTTAAATATCTAATTATTGGTTTAAATAAATAATAAATATATCGGATAAGTATTTGGTCAGTTTAACAGAACGTGGGTTTCTCTCCTTATCACGTTGATAGAACGTGGGTAGAGAACGCCGCGAAACAGTTTTTAGCGGATAACTGCTCATGAAACTGGTCCTCTCTCTGCCTATAAAAGAACCCAATCAGAATTGGAAAATCTATCACTAAAGAAATTACGTTCTGTGGGATTAACGAAGGCCAAGAGAGATAAAGTGGTTTCTTCCATCTTCAACAAAGAAAGACATGGCTGCTCAAGGTTAGTACCCTAATTACGAATTAATTGTGAAAATCATGAAGTTCAAGATTTGGGATTAAATTTATGTTTTCATTATGTCTGAAATTTTATGCTTACAGTCCTAACCATAAAGGGACTAAAACTAAATAAGGAATCTGAATATACATTATATTTTAATAAACAAAGTAATAATATTTTTAAAAACTTTGAAATTGAAGCTGGGCTTAATAGAGCCGCTCCCTGCTACTCCATTATCCATATTTTGAATTGGGGAAATTACATGGAATACGCTGATTTTTGTACCCTTACCACACAATACGCTCCAATTACTCTTGTACCTATTTTTTTCCTTTTGTACCTAATTTTTTTTGAGCAAGTCTCTTGTGAGACGGTCTCACGGATCTAAATCCGTGAGACGGACCTCCTAAGGGCTCCGTCTTGAGAACATGAACCATGAAAATAAATTTAAAAATAATAACGAACCATGAAGAAACAAGAATAAACCCTAAAAACATGAACCATGAAGAATAAACCCGAAAAACAAAAATAAACCCAAAAAATAAAAATAAACCCTAAAAAAAACTAAAATTCCTAAAAACCCAAATCAATTAAAAATAAACTCAAGAAACAAAATAAACCCTAAAAAAACAAATATAAACCCTAAGAAAAACAAAATCTGAAAAAAAAACCATTAAAACTTTGTGTAAGGGCTCCGTCTCACGGATCTAAATCCGTGAGACCGTCTCACGCAAGTTTTTGCCATTTTTTTTTACGCTCCTTGCTATTTTTTTGATTTTTTTTATGTTTTTTGTTTTTTTTTTGTTCCTGCATTATTTTATATGTTATATAAGTTGTTTCTAGAGCTGTCAATTTCGGCCCGACCCGATAATAGCACCGGACTGGGCTCTGATTTTAGAGGCCCGAAATGAGCGAACTTTTTTGGCCCGGGCCGTTAGGCCCGAAAAACCGGCCCGGCCCCGTTGGCCTAATTTTTTTAGTGCATTTTCGTGGGTTGGGTCGGGCTGGGCTCAAGAAATGCGGCCCGATTACTTTTGGGCCGGGTCCGGACCGACCCGATTTTTTCGTTTGGCCCGGTACCGGCCGGGCCCGGCCCAACCCATTTGACACATCTAGTTGTTTCGATGTTGTTTAAATTTATTTCTTTGTAATTTCTATGTTTTTTTTGTTGTTTCGATGTTTCAAAACAACTTTAACCTATTTTTTATGCTGTTTTTTATTCATATATTATTTTGTACATTGTTTCTATTGTTTCGGTGTTGTTCTATAATATTTTTAATGTTATTCTAATAATTTTTTTGTTGTTTTCATGTAGTGTTCAAAGTGTAAATACAATTTTTTTACCTATTTTTAAGCTCTTTTTATTGATGTGGTGTTTTAAATATTTTTTACATTATTTTTGGGTTGTTTCCATACCATTTTTAATGTTGTTCCGATGTTTATTTGTTGTTTCAATGAAGTTTTCGATGTTTAAATACAATTTTTACCTATTTTTATTAAAAGAAACATGTTATAAACAATGTTGGAACAAAGCGTAAAAATATCCGGGATTTTTTGCTGGAGCATATTGTTGTGTAAAAAAAAGGGCGGGAGCGTAAATTTAGATAAAATTGTACCGGAAAGCGTAAAAGACTGACATTAACTAAAAAATATGGGTATTTGTGTCAATTGCCCTTTTGAATTAGTATAAATTATATATATAATTATTAAATTCAAAGTTTTGTCATTTTTTACAACCGCTTCTTTAGTATTCATTTTCTAACTCTGTCTCTCAAGTGAAAATGTCGAACAATATATTTGTGATTTTTTGTCAAAAAATGTGCATGTGAGACATAAGAGAAGAATGAATGTTGTTGTGTAATACATTGGGGAAAAAAATGTTCATTTCAATATTTTAGCGAGTACAGTTAGCTATAAATATAACAGAAAAGACTGTAGTATAAAAGTTGCTTTGAAAATGGATATTACCAAATATACAATGGAATAACAACAGAAATACCTTCTCAAAAAAAAAATACCAAAAAAAAATTCTTTACATAATGGCATAAAATACCAAGAAAATACTTTTTTTAGCCTTTTGCTTGCATTGATAAAAAATATAATAAACCATTAGTAGAAATGGCAATCACTGGCGGGTGTGTAAGTGGGTAGGGTTCTACCCAGCCCAGGAAGCACTCCACGGAAGCTCAGCTAAAAATCAAAAACCCAATTGATGGACATCAGATCCAAACCAAAGGCCCACGACCCACTACATGTTAGATGTGGTACTATTATGTACACTTGTCAATCCCTGACCCGACACGAGAACCCGACACGAACCCGACCTGAAGTTACTAAGAGAAACCCGAACACGACCCGAACCCGAACACGACTAACACGAACCCGACACGAAGTTACCAATTTGTCTAAAATGTAGTTGTTTTATTTTTTTACTTATGTTTTGATGCATTTTGAGCATAACCCGAAATTGACCCGAAACCAAATCCGAACCCGACCCGATGGACCTAATTGACACCCCTACTATTATGGAAGGAGCTATAACTTATAATTGTATCAACAATTCTTTTTAAAAGGTTCAATTTTCACTAGCGTGATAAATTTACAATCCGCCCTATTAGTTAAAAAGTATGCATGATATGCGACCATCTTATAGATTTAAATTTATGAAACAGGTTTTATAAAAAACACAAAATATAAATTATTTTCATGGAATTGGGTTTTGGATGAAATTATATATAAATGTAGAATATATCTAATGGATATAATATATGAGACCGTCTCATAAAAGTTTTTGTTTTATTTAAAAATGAAAGCCTTGTTTATTTTTCAAGAATCTAACCAAGTTCCACTAATAGGATATTATAAATTGCAGAAATTCATCAATATATTATTTTTAAATCTTTTAATAATTCAATTATGAAATTAGATCTAACATCTTGTCAGTTTAAGAACATCTGGACAACAAAATATTTTAAATACATATTTTTTTTTAATAAGTTGGGAGTATTGGTTGGATGGGATGAGATAAATTTCAAAGAAACTGAATGATATCGGGTTCGAACCACGGTCAACATCCTTACAAAGGGTGAATGATACCATTTGAATTACAAACTCGTGATTTTAAATACGCATATTGATTAAATCTTAGATCTAAAATATTTCCTCCTAAGATTACATAATGCAAAACCTCACACCCTTTAATTCTACTAGGTTTCCTTTTTGGGCTGAGAGTAAGTTAAGGCATAGGTGTCATTATACAAAAATATAATTGGGCAATAGGAACTTGAGTGTTCTTTTGGGATATTGAAGAAGGGAACTTATTTCAAAATAATAATACTGAGTTTAGCATTGAATAATCAATAAATGTTTAGCACGCATTAAATATACATTGATGAGGCTCTTTCCTACCTTAACATGGATTTGGCAATGACAGAATACTTTAGTGACTTAGTTGAGATCGATCGTGGGTCTAAGTCTCTAAAAGCATCCAAAAGACTATTCAAATGAAAATTCATCTTTATTTTGAAAAATTGTCTACCAAAAATCATCTCCAACAAACTTTTTATTTAAATATTTAAATTTAGAGAATGGGTTTTCACTCTCCAAATTAGAAGAGACAAAACTGTTGACGTGCGTTTTGGTCAACAAGCAAAAATATGTAAAAGATTTAACACGTGGAAATATAAACGTGCGTAACGTATATTTATTTTTGGCTAATTCTGCCTTTTTTGCATAATGCCGAGCCGAATTATTGGGGTCGGTCTTTTTTTTTTACAATTTTGCTCCCTTTCTCAGTTTTCCCTCTATCAGACTTTTTATACCCCTTCGAGTAAGTGGGTTTTCAATAGTCATCTTTGCACTAACTATTCATTAATTAGTAAAATAATTAAAGAAAGACACATGTCCCTCTCTAACTGTGCATGTCAGTCAAAACTTGCCACTTGTCGACTTCTCTTCATAATTCTCTGACATGTGGCAGTTTCTGATACCAATAAAGCGTTAAGCATGGGCGTGTGATTATTTTTATGAGGCTGTCGCGCATGCGTTTCCTGTCGAAATTTGGGCTCGGGGCTCGGGGCTCGGCGTCCGTGTTGCGGTTGGGCTCGGTAATGGGCGAGCCTAATTCGTGACGTGTCGTCGCGCACCATTGTCGATGTCACCGCAGGTCGCCTACTCGGATGTGTGTTGGACTGATGACTTGGATGAATTTCTTCCAGCTCGGCTCGGGTGTCATCAAAGGCCCCCAAGTTTGACTCCGAGAGAAGAATTTTTGAAGTCGGAGTTAAACTTTAATGCTAATGATGAACATTTAATGGGGAAACGGATTTCTCAAAGGTTTTGTTCTTTCCTGGCATCTGTCGCGTAGTGATTAATGCCTGAAACGGCGCATTAATTGGGTTGCCATAATGACAGACACGTGGCATCTTGTGGTTGGACCAATCTTGCGCAGGAACCAAAAAGGTACGTCAGTTCTGTCAGCGGGCGTGGGGACGCGACGTTTTCTGACATGTTTGACGGCTTTTGAGTTTTTAAAAGGTGCGTCTGAATAAACGTCTCGTTTATCGAGGAACCCCATCTATAAATACCTTTGTTTCCCTCCATTATTCACTTTCGCAACCATTAACCTTTGAGCTAAAGTAACTAAAACCGAGCAGAAATTTCGGGTCGGCTTCCCAAGTTCAGAGACTTCGAACTTAGGTATTTTTTCGAAATACTCTCCCTTTACCTATAAATGTCTTCTTTTGAGGATAGTAGGAGTCGTAGTTATAGCGTAGAGGTTGAAATTGAAGATCCTCCCTCTGAACCTTCTGTTTATTTCTCACCAGCACGGCGATCTCCGTCTCACAGCCCGAGCATTATTCAGATATCTTCTCCGGATTCTTCACGAGGAGGAACGTCCTTGGAGCGGACGCATACTATCTTTGACCCGACGCCGATGACCATTTTAGAGAAGGAAGCGAACGGTGTATCAGCCCGGACTGGTACAAGAGAGTTCCGGTGAAGAATCGCCAAGTGTTGATTCTAGACAGTACCAGCCAGAAGAAGAAAATATGGATCCATCGGAGCCGGAGCGTGATAACGTGGAGCGGGTAGATGAACCGTCCGGGGATTCGAGGCCGGAGAGGCCACTAGGGCCCATAGGCCACCGTAATGGCGACGGCGGCAAAGGCGGGAGGCCCTCGTCTTCGTGTCGAGCCTCGGTGGATGCCGAGTGATATAAACGATATCCCGAGCATGTTGATGATTTGGGAGGTGGATGAGTTCGGCGGAGGTACCATATTCCGAGTGGTATCAATTTTTGGGTGGGGCCAGGGGACGGAAGTTCCCAGTACCCACCACCGGGTTGTATGGCTGTTTTTGCCGCTAGCCTTCTATACGGTTTGAGATTTCCACTGCCGGCTTTCCTTACGCGGTGGTTTTGCAAGTGGGGCATGCATCCGGCCCAGGTGCACCCTATTTCTTGGGGCAGGATCATCGGCCTCCTGGTGATGTTTCACCTGGAAAAATATCCTCGCCCCAAGTTTAAGGAGATGAATGAGCTCTTTGTATGGCGGCGACTCCTTCATCTCGGGGTCACCGTCCGGGTGGTATTATGTCAGACCGACCGGGGTATCCGGATGGTTTGGTGGAAGGTCTCCTTCTTCTCTCGAAGGAGTGGAAAGACAAATGGCTCTGGGTGAGCGGCGAGTGGCAAGCTCGCGTGGGAGATGGAGGAAAGGAAACTGTTCTTCATCCCCCATCAAATTTTGTTTTTGGCTATAGTAAGTCTATCTTTTCTTCTTTCTCTGCTTTTGCTTTTTACTGTTTCTTTTTGTAATTAACTTTTGTCTTTTTTCCTTTATAGGGAACCGGGCATCAAAGGGGCCTCTGTCGGCTACCTTTATTCGAAGGCTGGAAAACATCCAGGCCCGGGGAATCATGGACAGGCGGATTGAGAGGTTGGCTACCGAGGCCAACTTGGCCGCAGCTGGTTTGAGGCCTGCTCTGCCCGCCGACCCCGAAGCCGAGGAGGCGGCTCGGGACGAGGCGGCCGAGTGGGAGGTGGAGGTCGAGAGAGAGCCTCAGCAGAACCCTCCCGGTAATGAAGAAGTACGGCCCCATTCTCCAGGGGAGCAGCCGGCGAGAACTGAATGAGTTGCGCCATCTCCTGTGACGGCTAGTCCTGTGGGCAGATCATCCGCGCCCGTAGGGCAGACACAGACTCCAGAGCCGCCGAGTGCGGCTGCCGTTCGAGGTAAACATTGTACTTCTCACATTTCCTTTTGAAATGTCCTTTTGTTTTCTTTTGATCTTCTAACGGTGGGTGCTTTGTGCAGGGCATGGCTTGGATTTACGTGCACGCCTTCGCAGCGTGAGGAACACGGCCGCGCGGCGAACTCGGGCGGCTGCCGATCAGCCTGCAGATGCGGAGGCGGCTCGGAGAGAAGATATCCGGGCCGGTAAACGTCCTGCTGATGGAGTGCCGGAGGCGGTGCAGCCTCCTCTTCAAAGGAGAAGAGGAGGTATTGTGATGGAGGAGCCCGGACCGACTGAAGGGGTTGGTCAAATGGCGTCGGAGCATCCTGAACAGGCCCCGGAAGGGGGAGGTCCGCGAACTTTCTCGGATGACCTTGGCCGGGAAGGTCACTTCATCCCTCCAAGTCAAGTGAGAGATGATTATTGCGAGGGGATGATTGGGCTACGCCCTCGGTGGTTTGTGGAATTTGTCCGATGCGCCACGCCGACGGAGGAGCAGTCGAGAGCTTTACCGAGGCGGGTTGGGCGCGATGAGTGTCCGGCTCGTGCCTGGACAAAAGGTATCGAGCAAGTGCTCGGAGATCAAGCCAAGAACAAATTCAGTACGCCATGGGGATGTCTGGGCGGATGATTGGGCTTTTATGGCATGCAATCGGAGGAACTCGTGAGCTGGAGAAAAAATATGCCGATCTGGAAAGGCGGCACGGGGACCTGCAGGAGGCTTATGCTACCCTTCAAGGGGTACAAGAATCGTTCAAGACTCAAGCGGATGAGGCTACGGCTCGGGCCAACTCTGAGAGAGAAACTGCTGCGAGGCCGAGCGCGGAGCGAGATCCGGCCCGCAGGTGAAGAAAAGCGGGCTAAGGTCGCCGAACTGGAACGTGTTGCCACTACCCGGGCCGAGGAAATGGAGAGGCGTCTAGCCGATGTGCGCAGGGAGGCCAAAGAAACTGCCCGTCGGTGAACTGAGGAAGCTCGCGGACAGGCCGTAGAAGCCTACAAAGACTCTGAAGAGTACGCATTTATGTTAACCTGTGGCCACGCGACCAGCCTCAGAGAAATTCTCGATTTGGTTAAGGGCGGGCGTACTGTCGCTCAGCTTGAGGAAGATCTGGTCCTCCTGGAGGCTGATCTCGATGCCCTTCGTCCGAACTTTGCCGAGGCTCCTAATGCTCAGGGCTCTCCTCCTCCGGACGTGGAAGAAGTCGCCTCTAGCGGTGCCGTCGAAATTCCGCCCCCTGCTCAGTCTTGACGTTTGTCTCTTTTCGTTTACATGCTTTCATATGTACTCATAGATAGGTAATTTGGCTTCGTGCCTCAAGATGTAATGGGCTCCGGCCTCCCGTATGTAAATACTTTTGAAGTAGAAATGAACTATTATTTCCCTCACCTGTGTATGTGTTTCAAGCTTTTTGCATATGCTTGGCTCTTTTCCTTTTTGTTGCCTGTCTTCTTTTTCCTTTTATATTCCCAAGTACGGGGCTCGGTTCCCAGTGCTTCTGAATAAGGGACTTTACTTGCTTTAATTGATTCTCGTACTAGGTATATGAACCTGCTCTTTATTTTGTTTTTGGTACCAAGTTTTCATTTTGCGCCTGGTGTGTACATCGAATCTTTGATTCGGCGCAGTGTGTAACCAAGTCTTTGATCCGTGTTTCGGTGCGTAACCAAGTCTTGGTATTGTGCTCTTGTCGCAGAATCGAGTCTTTATTTTGTGCTCGGTGCGTAACCAAGTCTTGGTATTGTGCTCGGTGCGTGAATCGAGTCTTGGTATTGTGCTCGGTGCATAACCAAGTCTTGGTATTATGCTCGGTGCATAAGCGAGTCTTGGTATTGTGCTCGGTGCAGAATCGAAGTCTTGGTATTGTGCTCGGTGTGTAACCAAGTCTTTATTTTGTAAGGATAGATCTTTTTTTTTTTTTTTTTTTTTTTGCAAAGCGTGCACGAGATGACGTCTCGGCCTTCGCCTTAAGCCGAGGCGATTCTTACTATCCCGGCACATAGCCGAGGTGAGTAAAAACTTTGTTTCCCTTTAGAGAGCTCACGAAATATCAGATGAAAGGATAATTCCAAGGAATCCTATCTGGATCATATATCGAGATCTTTATTGATAATACCGTTTCGGGTATGCTACATTCCATGGATGCATAAATTTTTCTCCACTCAAATATTCCGGTGGTACGCCCACCGGATAAGGCGTGGTGACCGAAATGGGCCCTCCGAGGTTGGCTTCAATGGGTGGGTTGAACGCCGTTATCTTTTTCAACACAAGATCGCCGACCGAAATCTTCTTTCCTTTACTTTCGAATTGTAGTACCTTTCACTCCTTTGTTTATACACTTTGCATTTTCATCTCGGAATCGCACCTTTTTCTTCGAGCGAGTCTAGCTCGGCTCGGAGCGCCCTCATTCGATCTTCAAGGTAATTTGCATTCAAGGTAGGGCTCCAATCTCAACAGAATCACCGTCTCACTCCATAAGCTAAAGAAAAAGGTGTTTCCCGGTGGCCGCCGATGTGTCGTTTCGTATGACCATAGTACACGGGTAGTTCCTCCGGCCAATTACCTTTAGACTCTCCAATCTCGCCTTCAAGGTATACTTGAGTATTTTATTAACGGCTTCAACTTGTCCGATTCATTCGACCGGGATGGTATGGAGTTGAGAAATAGTTTTTATGCGGAAACATTCACAAAAATTTTGAAACCTTCGGTTATCGAATTGTTTCCCATTGTCTGTAACAATCGAATGTGGTATTCTGAATCTACAGATAATGGATTTCCATACAAAGCTCACAAACTTTTCCTCATCTATTTTTGCGGAGAGGCTCGCGCCGCCCATTTTGTGAAATAATCCACCGCCACAATGGCATATTTGACGCCCCCTTTGCCAGTGGGGAGTGGTCAGATGAGGTCCATTCCCCATTTGGCAAACGGCCATGGGCTAAATATGGAGGTAAGTTGCTCAGGATGATATCTGACCTGCGGCGCAAACCTTTGGCATCTCTCGCATCTTTTGACGAGGTCGGTTGCATCCTTTCTTAGGGATGGCCGTAGTACCCTTGCCGTATTAATTTATAGGCCAACGTTTGGCCCCCGTGGTTGCCACATATTCCCTCATGAACCTCTCGAAGTGTATAATGCATCATCTGTCTCGAAAGGCGTAGGAGTGGGACGGAGTATCCTCGTTTGTATAGGATGCCGTCTACTAGTGTAAACCGAGTCGCTTGGGTTCGTAGTGTTCTAGCCTCGGCTTTGTTTTCGAGTTGAACTCCTTTCTCTAAAATCGAACGATTGGGGTCATCCAAGTCTGCATTCGGCGGTTTGATTGTATATATTTTCTTTGCACCAAGTGACGGGCGATGACGGTTGTGTGACAAAGATGACATCCGTGATGGCATCCGCCCCTGGATCGAACCGAGCCGAGCAAAGGCATCCGCTTGCATGTTCTCGGCTCGGGGCACATGAAGATTTTTGTCTTAAAGTGTGATAATCTCTTCTTGACCAAATCCAAATATTGTGCAATTTTTGCTCTTTCGCCGACTCGCCGTTAATTTGATGAGCGACCCACCGAGAAATCATTGTGTACCAATAGTTGTTTTAGCCCATAGAAGCCGCCATCTCTAAGCCTCGAGAAGTGCCTCGTATTCGGCCGTTGTTCGTTGCGGGAATCGAAATCGTGCGGCCGAGCAAAGAGCACTTTTCATTTGGATCGACTATCACGATTCCGCCCCGCTCGACTGCGGTGGAAGAGCCATCAACGAACAATTTCCATTCTTGGTCTTCCATAACTTCCAATCGTATGGAAGGTGTGAATTCGGCCACAAAGTCGGCTAAAGCCTGTCCTTTTATTGCGGTACGTGGTTCGTATACAATATCAAACTGACTGAGTTCGACGGCCCACTTGATCATCCGACCAGAAGTATCGGGTCGGTGTAGTACTTGTTTGATGGATAGTTTGTCAAGACTATAACCTTGTGCTCTAGGAAATATGGACGGAGTTTCCGCGTCGCAATGACTAGCGAATAAGCCAATTTTTCCATTGGTGGATAGCGGAGCTCGGCGTCATGTAACGCTTGGCTGGTGTAGTAGACTGGATGTTGAATAGAACCATCTAACACGATTAATCGAGCTGATAGCGTATTCGGATATTGCCAGGTACAAATACAAGTCCTCCTTGGGTAGGTTTTTGCAATATAGGAATTGAAGAAAGGTCTTGCTTGAGGGATTCAAGGCGACTGTGCTTGGCTTGCTCAGTCCACTCGAAATTTTTACTCTTTTTTATAATTTCAAAGAAAGGTTTGCACTTGTCCGTGGATCGCGAAACAAATCGGTTAAGGGCGGCCAATCGGCCTGTTAGGCTTTGTACCCTTTTTACAGAGTTCGGGGGTTCTAGATCGATGATGGCTTTTATTTTATCTGGGTTGGCTTCGATTCCCCTTTGGCTGACCATATACCCCAAAAATTTGCCCGAGCCGACCCCAAACATACATTTTCTCGGGTTTAACATCATCTTGTACTCTCTCAAAACAGCGAACATTTTATTAAGATCGTTCAGATGATCAGATATGTACAATGATTTTACCAACATGTCATCTACATAGACTTCCATAGTGTGACCTATCATTTTCTCAAACATCTTATTTACTAACCTTTGATAGGTCGCACCAGCATTCTTCAATCCGAAGGGCATCATCTTGTGATAAATTCCACGAGCAGAGAGAAGAATGATGTATTTTCTTCATCTTCCGGGTGCATCCGTATTTGGTTGTAACCCGAGTATGCATCCATGAAGCTCATCGATTCGTGTCCGCCGTGGCATCCACCATATAATCAATATTTGGCGGTGGATAACGTCGCCCTTAGGGCATGCTTTGTTGAGGTCGGTAAAATCCACGCACACGCGCCATGGCCATTGCTTTTCTTTACCAAAATAGGATTGGCGACCCATCGGGATAGAGGGCTTCCGGATGAATTGATTGTCTAGCAACTTGTTAACCTCGGCCTCGAGTCTTTGCTGCCTGTTAGGGCCGAGCTTGCGCTTTTTTCGGATAATCGGGCGGAACGTTAAATCAATATTGAGGCGGTGGCACGCATACTTAGGGTCAATTCCGGGCATGTCCGCATGAGTCCATGCGAAGACGTCAAGATTATTTCCCAAAACTCGATCGGCTCGGTTCGATATGGTTCGGGAGATCATGACCAATACGTAGTTGGCGCTCCTCGCTTGGCCTTCCGACATTGATTGTATCAACTTTGTTCTCTACCGGGTTCCGCCCCTTTTTTCTTTTCTTGCTTTGCCCCTCCTTGATCCGTAGGGCAATTGTCTTCATGATCGGCTCGTTCTCGATGCCGGCTCACCTTCTTCCATTATTGGCTCCTTCCCGGCCAGCGACTGGATTATCCTCCGAACGATCACCACTTTTCGCTCGGACTCCTCCTTGGGCGGGGGATCGTCTTGTGTGGTTCCACTGGTTTGTCCTCGTTCCGCCACGTTAATCTCCGGTCGGAGTTTAAGAGAGCATTCTCGTGACTCCCTTTGATTCCCTTTTTATGTATAGCTTCGCCATCAGATGTTGGGAATTTTATACAAAAATGATATATTGAAACGACTGCTTTTATATGATAAAGCAATGGCCTCCCAATGATAGCATTGTACTCCGAATCGGCATTGATTATTTTGAATGTTGTCACGATGGTCCGTTTATGCAACCCTTGTCCCATTTGGATGGGCAAATCAACTTCCCGAAAGGGGACTATCCTTCCTCCTCCAAACCCTAGAATGCTATCTTTGCATGGACGGATATAACTATCGTCCACGTTCAATCTTCGAAATGCTCAGACATAAATGACTGACGAATAGCTTCCGGTGTCGATCAAAATTCTGTGGACCGGAATACCCAAAATCGGTGCAAGAATGACCGGAGGGTCGAATGAGGATGGACCACCTGGTCGGCATCCGCATCCGAGAACACAAAGTGGCGGTGGGTTGGCCTTCCTTGATTTCCGCCACCCGAACTTGTCTTTCGGCGTTGGTTACCTATCTAACATCGGCTTTTCTTTTTTCTTTGGAGCGTCTATCCTCGATTGTGTTAGTGTTGATTCGTCGACACTCGACATCATGAGGATCTCCTCCCCTGGTTTTCACGGGGGGCGGCAGAGAGCTGGATTGGTTACGCGTTCGGATTGACACTTGAGCCGATCTTGCCCGGTGGGGGCGGTAGTTCATGAACGTACCTTTTGAGACCGCCCTGCCGAACAACACGCATAATTTCCCTAATTAGATCTCGGCACTCATCAGTATCGTGACCTATCGATTTATGATAGGCACAGTATCAACGCGAATCTAATTTTGCCGGCTCAATTTTCAAAGGCCGAGCCGGAGGCAACAAATTCAGACCCTGTACTTCATTCTATATGGCTGATGGAGTGTGGGTCAAAGTACTCCTCAGCGCGGCGACTTCGGCCCTCGCCTCTTGGCGAGCCCTAAATCCGGTGGTCGAGTTTTCCGAGAATGGTCTAAATCCCGACCCCGGTTCAACTGCTGGTTCTTTCCTTCCGTCCTTTCTCACGCCCCCTGGCCGGTGCTCGGGGTGGTTACTTGCTATGGCTTCTTCCGCACAAATATGGCGTTCCGCGCGGACTAGAAATTCTTGGTACGAGGTCGCCCCCGATTCGTGGATGGAGTAATTAAACCAAGTCTCGGGGGCCAGTCCAGCCATGGCTGCGATCAAAATGGCGTCATCCGACACCGGTTCCATCTCTCGAACTTGTTTGTTGAACCGAGAAATATAGCTTTTCAGGGGCTCGTCCTTCCCTTGTTTGATGTTCACGAGGGAGTCCTTAGGTGCGGCTCGGACTTTGGACGTTAAGAAATGCGTCGTAAAGGCGGAGGCCAGATCCCCCCATGCCTGAATGGATCCCTATGGTAGGGTCCTAAACCAACGGTGGGCTCGGTCGCCCAAAGTCAGGGGGAAGGCCCTGCAAAGGATGGCATCACTAGGACTGTACAGTTCCATCCATGCTAAGTACTTGGGAACGTGAGTGGTCGGGTCGGTTTCCCCATTGTAGAGACCGACCTGGGGGATTTTCAACTTTGGCGGTAATGGGGTCGCCAGAATTCCAGGGGAAAATGGCGACATAACAGCTGGCTGGTTCATTACTTGGGGCGGTCTTTGAGACTGTTCGCCTTCCGGACCGCCTTCCAATTCGTTCAGACGACGACGCAGGCGGTGTATTTCTACATCTCGTTCCTGCCATAGGCTAGGGCCTTGGATCTGATTGACCCTAAGCTGCTCCCGCTCATTCGGAAACCTGAGTCGGGAACTTATCGATCGAGCTGGGCAAAAAGGATCAACTCCCAGTCGTCCGGCGAACACTGAGTGGGCATGACGATGTCGTGTTGGCTCTGGTAGTGACTCTGCTATACGACTTTGCCCTTCCTCATCTCCTCGCGGCCGCCTTCTGTCACGACGGACATGTTGTTCATTACCTGAACTGGCTTCTTGGGCTTCGTCATGCGGAAGCCCGGGAATTTGAGGATTAATGTTAACATTTAGTTGTGGGTTGAGTGGGTTAGTATTTGCAAGGAGTGGAGGAGGTGCTTGAGAGTTTGTGGTAGCGAGAGTTTGTGATATGAGTTGGTTCATTTGCTGTACAAAAGTTGGGTTGGCCATTAGCTGAGCAAAAGGAAATAAAGTAGTGCTCCCCGCTTCTGTTTGGAGCATATTTTGGCTATTCGTAGTCTGGCCAGTTTGGTTGTTCAAATGTTGCTCTTCAGTCAAACGGGCATTTCTCGACAGTTGACTCATTTTTGTCTATTATGAAAAGGTTAAGCGTTAAACTTTACCTGGTTTTCACTTAACTTGCTTTTGCTTGGAACTCTGACTGGACCAATACGGGCCCTCCTTCTAGCGCCAATTTGTTGACGTGCGTTTTGGTCAACAAGCAAAAATATGTAAAAGATTTAACACGTGGAAATATAAACGTGCGTAACGTATATTTATTTTTGGCTAATTCTGCCTTTTTTGCATAATGCCGAGCCGAATTATTGGGGTCGGTCTTTTTTTTTTTTACAATTTTGCTCCCTTTCTCAGTTTTCCCTCTATCAGACTTTTTATACCCCTTCGAGTAAGTGGGTTTTCAATAGTCATCTTTGCACTAACTATTCATTAATTAGTAAAATAATTAAAGAAAGACACATGTCCCTCTCTAACTGTGCATGTCAGTCAAAACTTGCCACTTGTCGACTTCTCTTCATAATTCTCTGACATGTGGCAGTTTCTGATACCAATAAAGCGTTAAGCATGGGCGTGTGATTATTTTTATGAGGCTGTCGCGCATGCATTTCCTGTCGAAATTTGGGCTCGGGGCTCGGGGCTCGGCGTCCGTGTTGTGGTTGGGCTCGGTAATGGGTGAGCCTAATTCGTGACGTGTCGTCGCGCACCATTGCCGACGTCACCGCAGGTCGCCTACTCGGATGTGTGTTGGACTGATGACTTGGATGAATTTCTTCCAGCTCGGCTCGGGTGTCATCAAAAACAACTCTTTATAATTAATTGTAGAGTGCCTAGGTTTTTTTAGCATCTGCCATAATGTCAAAATATTTTTTAGTCATTTTTTTCAAAAACATACTTTTTAGCCATTTGACTACGTAAATAATCCAATTTGCCCTTGAGTCAATTTAATTATACCAAGACACAGCTTTGTAGCTCTCGGCTCGTAGCTCTAACTCGACAATCGTAGCTCGTAACTTCGACATTTAGCTCTCAAGAATCGATCATCGTAGCTCAAGAGCTCGACATCGTAGCTCGTAACTTGACATCGTAGCCACTTCGGCGTTGTAGCTCGTAACTCGACACTGGAGCTTGTAACTCGACATTGTAGCTCAGTAACTCGACACTGTAGCTAACTAACTCGATATCGAGCTACAATAACTCGATGGCGTGGAACGAGCTTCTGTGTCCATACTTCTGCATTTTCTGTTCTTTCTTCGTCGTAAGATTGGACTGAAATGTTTAATATCTATACAATTTTTTGTCTAATAAACGAAATATTGAAGGAGCTTAATACCATTTTCGAGATACCGTAAACGAACTGCCGGAAGTATTTGCCGAATTTTTTTAAAAAAATTTGAAAGAGAGAGTAAGAAGATATAGAGAGGGAAATAAGTGAAGATAAAGAGAAATAAATCAAACATCAAACAAGCATGCTAGAAAGGTATGAATGCATTTTGTTCTACCAAAATGGCTAAAAAACAATTGTGTTTAAAAGATGGCTAATTTTCATTTTTTTCATTATAGAAGTGGTCATTTTGACTCATTACCACATTAATTGTATTAGTAATCTTGCACTTTTAGTTATCTTTTTGAATGACACTTTCTAAAAACAACACGAATATTGAAAAGAATTTCAAAATTAATTCCCAAATTCCATGTATAATAAATTAATGTTGGGAAAAGAGGAAATTAAGAGTCAAATACAAAGAGAGTATTGGAAGATGTCAAAATCTTCACTCTTTAATTAAATTTTAAGATGCTCTTTATTTTCTAAGAGATGCTCTTTAAATTTAAAGAGACTTTTGAGAATGCTCTAAGGTTTTAAAGTCGATGGGTCTAGACCCTAGTGTGGGTAATTAGTCTTATTACACTCAGTCAGTCAGTCCCACACATACTCCGCAATGTATAATATATATTTTAGTATAATTTACTTAAAATCTTCTTTTATTTTATTTTAATTTAATTAATCACTTAATTAGAAGATAAATTCATGTTAGAGTGTTTCATAATTTATGTTGATTCCTTTTTTGAGAAAATAATTTATGTTGATTCTTGATTATTGAGTATAACGTTGTATTAATTTCATTATATTAGATATTTCCTTGATGTTTTATGTGTTGTTTTGAAGGTATAAATCTATAAGTTTTGCCATATATAAATGTATGTAAATAAAAAATTAGACAAAGACTTCAGTTATATCGTCTAACGAGTCGTTTCCGTTAGACGAATTCAACCCGATCCGGGTTTTTTTGTAATTTTATGCACATGTGGCATTTTTGTAATATTTTGGGGTGGTGCCATAGGATCTCTGGACCGGTGACTTTTTTGTAATATTATGGGCCTTTAAAAGTATTATTTCTCCCCCAAAAAAGTATTAATAGTACATTTGAAAAGTATTAGTAGTGCATCTGAAAAGTAATAGTAATCCCCTTGAATAATATTTTGAGTAGTTCTCATGAAAAGTATTTATTTTTTACCTCAAAAGTATTAGTAATCCACCTAAAATGTTAATTGTCCCCTTGAAAAGTATTAGGCAATGACATAATATTAGACAACTCTCAAAAGTATTAGGTTTTTCATTAAAAAGTATTAGCAATCTCTTAGAAAAGTATTAGTAATTCTTTAAGTAATTTTATTAGTAATCCTCATGAAAAGTATTGTTTTTTTCGTATTCTTCCTAAAACGTATTAATAATCTTATTGAAAAATATTTGTTTTTTCGATTAAAGGTATTTTAGTATTTGTCCTGAAAAAGTATTAGTAGCCCTCCCAAAAAGTATTAATATCCTTCCTAAAAAGTATTAGCAGCGACCTGCGGATGTTATTGTTGTGGTGTTAGTGGTTGTGCGGGTCAATAGACAGATTGACTGCGGGCAGGGTATTTGAATTCGTCTAACGAATTAGATCCGTTATACGGTCTGATAGAGGACTAACCCAAAAAATTAATATTTGTGGATCCAAAAGATTACTGGATATAGATTTGGGATGGGCTGGGGTGGGGGCAAATCTTAGGCCCAACTTTTCCAATCACTAATTAAAAAAAGCACTTCTTAGCTTTTTGCTGGAAAAAGTCACTTTGTAGTGTTTGCGAATAATAACTTTCATTTCTGATTATGTTTCATTCAACCAGAATCTAAAAGCGGGGAGAGGGGTGTTTTAGGTTTCTGCTACTGCTTCTAGTTTGACTTTTACAAAAAAAAAAGTAGTTTTCCAACTTTTTCGCCAAACACTCTCAACTTCTAATTCTCAATTTATCATTCTATTTCCAAACACTACCAACTTCTAATTCTCAACTATTTTTACTTCTACTACAATAAATCACTTCTTCTGAAAGCATAAGTTTTTGCAAACACTCCCGATCTCGAGTTTGTGTACCTAAATTAATTCATATTGATTAGGAAAAATGGCTTTTGACATAATTGCCCCACTTTTTGGAGACAATGACAACTTTTTATGCTTCCCGGTACTTTTTTGGACAAATTTTCGCTCCCGCCGAAATTTTTGAACTTTTTTACGTTGTTGTTTCAAGATTATTTCGAACATATTTCAAACATGTTTCTTCCAATAAAATTTCAGTAAAATTTTACCCCCGTTAAATAGTCCATTTTATACTCGAAATTTTATAAAAACTAAGATATATACACATAAAACAACACATATTATAACTAGGGATGGCAGCGGGACGGGTAGACGCGGGTACCCACTCGCCCAGACCCTAATGGGACGGGTATGGGTAGTCTTTTTCGAATTTGGGATGGATATGGTATGAGAAATTAATACCCATTTATATATGGGTAGGATATGGTTTTAATCCTCGGGTACCCACCACTACCAGAACCCATTTACCCCTTAATAACTTCCATTTATTTTTTTCATCCAACATTATATATTTCTTCGTAAAAGTCCAACATAAATTTTTATTTTGTACAAAGAATAAATAAAGTTGTTATTTATTTTGAATCTGTGATCATATCAACTCTATTTTATCTTTGCCAACTTGATAAAACTATAGGTCGATGGTGTAGTTTTATAAATTAAATGATGTATTAGTGTTGATTCTTCAATTTTAAGGAATGTATT
Source organism: Rehmannia glutinosa (assembly GCA_016081115.2). Taxonomy (NCBI): domain Eukaryota; kingdom Viridiplantae; phylum Streptophyta; class Magnoliopsida; order Lamiales; family Orobanchaceae; genus Rehmannia; species Rehmannia glutinosa. The sequence goes on from CM071926.1 coordinate 14,975,819, forward strand.
GGTTACATCTGTATTTATGTGATACTTTTGATTTAGTCGATGAATGACAATAACCTGTAGTGACTTACAAAATTAAAATAGTTAATTGTTATATTTATTAAGAATTTAGCATATTAGCATTTTCTAATAAAATAATTAGTTTTTGGTAGGGTGTCCATTTAAATAGTTATTTAAATATTCATATAATTATAAATTTTTATATAAATAAACGGGTTTTAGACGGGTACGGGTAGTACGCGGGTATCAGGAAATGTATTTGGGATGGGTATGGGTAATAGATGTAATTTTTAATCGGGTTTGGGATGTGTTAGGAATTTTATTGTTTAGATTTTGATGAATGCCATGTAAAACTTAGAATAGAAAGTTGGCACCCCAATTCTTGCTTTGTAAAATGCATTGTAATGAATAGAGTGGCCAAGGCGAGTCAAGACAGCCTACGCCCTAACATGCAAGAAGACAATCAAGATGGAAGGAAGACTCTTTGTGAGACAGTGAGTGTGGCAAAGAAGAGTAGACGGGAACTCTCTTTGAAGAAGCGGTGAGATGCGGTGAGTGGAGCATCATCAAGTCACTCTAGAAAAGCCAAGTCTCAAGTTGAAGTGGAAAGAGTCATCCATGATTGGAAGTCGACTCTAAGTCACCTGGGGAAAGCAAGGAAATGCAATCAAGTCGAGATAATCTATAAAAGAACCGTTACGTAAATCAAGAGATTTACTTAAACAAGTAATATCTCCATACCACCTTTCTCGGAGTGCTCACCCCGAAGCGTGCAAATGGAATGAACTAATGGGAAGCACTACACCGTGTCGAACTCGAAAAGGTGAAAGAACAATTCATACGAGGAAATGGCAATTCCAAGAAGCGCAAGCCAACGATCGCAAATGACTTTCAAAAATAAGCCTATCTCTTCAACGAGCAAATTTTTGAAAGTTCACTATAAAAGGCCGAGGAGTTTGTTTGAGAGAGGATGATGCATGAATGACACATACGTGAGATACACAAGCACATTAGAAAAATGAAACAATCTCAATCCTCAAGCCTACATTTCAAGTACATCAATCCAACACTCACCGTGAAGGAAAGAGAACTTCAATCGGTTGAAGAGAAAATATCGAAAACAAGGGGTCTACATTCCGGGAAGGATTGTAGAAAGGTTCAAGGTTGAACCAAGTCTTAAGCCTTTGGAGGGCTTCGTGATCAAATCCAAAGAGCTTGAGCAAGTGAGTGTAGTAGCAAAGGCAAGCGCCTGTGAAGAAGTTGAGTCGCACGGGAAGCCACGGTGAGTGATCAAGGCGTCTCGGTGATCGAGTCCCTAAGGATCAAGTTTGTTGTGATCAAGACTTGTATCCGGACTGTTACCACTTTGTAAACCGATCATTACTTAGTGGATTCCTCCGGGAGTTGGAGAAGAGAGGAGTAGAAGAATTACCCCATCTTGAACCTCTATAAAAACTTTCTTGTGTCATTTACATTTCAAAGCATTTACATTCCCCGCACTTTTAATCGCTTATATCTCACGATAAATTTGCTATCCATTTGATAATTTACAAGTACTAAATCAAGCTCTAATATCTTGCTTAATCAAACTTAAGGGTGTTAAGTCTTCCAATGAAAATAAAACCACGGTGAGTTAAATTGTAGCCAACAAAGTGAGTTACTCCATCAACAGCTCAATTGAGTCTGTTGAGAGATTAACTCTCTTGAGTGACTAATTCGATTGTCCATCAAGGGACGGTGTGTAGAATTAACTCTGTAGATTTAAAAGGACTAAATCGAAAATTTGGTAAGGTTTATTCAACCCCCCTTCTAAACCTTACACTTACACCCCTTGGGACCTACAAGTGGTATCGGAGCGGTTGGTTCATTGAACCCTCCGCACCGGTTCTTGAACTAGATCTCTAAACTTTTCAAAGTCCGCTTTAGTACTTGAACTTTTATAACTCTTCTTTATCATTAAAAGTCATTATCATGGAAGCAAATTTGACACGCATCCCTATGTTCACTATTGAGGAATTTGATGATTGGAAAATTCGTATGCGAGGCTCATCTATCAAAGATTACATGATGAGATGTGGATAGTAATAGAAGATGGGCCTCTACAAATATTAAAGGTGAACACAAATTGCACGAAGAGTTGCGGTGAAGGAGAAGAAGATCTTTGCTCCCGGACAGTCATGGTTGAAAAACCAAGAACTCGAGTGGACAAATGATGACATAAAAAGATACAACCTGGACAATGTAGCCAAGGACATCCTCTACAAAACCTTGGACAAAGCCATGTTCAACAAAGTCAAATCATGCAAAACGGCTAAAGAAATCGGGATAAGCCGACATTGATTTGTGAAGGCTCGAAGAGCAAATCAAAGAAAACAAATTATCGGTGGCGGTACAAAAATTTGAAAACTTTAAAATGATCTCGGAGAAAACCTGGATCAACTAGACGCGTTTTCTGTAAATCACAAATGAGCTGTCTACACTTGGAAATGAATATACACAGAAGGAAATGTGTATGAAAATCCTAAAAAGTCTTCCAATTTGAATGGGAAATGAAAGACATCCATGGATTATTCTCGGACCTCAAAGCCTACGAGTTTGAGCCGAGAAGAAAAGACCAGAAGAAGACAGTTGTACCCAAAACAATTTGCTCTAATTGTTAAAGATGGGAAGAAAGTCGAGGTCAAAGAGGCAATTGACCCGGAAGAAATAGCCACGATGGTTAAAAGATTTAACAAGTTCTTTAACAAGAACTACAAGAAAGGAAAGGGTGAATCTTCCGAGAAGACACTCGGCTCCTCCAAATCAGGGAAGACAGGCCAACCAAGAGAACAGATCATCAAAAAGTTGAGTATCAAAGGGCCGACAACTCAAGAATAGAAAGAGTCGATCAAAAAGTCTGAATATCTATGTTGGAACTGTAGACAACCAGGTCACTATGCCATTATTGCTCATATCCTCGTAGTCAACAAGTACAGAGATGAAGAAGAAAGAAAGATCTTGAGAGAAAGAAGACAAGAAAGGAAAAAGGCAATGATGGGCTGCGAGAGATGCTTTAAAAAAAGTCAGTCGGAGACAGTGATTGATTGAGAGAGCGATGAAGCCGACTACTCAAGTGACTCGAAGAAGAAGCCCCGATCCGCTTAATGGCCAAAGAACAAGATCAAGAAGATGAGGTACAATCTAACTCAACAAACTCGACACTAATGACATGTGATGATCGTGACACACTCACTTCATCACCTACAGATCTTTATGATTCATTAAGCAAAATGATGAAAGATTTTGAACACATTAAATCCTCACACACATTGTTGAATGAGGAAAACAAATTTACTCAAAAGTCAAAACTCAAAGTCGACTAAGGAGCCGAGTACTCTAAGTCAAATATTTGTTGAGAATGAAAGGTTAAAGGTGAAAATGCTAAACTAGTAGCGAGAAATTGCCGCTATAGAAAAGATGGAAAATGACCTCAAAAATGTTATTGCCTCATTCACTAAGGCATCTAAATCATTGGATGATCTTATTATGAGTCAAAAGAATGTGGAGACAAGACAGCTTAGGATTTAATTCCTCGTGCCATGTCAAACCTCAAGAATAATGTTGGAAAAAGGATCTTCAAGTCATGAAGAGTCCGAAAAATCCAAAACTCTAAATGGTGCACACACATTCACTCCAAAGCACAATACTAAGCAAACCGGCCTTGGTTACAAAGGGAAAGGAAAACGGCCAGTTGAGTGTCTTGAAAAAGGATGAGAAGAGATTCGGCCGAGTCCTCAAAGCAAACTCCTAACAAAAATACTCGTAAAAAGGAAGCGAGCTACCAAAAATCCCGAGAAAATCCATAAAAGAAATACATATGATGGGAATGGTAGAAAATATCCAAGCCAAGCCGATTGGAATAATGTGAACTATCAAAGATAGACTTATGGAATATAAGCCCAAATGGCAAAGGCCTAGAACTCAAGAAAGGCCATTCCAAAAGTATAAGAGCTTTCATCAAAGACACACATATGCACCTAGGCACTACACTCAAAAACACCAAAATTACCCAAGGAAGGCAATTGCTAAAACACATATGCAGCATACGAGACAAAAGAGACAATTTTGTATGAACCTAGAATCCCCAAGCAATTTGCCAGGATTAATTATGATTATGGCACGATAGATGGCAACCCCTTAGAGTCAAATCATTTGGCTATAGGTTGGTTGGATCATCTTACAATTCTAACCCCTCGGGACCCGGACAAGTATGGGTGCCTAAAACTTAATTTCCTTGATTGCGGGTTCAAGGAATAAAGTGAGTGCCAAGGAACCTGGTACATGGATAGTGGTCGCTCGGACATATGACAGAAATAAGAGAAATCTGTCAAAATTCAAGGAAGTCAAAGGAGCAAAAGTCATATTTGGAGGAAATGAAGCTCCTGGTGAAATAAGAGGCATTGGATCCATCAAGAGGAATGGATTAGAAATCACAGATGTTGCATATGTTGAAGGACTCAACTTCAACTTCATCGAGTATCGATCGGCCTACGTGACAAGGGCTACAATGTTGGATTCAACATGGGTATATGCCAAATCAAGGATATTGAATCAAATGAAGTTGTGATGCAAGGATGTAGTAGACGAGAAGAATATGTATGTAGTGGATTGGTCAACCGCAACACCCAAAGACTGCCTCTACTAAAAAAGAGTATCAAGATCAAGTTGTGGCACAAAAGCCGAGTCACCTGAATTTCAAAACAATTAACAAGGCAAGCAAGGAGCCATCTTGTAGAAGGACTTCCGGACTCGAAGTATACAAGAAGGAGAGTATGTGTGATGCATGTCGAAGGGAAAACAAATCAAGTCGTCATTCAAAGAAAAGACATGCCCATCCTCAACAAGGATATTGCAGATCGCTTCATATGGATCTATTTGGGTGGAACCGGCCAAAGATAAGTGGAAAGAAATACACCTTGGTGGTAGTAGATGACTACTCAAGATATACATGGACAATATTCATGTGCAAGAAGAAAGAAACTCTACAAAAACTACCACGGTGATGAAGAGGATTCAAAATGAGAAGAGTCAAACCATTATCAAAATAAGATCGGATAGAGGAACTAAGTTTGTCAATGAAATAATAACTCAAGATCTTGTATTGAGAATGGTATTGGTCATGAACTATCAGCAAGGACTCCACGCGTGAGAATGGAGTTGCGAAAGAAAGGAAGAACCCTCAAAGAAGCAAAGAAGGACCATGTTAGTCAAGCGGGGTTACAAAAAGATTTTGGGTCAAGCAATCAACACAACTTGCTACACCCAAAACGGATGTATGATAAACAAACGGTGACAAAGACTCCTATGAGATCCGGATGGAAGAAAACCAAATGTTGCATATTTGAGAATATTTGGATGTAAATGCTTCATTCACAACAATGGCAAAGACAACCTAAAGGCTTTTGATGCTAAAGTCGATGAGGTATCCTCTTAGGATACTCATTGAAAGCAAAGCCTGAGAATACTCAACAAAAGAACTATGGTTACAGAGGAATCCATTCATGTAGTATTCGATGAACCAAATGTAAATGGAGAAGACATTGAAGAGTCGGTGATAAATTTGAATCATCCAATCATACTGTAAGAGTCTATCTTGTCAAGTCAAGCCGGGATTATCAATTCGAGAAGAAGATGAGACAATTTGAATCTCAAAAGCGGTGGAAAATTTGCGGCTAAATGACCACGAAAGAGTGACCAAGAACAGAACACACCGCAAGTCGATCAATCCGCCTAACTTACTCCAACTGATGTAAGATGGCCGAGAGACCATCCACGAACTTGTCATTGGAGATATAAGAGAAGGTGTCAAGACAAGATCCGAGAACTCAACAAGAAGCAATGTTCACATGCTTCATTTCGCAAATAGAGCCCAAAGATATGTCACAAGCATTGGACGACACACATTGGATTCAAGCTATGCAAGAAGAGTGAATCGGTTTGAGAGAAATAAAGTATGGGAACTAGTGCAAAGACCCATACATCAAAATGTTATTGGAACCAAATGGGTATTCGAAATAAGATGAACGAGGAAGGAAGGCTGCGTGGTAAGAAACAAAGCAAGATGGTAGCCAAAGGATATTGCCAAGAAGAAGGGATAGATTTTGATGAAACATTTGCCCCTGTAGCAAGATTGGAAGCTATAAGGATGTTTTTGCCTTGCCTGCGACTCACAAGAATTTCAATGTATATCAAATGGATGTGAAAAGTGCATTCCTAAATGGTTTATTGGAAGAAGAAGTGTATGTTGAACAACCTCCAGGATTTGAGCAGAAGACTCTTGGAGACAAGGTATACAAACTCAAGAAAGCCTTGTATGGATTGAAACAGGCACCCGAGCATGGTATGATACCCCGTCACAATTCCTAATCGAAAATGGATTCACAAAAGGAAAAGTAGATAGAACACTTTTCGTAATTCAAGACAAGAAGAGTATCTTGCTTGTTCAAATATATGTGGATGATATCATTTTTGGATCCACTAACAAAGAGCTATGTGAAAAATTTTCAAACCTCATGCAAAGTAAATTTGAAATGAGCATGATGGGGAGAGCGACATTCTTCCTTGGACTTCAAGTGAAACAGTGAAGGATGGAACCTTCATAAGTCAAACAAAATACACCGAGACTTAATGAAGAAGTTTGGTATGGAAGATAAGTCTTCCGTAAAAATACCAATGAACACATCATCAAAATGGACATGGATGCGGATGGCAAGCACTGTAGATCAAACAAAATACGAGCACTTATTGGATCATTGCTCTATCTCATAGCAAGCAAGGCCGGACATCACCTTTTCTTTGTAGGTGTATGTGCAAGATTTCAATCTGCTCCTAAAGAGAGCCATATAATGAGCCTAAGAGAATATTGAGATATTTGAAAGGAAGCCAAGAAGTAGGCCTATGGTATCCAAAGGAAGGTGGATTCAAGCTAATTGGCTATTCGGACTCGACTATCTTTGGATGCGAGTGGACGGAAGAGCACTTGAGGCACATGTCAAATGCTAGGAAACAAACTAATTTCCTGGTTTAGCAAGAAGCAAAACTCAATAGCCACCTCTCTGGTGAGGCGAGAATACATAGTTTGGGGCATTTGTTGTGCCCAAGTCCTATGGATGAGACAAGAAATGAGAGACTATGAAGTTGAAGAGAAAGAAATTCCAATCATGTGTGATAACACAAGTGCCATTGCAATCACTCAAAATCTGTGTTGCACTCAAGAACAAAACATATTGATGTCGGATATCATTTCATAAGAGATCATGTTGAAAAGAAGGACATTGTCTTGGAATATATCTCAACCGATAAACAACTAGCCGACATCTTCACAAAACCATTATGTGAGTCAAGATTTGAAGAACTCAAGCATGAGTTGGGTTTAATTGAGTGGTGACACTCGGACGAATCAAAGAAGAGAATTAGAATAGAAAAGGAGTGAAAAGAAAAAAAAAAAGTAAATCATTTCAAGAATCACCAGATCGGAAAAAGACTACATCAAGTCGGTGATATTTGAGTCACTAAGAGAACGCGAGGAGTAGAGTTAAATCGCCTAAGAGATAAGTTGAATAACTTATGAGCAAAGTGACAAAAACGCAATCGTTTTTGACTTAGCGGGAATGTTTTAAGGGAACACGCCAAAGATAATGATGATGTGTACGGACATAAAGCCGCACACTAAGCTTATGATTGGATATAAATCTTTGCCGCATTAAATACGAGGCGTGAAATGCTCAATAGGCGCGAAATCCAAGCCGTTGATTTCGATCACAATTCAAAACCGCCCGCACGCCCTTTCATAAACCATATTTAAACCATTTTCGCCCGTTTTCTCTCTCACACTTCTAAAACTGTTCATCTTTTTCTCTCAAAAGCAAAGGCAAACTACTCTCGAAACCCTATCAACCTTCAAATCAATTTCGAGATTTTTCTTGATATAATTCGAGAAATGGCACCAACTTATGACTTTACTAAGTTAGGAAAGCAAATCCACACCGGTTCAACGGTGGATTTCGACGGAATGGTGAAGCAGGGTCCGACGACACCCTGGTGAAGAAAATTGCCGAGAAGTTGGAAACGTCAGGACTAAAACCGTTTCTAACGCTGGAATATCCGATGACCTATGTGGAGGAGGTCGCACAATTCTACGTGAATGCCGAGATTCACGATGAAGGAATCAAGTCATCTATTCACGGGAAGCGGTGACTACTATCACCGCCAAGGATTTGGTGAATATTGCTCACTACTACCAGGTGAAGGAGCATCCGAGATCAAAAAGAAGCGATGTAAACTTGGCCGATGCATGGAAAGAAATAGCCAAGTCCGACTTTTTGCCGATAAAATAATATACACAAAGACAAACAAGAGATATTTGAAGGAGGATTATCACAAGTTGTTGGATATAGTTGCCAAATGTATCGACATCAAATTTGGCAACTTTGACCAAATCAAAGGCAAAGGCAAAGCGATTGTGATGGGTGCAATCATCGAAGAAAAAAGAAGATAAACTGGCTGAGTTTATCTCTGATTCTCTGCTTAACGTGGGGAACAAGTCCTTCAAAGAAGATGGCACATTTGGAGGATCCTGGGATATGGCCTGGTGATTGGCCGGCTATTGGAGGTGAAAGGAGTCCCTCTTCGACATGGGAAGGCTTTCCATGTTAACAAGAGGATGTTCGAGCAAACCTCTGCGGCGCACGAAGAGAGCTTACGCCAAGAGAGCGACACCGGTGAGGGGGAATCGGTGACCCCAAGAAGATACAAATACCGCTTCCTCTCCGGCCTAAGAAGAAAAGCCCTGCGAATGCCAAGAAGAATCGCCCCCTGCAAAGAAAGAAAACCAAACATGCTCCCGCCCGCATCGAGTCACCCCCAGCAGCCGTGTCACCTACCCCGCCTAGCCGGTCGAGAAGGACTCACAATTGCCTTCTCCGATCGTCAAAAGGAGGAGAATCGACAAGCCAAGACGGCTCCTCGTAAACAAACACCAAGACCGCCCCCGCCCCAAGACTCGAGAGGACACCGCCTCGAACAGAAATTCCCCTGGTACAAACCAGAGACGAAGAAGACTCGTCAAGCGATCGAACAGAGAAACCAGTGAGTCGATTACTCGCCTAGCATAAATACGGAGACTACCGGAGAAGTAGAGTCTCCAGATGTAGTTGATGAAACACCAAGTCTCTGAAGGCGATCAGAGAGGCAACCCAAAGACGCAGATTGTAGCTCACACAGTGAAACACAAGAAGAACCAGCCCAAGCGGATAGTGATGTAATGATCCTATCTCCACCTTACCCAGACATCCAAAATCGTCTGCGTGAGTGGAGAAAATGGAAGTTGAGCAAGTCAAGGGAACAGTTCCAACGGCCCGAGTTCATAGAAGAAGAAGAGGAATCGCTAAATTTCCTTGGACTAACTCATCGTGCTCCAAAGACTTGATGAGGACAAGCGCCAGACATCCCGCAAATCTCCAAGGACGGGGGAGAGAGCAAAGCAAGTGAAGAAGCCGAAGCACGTGAGAAGGCAAGCATCCGCCCTATCTCCGGCACCACGTAACACACACATCCTCTCCTTGATGTCTTCTCGAAAGTGACGAGGAACAGGAGAATCTTTGAATGCCGCCCACGAAGAGTTGCAAATGCGCAAGCATTGCACGAATCAAGAATCCTTCACGAGCAAAAAGATCGATGGAGGGACCAGGAGAGTCCTCGAACACACCGAAATCGATCCAATGGGAGTGGTTCAAAGCAAATAGCCACTGATGTTCTTCGCTACCACTTCCCACTCACTCGGAAGAAGGCAATAAGGAAATGGCGATGAAACGGGACAATGGGGACCCCAATCGAGCCAACCCCTATTGAAGGTGTGCTACCACCGCCCCAACGGTGAACCATTAATCAAAACAGCCGGGAGTTTGGAGACGAGTGACCCCACTCCAAGTCACTCGGTGGTGCGCCGAGGGGAACTCTCCCCCGGCTGCAGCAAGGTCGGAGGATCTGCAGATGACTCGACAAAGAATTAAGGAGGCGAAGAAGAGAAATTACAATCACAAGAAGAACAACAAGTTGCCATCAACGAAGCTCGAGGCGATTGAGATGTCTCACCGAGGTGCCAACCGCTACGAAGGCTAATGACGCCGCCGATGCGGTCGAGGCACATGAAGGGACAGCCCGGGAGTTAACACTCAGGCGATGAAAGTGCAATCCATGGGGTTGAGACTCCAATGGATGCCACTGTAGAAGACCCTAAGACAGTGACACTTTGTCGAAAGGGAGGACAGGCCTCGCAGCAGAGAGACCGCTGGAGGTAATGAAGGCCCACGGGAGGTTGAGACTTCCGGGGGTAAAGAAAGCTCGCGAGAGAACATCCCTCCCGCTATCATCGACCCATCCGAGAAGGAGATCGCGCACTTCATGATTCCCAGGACAACCCCGATGTCACACTCGGGATCGGAAGGCGAAAGAAGAAGCGAGTCATCCCCATGCCAAATCCAAAAGACTCATTTGCGGGTGTTCCAAGCACGAGTAAGTCGATCCCAAGACTACTCGTCAAACTTTTAACTTTGATGATGAGCCACCAATGGAAATCTCATCATCGTCCGATGACGCTCCGATAAGGCCGAGGACCGAGTCTCATCGAAATGGAAAAACCAATTTGAGACCAACGGTTGTTAAGACATTTGAGGCTCGGCAAGCTTCGGGTCTACTTCACAACAAGACCCGGCTCAACAAGAGACCACTGCGCGAGCTCCTCAAGCTGCGCAGCAGATCGATTCCTAAAAGAACTTCACGCGCACCGCTCATCATCGAACATATCCCGGTCGGCGGTGATGAATCTTTTGTAGAATCTTTCCCTTTCTCACCGGAGATACCGAGAACTCCACGAAGAGTCGAGAAAATGAGCAAGCACGCTATCACAGACCACCTCCTGTTTTTCACTCAGGCACCATTGTTCCGGCCGATTTTGATTTCGATTTGTATGGCCATCACCGCAATGAAGAATTGAAGTTCGAGAAGTGTTCAAGGCACTCTTTCCGAGGTTGAACGGATGGAGAGGCATCAGGCCTCTTTGGACATGCGCTGGACAACAGAGATGCCAACCTTACGGTGACTTGAGAGGCATCACGGTCGAGGATAAGGGAATGGTGGCAAGCAGCAATCAATGCGTGTGGAACGGTGAGATACTTGAACTTTGTTCAACAAGGCTTTGGTGTGGAGAGTGAAAATGTTGATGCAAAAACGAAGTTGAGAGAACACATTGAGCATATGCATGAAGCTCACACCGCCGAAATCAAGCCGCTGCGTGAGCAAAATACAAATGATATCGACGTTTGGAAGAACACATGACTAGAAAATTGCCTTCTCATGGGTGAGATGAAGCGATTTCCTTGAGAATCCAACGCTACTAGATCGAATTCCGTCTTGCGCATACAACGCAATGAGACTTGAAGCGAGTAACTCAACCATCGAAGACTTCGACTTCATGCTTGCCAAAGATGTTCCCTGGGGTTCCTCTATCCTTTGATGATGCCAAAAAGGGGAAGAGGAATACCTTAAAGCAAAAAAGAAAATCAAGGAAAGGAAAGGAGGTGAGAAGGAACAACCGAGAAGGGAAAATCATTGAGGAAGTCTTGAAACAGAAGAAAGGAAAGCTTGTTGAGGGGGAAGGATCGCAGAGATGTGACATTAATGATTGCACAAACCCCCAACAAGGTCCTCACGGTGACATTATAAGCGACAAACTCCCGTGACTCGCCACTCCAACACTCTGTATGTATCTGGGCCGAAGAGAAAAACAATTGAAGCGGGGATGAAGGAAGTGGAAGGAAGAATGGATGCGAGTGATGAACATCTTGAAAGAACATGGAGGCATTCGGTTACAGAGACACGTATGCCATTTCGATGTCGGGACGAGCCACGATCGGTTGACGAATTCAAAACGCTCGAATCAAGGATATTTTGCAAATATGTCCATGGCTCAAGCTTGGGACTTGTCTTTGGGAAAATGGTCTCGCCTTATGTGAAGAAGAAGCCGACACAGCGAGACTTCCGATCACTCTCTTTGGTCACTCATTGGTCACTCATTTGGAAAAGAAGACCACAAGACAAAGATATACGCCCCAGAGGTAGAGGAAGAAGCAGAGTGGAGGAAGAAGCTTGGACCCAGCCTCGCCCAAGAATATTGAATACGTAGATCCGGAAAGAAATGAGGGATCTCTTTGGGTGGGCTTGACCAAGTAGCAAATTTAAAAGTGGCTAAATCTAACGCCGAGTATGCAAAGAGATTAGAAGAAGAAAACAAGAGACAAACTCGGCTATGGCGGGAGAGACAGGAAAGAATAAGAAGAGATGAAGTGCCCAGGAAAGCATATGAGAAGAAAAAAAGGCAAATGATTTGACGAGAAAAAAAGAGAAGAAGAGAAGAAGATCTCGATCAAGATGAAAGAAGGAGACAATGCGAAGGAGATGAAGTGTTGTTTGCCCAACCCTTTGTGTAGTTTATCATGTAATTACATACAATGTAAGTCTTACGTAATAAAGCTATAATTTTTTTTTGTTGAAGACAATTATATACTCGGATACACCTTGTAAAAATCGTGTTAAGTACAAAATGATATGATCAATAAAAAGATTGACTCTGCAAGATACATTCTATGTCAATACACTATCAGACGTATGTATCTTTGTTACTTGCATCTTTGTACGGTTTAAGTTTTGGCATCATCAAAAAGGGGGAAATTGTTAGGAATTTTATTGTTTAGATTTTGATGAATGCCATGTAAAACTTAGAATAGAAAGTTGGCACCCCAATTCTTGTTTGTAAAATGCATTGTAATGAATAGAGTGGCCAAGTCGAAAGTCAAGAACGATTACGCCTAACATGCAAGAAGACAATCAAGATGGAAGGAAGACTCTTGTGAGGCAATTGTGAGTGTGGCAAAGAAGAGTAGACGGGAACTCACTGAAGAAGAAGCGGTGAGATGCTGGTGAGTGGAGCATCGGTCAAGTCACTCTAGAAAAGCAAGTCTCAAGTTGAAGTGACGGAAGAGTCATCCATGATTGGAAGTCGACTCTAAGTCACCTGGGAAAGCAAGGAAATGCGATCAAGTCGAGATAATCGTAAAAGAACCGTTGCAGTAAATCAAGAGATTTACTTAAACAAGTAATATCTCCATACCACCTTTCTCGGAGTGCTCGATCCCGAAGCGTGCAAATGGAATGAACCAATGGGAAGCACTACACCGTGTTAGAACTCGAAAAGGTGAAAGAACAATTCATACGAGGAAATGGCAATTCCAAGAAGCGCAAGCCAACGATCGCAAAGTGACTTTCAAAAATAAGCCTATCTCTTCAACGGGCAAATTTTTGAAAGTTCACTATAAAAGGCCGAGGAGTTTGTTTGAGAGAGGATGATGCATGAATGACACATACGTGAGATACACAAGCACATTAGAAAATCGAAACAATCTCAATCCTCAAGCCTACATTTCAAGTACATCAATCCAACACTCACTGTGAAGGAAAGAGAACTTCAATCGGTTGAAGAGAAAAATATCGAAAACAAGGGGTCTACATTCCGGGAAGGATTGTAGAAAGGTTCAAGGTTGAACAAGTCTTAAGCCTTTGGAGGGCTTCGTGATCAAATCCAAAGAGCTTGAGCAAGGTGAGTATAGCAAGCAAAGGCAAACGCCTGTGAAGAAGCCGAGTCGCACGAGAAGCCACCGGTGAGTGATCAAGGCGTCTCGGATCGAGTCCCTAAGGATCAAGTCAAGTTGTTGTGATCAAGACTTGTATCCGGACATTACCACTTTGTAAACCGATCATTACTTAGTGGATTCCTCCAGGAGTTGGAGAAGAGAGGAGTAGAAGAATTACCCCATCTTGAACCTCTATAAAAACTTTTTCTTGTGTCATTTACATTTCAAAGCATTTACATTCCCGCACTTTTAATCGCTTATATCTCACGATAAATTTGCTATCCATTTGATAATTTACAAGTACTAAATCAAGCTCTAATATCTTGCTTAATCAAACTTAAGGGTGTTAAGTCTTCCATTTGAAAATAAAACCACATGGTGAGTTAAATTGTAGCCAACAATTTGAGTTACTCCATCAACAATTTCGGTGAGTCTGTTGAGAGATTAACTCTCTTGAGTGACTAATTCGATTGTCCCATCAAGGACACATCGTGTAGAATTAACTCTGTAGATTTAAAAGGACTAAATCGAAAATTTGGTAAGGTTTATTCAACCCCCCTTCTAAACCTTACACTTACACCCCTTGGGACCTACAGGATGGGTACGGGTAGTATAAATATTATAGGGTTCGGGTATGGATAACCTTAAATGGATGGGTATCATACCCATTGCCATCCCTAATTATAACCAAATAAATTAAAAATATTATAGAAACAACATGAATAAAAAACACAATTCAATTTTTGATCAAATGCATGAAAACATAAAAAACATGGAAACAACCAAGAAACAATATAGAAACAAACCAGAAATAATATACAAAGCACTATATGAGCAAAAATAGTTAAAAATAGGTAACAATAAATTGCATTTAAACTTCGTAAACTATGCGGAAACAACAATGAAACATCAGAACAACATTAAAAACGGTATGAAAATAACCCAGAAACACCATAAAAAATATTAAAAATACCACATGAATAAAAAGAGCTTACAAATAGGTAAAAACTGTATTTACACATTGAACACTACATGGAAACAACAAAAAAATTATTTGAACAACATTAAAGATATTATAGAACAACACTAAAACAATATATAGAAACAATGTACAAAATAATACATGAACAAAAAATAACATACAAAATAGGTAAAAATTATTTTGAAACATCGAAACAACATAAAAATAAAGAAACAAATTTAAACAACATCGAAATAACATATATAACGTATAAAATAATACAAGAACAAAAAAACGTAAAAATAATCAAAAAATATGCAGGATCATAAAAAAAGGAAAAAAAATAGGTACAAAAATGATAGGAGCGTATTTTGTGATATGTTTACCGGAAAGAGGGTATTTTATGTAATTTTCCCTAAGAAAAAAGTGCTGCCCAGTTTTCTTATGGTACTAATTTAAATCGTCATGAATATAGTCCACTCCAACTTATTTTTTAAAGGAGATCATTATTTAACAAACTCCTTTAATTTGATGATTTTAATAAAAAAAACTTTTCATTGATAATATCTTAAATTCTCCACAATCTTGTTTTATTTAAACATTTTTTTAAATAAGATCTAGAATCCCATAAGCTCCAAAGAATATATTATATAATATAAAAGTTTATAAGAATTTTTATATAAACTCTAAAATTAAATATTCTACAAATGAACTCTTAAACCATACTCATATGTGTTTGTTACTAGGGGTGTCAATTTGGGTTGGGTCCGGGTTCGTGGGTCCGGGTTCGCAGGTTTGCGTGTAAGAAACAATCGACCCGAACCCTGACCTGTTTAATTATTCGTGTCAGAATCTTGAACCCATACCTGACCTGCTTATTTCACAGGTAACCCGGACCGACCCGCGTAACCCGTCTAATAAAATTATTTTTTATATACATTTAATAGTTTTAACTGAATAAATTTATTTTTTTTAAATCAATCACTATCATACACTATTCAATCAATAAAAAATATCACAATTCACAACATACAAAAAGAAATAACATAATTGCATAAATAACATAACATACTAATCATATTTTAAGGACAATATTAAAAAAGACATGCATAATAATAACAAATACATAATTAAGGAGGTTTTATCATTTAATTTTTAAGGATATGTCTTGTTTGTTGTTTTTTCTTACAATTAATTATTTACTTAATTTTCTTTTAAATTTACAAACGGGTTAGACGGGTTAAATGGGTCATAGTAGGTTGACCCGGACCCGACCTGTTTAATTGGCAGGTTATTCGGGTTCGACCCAATTTCGACTTGGACCCACGAAGCCTGGACCCATATCCATTAATTTCGTCTTAAGTTCGTGTCGGGTTTGCGTGTCGGGTCTGAGATTGACACCCCTATTTGTTACACACCATTCATGTCACTCCCCCCTACCTTTTATTTATCATTTGAAACCAAGAAGGAAAAAAAAATCTCCAGTTGACAAAATAAATCGCAAGTGTAATTGTATCGATTTGAGGTAGTCAACTTGTTCAATAACACTTCTTTCTTCCATGGATAGAATGAATCTTAAGTATTGGAAAATTGGGGACAAAATTTATGATTCGGTACTCTTATTCAACGTTGTCGACAGACGGACTAGCCGACTAGAGGCCAAACCAGGGCAATTCTAAGTATAAAATACGAGAACAAGTTGAAACCTATAGCTGAAAAGTGAAAGTGTGAACATATAGAATATTTCAGTGTTCATAGCTGTAAAACTTTGTTTTGATACTGTTGAATATAGAATATTTTGTCTCCACCGCTGAAGGAGACAATGACTAAGGACTTTTTTTTAATGCTTGAGGATTTTAATATAAAAATTTTAAATTTATAATAATAAATTTATTAAATATTTTTGGATAGTTCATATCCTTCAGCTCATATTTTGAGTTATTTATTGTGTTAGATTTAAGTTCATCTTACACGAGTCATTTGAAATCGTTTTCCCAAATTTTCCTTCCAAATCCAAATCATTTTATCCAAATTTAACATTTTAAATAAATATTATATGACTCCATGAGTATTATTCACTTTTCAAAATAAGATAAAATAACACGATCGGATCCACACAATTTGAATGTGTTTCGAACGAGTATTATTCACTTTTGCTTGGCTCTTGCATACAAGCTATAATCCACCTATGTGCACCATCAATTTGGGATGTATTGACGCGGGCGACTAGCGTCCACTTAAGAAGTATCGTTCGTTTTGATAGTTTGACCAACCTTACAATTTTATTTGAAAATAATTCCTTAACTAAAAAAAAAAAAGAAACTCTATTTTTACTTCTAAGTCACGATCCACTCGCTTAGTATATGTATATCTCGTTGCTGATTGTTTTAATGGAAGAATCAAAGGTTAGGTGATACTTGCACATCATTTCTTTAAGAGATGATTGGAATTATCCTTTTGTTGGGGGCACCAGGGTTGAGGTGGCACACCCCACCGACACAACTTGACGTACACCACATGGAAATTGGAATTAGGTACTTGCACTACTAGTACCCACTTTGTTGTCTTGATTATTCTTCTATCTTATATATGAATGGAAAATTTAATGCTATCTTGTAGTTTTCATTTTTTTTGTTGGGTAAAAATGGTAGGTTTACTGTTTCAGAAAATGGCTATGTATTTGGATGTATTTGGATGTGTCGAGGCATGTATTTGATACAGTCTCTGCAAGACGAAAACGCCCCGTATACTAAGTGCTTATGGTTCCGGTACTCATCCCTAAGATACGACTTTTCTATTTCGAACTTACAGCACTCGTAAACTCGAAACTACAGAGAACAAAGGAAGTGAATGAAATTTTCAGGCTTTTGAACTGGAGGTAATGTCAATATGCTCTAATGCAATGACCGATTATTAGGCTGATATCTTGTGTTTTTCGTATGTAATTTCATCTGTAGGGGGTTCTAATTTATAGGCATCAGGTGCCCGTACGAAAAGATCATGTTTCAATGTTTCGACTTGATGCACGACCCGACGCACAGGCCGTGCGTCCGCCAATACTTGGATGCGAAGCACTTCAGTTGGAAATTCTTTAATTAATTAATTAAAACAAATTAATTATTAATTTTAAAGATTTTTGGTCCAAAAAGAATAAGGGCCTTGAAGCCCAAGCCCAAGCCCAGACCCACGACCCGCGACCCTCAACCCACGACCCGGGCCGGGCGGCTGGTGGGCGACGGCGACGCATGTGTGCTTTGAACCAAACCCACAAGCATGTAGGTCCTCACCCCTTTAAAAACTTGGGTGCCTCCAAGGGCCCAAACTCATAAGTCCAACTTGGCATTTATAAAGTGAGCAAACTCTGTCTCCTCTTTCTATGTGGGATGGAGCATTTCTCCTTCCCCACATTTTCCATTTTTCATACCATTTTCTAGTTTTAAGTGGCTATCTTCTAGCATTAATTTCTTATTCACCCGGAATTGGTTTTGAGAAATTCCAAATGCTATTCTCATCTACTCTCTTAGTAGAATTGTTACAAATAATTTAATTCCATTTTTCACTAATGGACCCACTTAATTATTTGGTCAAAATCGGGTCAACACCCATTTTACCAAACAAATTCCAACATTTTTTTCGATCCACAGTATCTCTACACCAGTCGGGGCACATACCCCTCACTTTCTTCAAATTATGGGACATATATCCTTTCAGGGATGGTCCTAATCTGGGGGGAGGAAGGGCAAGCCCAACCCCTCACTCCAAGTTAGTCAAAACTTGAACACAGGACCTTGAAGTTGCAATTACAACTTCAAGACCGCTAGGCCAACCCTTGGGGGTTGTAAAATTTAAAATTTCAAACTTGTAAAATTGGGATACTTTGGTTGTGATTGGTTGTGTTTTCATTCCGTTCACTTTCATTTTCCGAGAGAAAAATGGTGAATTTCTTTTTTAAAAGTGGAAGTTGGATGTGTAGAGAAAAAATAATGATTGTGTTGATTTGATAGATAATCTTTTAGAGATGTTGATTGTTTGTGAAATTTTTGGGGAAAAATAATGTAAAATATAATATAAGAAAAATGAATAAAAATAAAAAATTGATCCAAAAATAGACAATATGGATATCATTTATACCTTTTGTTATCAAAATTAAGAGAAAAATAATAAAAAAAATGATAAATCAAAGAAATTATCATAATTCTTTATATGAATTAGGGAGGAGAGAGAAATAAATAATATCATTGGGAGTAGGTCTCTTGCAAGACGGTCACATCGTGCGACAGATTGCATTTTTAGAGTAAAAAGTGATACTTTTAAGGGTAAAATTCACTTTACCCCCTTCTACTATCACTTTTGTATCAAATACCCCCTTCTACTATTAAAACCTTCAAATACCCCCCTAAACCAACAAAATGGATATTGATTGACCTATGTACCCTTGAAGCATATGTAACCTTCTCTAATATTAATTTTAGATATTGTTTAATCCTGTATTTTATTTATTCCTACTTTAATTACACAAATAAATCTATAATTCAATATGGTATGTACAATAAAAAAATATAATTTAAAAAATATAGAGAATGCCATTAAATTTTTTAAATAAACAAAATTTATATTGTTATCATGGTAAATATATTTGTCACAAGTATTAAATTAAGGTCAAGTTAGTTGATGTTAACTTATATTTATAAGTGCTTTCAATAAAAGAGAAAAGAAAAGCTTATATTTATAAGTATTTCATCATATAAGATGTGAATCTTTAGGTCAAACATATTATTTAAGACTGATTTTGAAAGAAAGTAATCTTAATTCGATTTAAAATAAAAAAATAGCTAAATAGATTATTAATAACGTTAAATTAAAAAATTACGTCACAAAATTTATATTATGTTATTTTAGAAGGCATATTTTAGATATTTATATTTCTTATTTCATCATTATAAGTTCTTAGTTACAATAATATTGTACAATAATTTATTTTTATAACCTCTATTAATTTCACTTTCACACGTAATAAATACTTCACATTGTGATTTGATCGGTTAATATATTAGAATTACATGTCTGTACCATACATAACAAGCAATAAGTCTAATTGAATAATATATACTAATTTGAGTCTATATGTATTATTTTGTTATTAAATATGTACATTTAAAATAATAATAATAATAATTATTTACGTAAAAAATATTTTATGTGGCTTTTGTATAATATTAAAGTTATATCAAACTATATAGTTATTTTAATATTTTATCTAAGATTACTTTTATTTAATAAATCAATATGGCTTAAAATTTGATATTAAATTGATTGATATTTAAATATAAAGGGTGCAGTAAAGTAAATTTAATATTTCACTTAAATTAAGGGTAATTTTGTCCATTAATATGAGTTTTATAATTTAGGGGGGTATTTGAAGGTTTTAATAGTAGAAGGGGGTATTTGATACAAACTGGATAGTACAAGGGGGTAAAGTGAATTTTACCCTACTTTTAATTAGTATAAAATGTGATACACTTTTTATACTAAAAGTATCACCCGTCGTACCGTGCAACTGTACTCTTACACAAGTTTTTGCCATTGGTTATTGGGAACTGGTAGAGAGAAAGAGAACAATGAGTTAGGATGTGATTGGATATGAGCGAATTTTCATTTTTGTTTATTTTTTTTTTTTTTTTTTTTAACCAAACATACAAATGTTTATGAAATTTTTTGAAAATATACCGTTATCTCACTTTCACTTTTTCTCATTTTTTTTTCTTTTACCAATCACATCTACACATTTTTCACAAAGAACTAATTATTATTATACATTCTCCCACCAATTTTACTATTCACCCACTCATATATTTCTAACTACCAATCATATATTCATATCCAATCATTATTTTACCATTTTTAAATTAAATCAACTTTCATCATTACTTTTTCATCTCACATCCAATCACACTCTCAAAATTCATCTTTTTTTTTCCAATTTTTTTTACCACTATTTTCTAGCAAAAGTAAAATTTTCAAAATGAAAGCATATCCAATCGCACCCTTAGTTTTTAAGAGAAATGAGATTTTGTTTGAAAAAAATTCATTTCTTCCACAAATAGTCGCACATCCCACAAATTTTTCCTCAAAAATAAAAATTTGGGAAAAATTTTCACAACCAATCACAACCTTTATTGTTCATTTTGTTTCTTTTTTCAGATTTTTCAAATATCCTAGTGTTTATAGAGTTGAAAATATTTTCACTAGGTTTTCGTGTAAATATAGAGGCCTTTTGTGTTTCTATTTCAAAAGTTCATTTTCTAATGTTATACTAGGTCCAAAATTGCGAATCGTTTTGTTTGGCCTGTTTTGAATTGAAATGTCCATTTTTTATTTTTTATTTTTACAACGAAATGTCCACTTTTTTCTCATTTTCGAACAAAGAATTATATCTCAAAATTATAATTTGAATTTTCAATCTTTTACATTACCTAATTAAGGGGAAAATTGCAATTTTGGTCCCATAACTTTGGGGGTGTCAAAACTAGTCCCACTCGATTTTATTTTTTCAAAAACACCCTCTAATTTACAAATTGTATCAATTTGAGGACAAATCCCACCGCCGATTGGAATTTTCGCCAGAATTCGTCACGTGATAAGCACGTGACCTGAAATTTTAGGGATTTCTCACCCTCCTTGACACGGGAGAAATAAAATGCCAGCGTGGAAAGAGATTTGAGGGGAAAAAAAACTCGTCACCGAGATTTGGAGGGGAAAAAAACTCGTCAACACCCTGTAATTGGGCATATTTTTTGGGAGGAAATGGTGGTGACGAGTTTTTTTCCCTCCAAATCTCTTTCCATGTTAGCATTTTATTTCCACCGTGTCAAAGAGGGTGAGAAATCCCCAAAATTTCAGGCCACGTGCTTATCACGTGATGAATTCCGGCAAAAATTTCAATCGGCGGTGGGATTTGTCTTCAAATTGATACAATTTGTAAATTACAGGGTGTTTTTGAAAAATTAAAATCGAGTGGGACTAGTTTTGATACAATTTGTAAATTACAGGTTGTTTTTGAAAAAGTAAAATCGAGTGGGACTAGTTTTGACACCCCCCAAAGTTATGGGACCAAAATTGCAATTTTCCCCCTAATTGAAGCATTATTTCCATCGTTTCAATTCAAAAAAGACCCGCCACTATAAATTATATCTACATAATGTATTATTATTTCAAAATAATTAGAAGGTCATACGTGAACCACTTGCACATCTTATGTATAAAACTTCTTATTCAAATTAAATATTCAAACTTCAAAGTGAACCCACTCCCCGATCCCACCACCTTTTTTTTGAGGGAAAATAGGAAAAATATTATTAACGAAGATCGGCTAAAACCGCCGAATACAACCAAAGAGGTATCGCATCAGTCCAAGTGTAAGAAGAAACATAATTGAACACTAAAGAAGCTAAGCCATGTGCTACGTTTTTACATTGACATGGGATAAACACAATCTGACAGTTCGTATCCATGCCTTGTAGAAGACCCTTGATATCTTCAATCACAAAACTCCCTTCATGGCCAAGTTGAGGATCCATACTGTTGCATTCAGAAACATCCACCTTTGAATCAGATTCTACAATGTGCACCTGTAATCCAACACTTCTTGCCAACTCTAATCCTTCTCTAATTGCCAATAATTCAGCTAGCAGCGGATCAACCCTCCCCTGGACCTGCTTATCATGACAAGCCACAACACTCCCGTCTGCGTCCCTCACCACAGCACCAACCCCCACAAACGAGCAATGAGGATGAACATCACCATCCACATTGAGTTTCGGATGGCCAACAATAGGCCTTTCCCAACCCTCGCATCGTCGATAGGATCGATCAGGGGAAACATTTACTCCCGCTTGACTACTTTGATAGGCGTAGAGTGTTGTGCTGGCTAACTCCAATATTTCTTTAGCAGATGACCAAACATTATTAAATACACCATTATTTCTGGAACACCATAAAGCCCAATTAATCATCACAAAGATTTCAAGATCTTCATGTTTAAGCATACTAAGAGCTTCTATACAGAAATCTTGAAAAGATGCTCGGGGAAATTTTGAAACCACATGTTCAAAGCAACTAAGTTTCCACACCTCCCTCGCATCTTTACAATCCCGAAGGGTGTGTTCAACCGTCTCATCAAAAGAAATGCATCTATGGCAATGGGGCGGGCAAATATTACCTTTCCTATGAAGGGAAGCAGAGCAAGGTAAGATACCTCGAAAAGCCTACCAAATGAAAATTTTGATTTTTGGAGGGATTCGTAAATTCCATAACGAGCGCCACCACCGAGACTGTTGGTCACAATGGGAAGAGCTAACCTGTAAAGTAGACGAACAAGCAACTCTATACCCCGAGCATACCGAATAACAACCCGACTTCTCATAGTGCCAGATTAGCGTGTCCCTGGTTTCACCCCGTCCCAATGGAATTTTCAGAATATGCTCGTAGTCAACCGGCCAGAAAAAGTATTTGATCATGTCAGTCTTCCAAGCGCGGTTCTCAATAAGGTCAGACACCAAGGTAGGTGCACAATTCTAGGGCGGAGATATAGGTTTAAAAGTTCTTTCTCTTGGCATCCACGGATCATCAAAAATACGCACACGACAACCATCACTAATTTTCCACCGAACACCTTGCTTTAATAAATCTCTTCCCCAAATGATACTTCGCCAAATATACGAGGGGCATCGTCCTAACGAAGCGTTAAGAAAATCACCTTGGGGAAAATACTTAGCACCGAATACACGGCAAACTAAACGGTTTGGATCAGTCAACAAACGCCACGCCTGTTTAGCACGGAGTGCCTGGTTGAAAAATTCAAGGTCGCGAAAACCCATACCTTCGAAGTATTTAGGTTTGCTAAGAGAATCCCACCGTAACCAATGAACTTTTTTGTCTTGACTGTTTGCGCCCCACCAGAATTTAGCAACCAATCTTTGCAACTCAAGGCATAGCGACTTAGGTAGGCGGAAGATGCTCATGAAATAATTCGCTGAAGCTTGTGCCACAGATTTGATAAGAATCTCTCTCACCAGCAGAAAAATTTCCCGCCTTCCACGACGCAAATTTTTTCTGAACTTTATCTTTAATGGCTTTGAAAGTAGTCATTTATTCCGCCCAACCACAGAAGGTAGCCCCAAATAATTTAGATGAGATGTAGAAGTAATCTCTAACCCTAGCGTGTGGCAAATCACATTTCGCAAAGGTTCACTCACATTCGGGCTGAACGTAACTGAATATTTTACAAAATTTACTTGTTGCCCTGAACCTCCGCAAATTTTCCAAGGATGATCTGAATAGTTTGAACACATTCAAGAGAGGCTTTGCTGAAAATAATCGAGTCATCAGCAAAAAGTAAATGATTAATCCTAGGGGCACCCCTAGCAATAGCGATCCCTCGAAGAATATTTCGACGCTCGTGTTCATGAAACCAAGCAGATAAACCTTCAATACATAAAATGAAGAGGTAAGAGGATAAACGACAACCTTGCCGAAGTCCGCGGGAAGGGATGACATCTCCGAAAATCTGCCCATTGAATTTGAAAGAGAACCGTACAGATGATATGCAATCATAAATAAGATTAATCCACCTTCGTCTGAACCCCATTCGTTCCATTACAGCAATAAGGAAACACCATTCGATTTTGTCATACGCTTTGCTAAGATCAAGTTTCAGCCCCATTAGACCCCAGTTTCCATTGGTTCTACTCCGTATTGTTTGCATGGTTTCGTATGCAATAAGGATATTATTTGAAATCAGCCTCCCCGGCACATAGGCGCTCTGCTCATCCGAAATGACTAATGGAAGCACTCCTTTCAGCCTATTAGCGATGACCTTGGTGACGATTTTGTAGGTGATATTACATAAGCTTATAGGCCTGTAATCCGAAACACGCCGAGGATTTCTAATCTTTGGAATCAAAACAACGTTGGTAGCATTTAGTGGGCGGACAGATGCACCATTATTAAGGATGTCCAAGATAGCCTGAGCCAAGTCATTTCCAAGAAGCTCCCAATTTTTTTGGGAAAAAAATGGATGAAAGCCGTCAGGTCCCGGCGCCTTTGTTGCCCCAATGCTAAAAAGTGCGACCCGAATTTCATCTACCGAGAAAGGTCTGTCCAGGTCATCGAGAACATCAAGAGGTATGCGAGATGGAATTGCAGCAAGAATCGGTTCCATGTCATCAGTAGTAGGGCTTGATGAAGTGAAAATATTTAGCAATTTCCACCGAGATATGCGAAATCCTCTGTGACCCATCTCCCGTCATCTGATTCAATGCTCGTAATCCAATTGTTACGTTTCCTGGCCGAAGCTTTACGATGGAAATATTTAGTATTTTTATCCCCAAATTTGAGCCAATCTGCCCTCGAACGCTGTCTCCAGTAGTGTTCTTCCACAAGAAGTGCTCTCTCTAGCTATTGCCTCAATTTTGCTATTCGAGGAAAATCCATAGTTTCCGGGCTTGCACTATTTGCCTTTGTTAAAGCCTTTTGTAAGTCCTCAACCTGTCGGCGAATATCCCCAAATTCTGAACTACTCCACGCTTGCAAGGAGTTACCACATGATTTCAGTTGCTCAAGGAGTGATTCACTCTGTCGTTTACTAGCCATCCATGAGTCTCTGAGTGCTTCTGGAAAAGATTCCGCCATCATCCAAGCTGGTTCAAAATAAAAAGGACGATTTTTCCTCTTCGCATTTAACTTCGAAGCTAAGACCCGATCCGTCAGAATCCATATGGCCCTATGGTCAGAACCATAAAAATCTCCATGATAAACACCATAATTTTTAAACATATCACCAACTCACGAGTACCAAGAAATCTATCAAACGCTCATGTACATTGTTCAAATTTGAACCCCTTTTCTCCACGTAAATCAGGACCCGACCAATAACGGATCATTGAGGTTGCAATGTTCAATAGTGGTGTGAAAATTATCCATACCGATTGAATAGAATCAGCCCCACCAAATTTTTCCGACGGAAATAAAATTTTGTTGAAATCACCACCAATAATCCAAGGCAACGACATTTGGGAGTGCAGCCTTCTAAGTAAATCCCAAGACGGTGTACGAAGGGATTTATTTGGATTACCATAAAAGCCCGTAAATCTCCAAAGCCCCTCATCTGATAAGATGACCGTGTCAACAAAGAAACGACCCATAGGTTTCACCGTAAGGTTTATTTCTTCTTTCCACATGAGCGCCAAACCATCACTATTTCCGACACTTTCGACAACAATTCCATTCAGAAATCCCAAATTTTCCTTCAGTCTGTAAGCTTTAGAACCACTAAGTTTTGTCTCCATCAAGAAGACAATATCCGGGTAATTGCTACGAACAAGATTTCGTAGATTATTTTAAATGAGAGTTCCCAACCCTCATGCATTCCAGCATAAGATTTTCATTGTGCCCGGTGGGGTTGCGTAGCAACCTCCGCCGATAGTGCATTTGTAGAGTTTGGGAAAATTAATTCCCGGCGTTTGGGGGAACCATCATCAGACGAAAAGTTTACTTTGCGTTTCACTAGAGTTAGGTTTTTGGATGATTGCTCACCTATATTGCTTTTTACCGTATGGGAATATGCCAGATTCCACACATGAATTAGCATTTGGAAGCCGACGATCAGAGTGGCCATGGCCAATAATCCCACAAACATAACAAAAATCCGGGATGCGTTCGTATTTGAAATCCAACCATATTTTGGTGCTATCGGATCAAGCCTTTATCGGGGCTCCTCGTCGAGTGGTTTTGAAACATCAATAAGTGTACGCACACGCGTAAAAAATATCCCAGGCAACGCCCATCAAACCGAATCAACCTCCGAGAGAAATTCCCAGGCCATCACCAATAATTGGCCGATCTTCTCCGTTATTCCGTAATCACGGAAGGTTGTGTACTTGAACCCGAAGCGGGTATGCCGAGGAATATCAACATCTCTAAAATTCAATCCTTCAAATTCTTGGAGAACAAGAAGGGATCGATTGAAAGACAGGGTTTTGATTCAATATTCGATCTATCTCTTTGTGATCTTCAAAAATAAAGAAAGACATATCTTGTGCCACATCAATGATTTGAGATTGCCCAAAACCCTCCAAAGTTTTGGTATCGTTGATTTGAATGAGTTTATATTATAGGGCGTTTCATAATCAACTTACCCATCAAACCCTTGGGAAAGGGATTTTCCTTCTCTACGAGAGAATCCCCAATACCAATTTCCTCCTCTCCTCGTGATAATTGAAAGTTTACGCCAATGATTACAAACTTCATCTCGTGGGCCGCCATGAAAATTAGGGTAAGACTATGAAAACCACGCTAGGAGCGGGACAGAAGAAACCACACGATGAGCGGGAGATAACACACTAGTGAAACTTCTTAATATTAATCCATCACAATTCTTTTCCACCGCCTTTTAATTCACCATACTAAATTAACATATCAAAGTTAAATTATTTGAAGTAAACTTTACCACTATCAACTCACAAATAATTATGTACAATTAAAATTCTAATAGTGATAATATATAAAAATCATAACTTGAGATATAACTTTATTTTTATCACGTATTTTGCATTTATAATTTCCCAAAATGACTCAACCTTCTAAATTACACACATTTTCATTTTCGTTCATTTATCCAAGTATAATCTCAAATTGGAACAGAAATATTGAATAAAAATTATCATTATAAAAAAAAAAAAACAATGCTAAATGTGCAAATTAGTTACTTTTCTAAGTATGTTATATACATTTGGAAACATATATTTGTTTTATGCAAAGATGTGAAATGCTACATGAAAATAAGTCTCTAAGGATGTGAAATGTTAGTAATTTGAAACTAAGTTTTAAAAACAAATATATAGTATTTTTTAATAAATAATGAAAACAAGCAACCATGCACCGTATGCACGAAAGCAAATTATATTTCAATTAATCAATTCAATAGCTCACAACTTTAGTTGGGCATATTATGTTCACAACTTTATCTATCTGATATTGGTGTCACATTGTTTACACTTGCTTTATTTTTGCAATTTAAGCATAATAAAGTACAATAAAGAGGTCCTAGAGTGATGGCACATAAGGTATAATGAGCTTATTAATATTGCAATAAATGAATAATGCGATTTTATGAACTCTGTCTCTGATTAAGTCTGTCGCAGCCTCTACATTCATTCATATTCCCCATTTTCCTAGGCTACATCTTGTAACATTAAATAGGTGTCTTAAATGAAACTCATAATGCTGTCCATCTGTAAAATGAAACTGAAAATTTATTTCTAATCTTTAGCCCTCTTCAATGCAAAAAATAAAAAATACTCCACAAAACAATATAAGTCGATTGTTTCTTCAATGAAAAAGTACAAAAATCAGAATTTAGAACTGTTCTGAAACTTAGTTGCCTACATTTTTCTTCCTATTAGAACACTGACTATTAGAATGAAATATGCAAATATTGATGTCTCTCGTAAATTTGCATTATATAGCACTAAAATCATATTTTTTGAGTAAACACGTCGAAATCCATGTGTAGATTCACAACACGTATTTATATTATATATATATATATTGTGTTGTATTGATTACTCGATAGTGACAATCAATTATTTTACGACACTCAATTATTTATAACAAAAACGTCCAAGGGATGTGACATTGTAATTGAAATTGAAAGGGCTATTTGATATTGAGATCTATAACTAATGATTCCATTAAAAAAAGGCTCATTTGTTCACGGGAACCCCACATGCCCCATTGGCTACTCAACACTCTTCCACTACATGCAAGTCCACCAAACTTCAATGGTCAAATCCCAACAAATAACACCAAATGATGCGTTTAAACTCAGACTCGAGTTGACTTTTTCAAATCACGACTAGTAGGGTTCGGGTAAGACCCAGACCCGCCTCATTTGGGTCGGGCTTTGACAATATAAATGAATTTAGGTCTCGGTATTTTTTGTCTGACCTACGCTTACCTATTTCATTTTTATATTATTTAAAAAATTTATTATATTCTTTTAATAATATTTAATTTTCAAAAGAAAAAATTAATTATTTTTAAATTATAAAATGGGTCTAATGAGTCTAACCACTTAGATAGGGTCAGGGTTCTTATAAATCCAGACAAACCCGATCCAGGCTGACCGATTAACATCCCTAAGGACGACCGTAAACGGCATGCAAAATCGACGGCTTCAACACCACTGCATCTAATATTGTATCCCGCTCAGCGCAGGACCAGGAAACAAAAAAAAAAAAAAATATGTAAAATTCCTAAAATTTTGTGCATGAACACAAAAATAGACAGCTTCAATTGACTTCAACTTACAAAGAAACTTCTCAGTTTCAGATCTCTGAATCAAACCCTATACACTTTCTCATCAACCCACATTCAATTCTCTTCAACTACTAGCTGTTTCTTGGCAGAAATTTTTCTCTTTTTCTTTAATTTATTCTTTTTTCCTATATTCTTACAAATATTCCCAGAAATTTTATCTTGTACAACTAGCAAGTTGCACACTAGGCAAAAGGAAAGCCACTTTATTACAAAGTCCCACTATATTCAATATATTCATCACACACAATTATCACAACTTTTTGCAGCACATTGATTTTAAGCAATCAAAGATCACATTTTTCTAACTTTATGGAGATGTTCAGGTGAAATCACAGCAGCCCTTTTTCTATTATGATTGCCAATTGTTTTTCAGTTCATTTTCTTGAAGTTTCTTCACTTTATCATCAAGATTTCTAACAAACTCTGATTGTCCTTAGAAATGGAAAAGTCATGGATATTTCAATACATTTTCTTGTTTTCTGCAATCTTTTTGGTTGTATCTTTTCAATTTTCAATGCACAATTAGCTCCAACAGAAAGCAGAATACTATTTCAAGTTCAGCAGCTTCTAGAGTATCCACCATCTCTGCAATCATGGAATAATTGGACAAACTTTTGTTTTCTGCCCCCAACTCCTTCTCTCACAATTGCCTGTTCAAATAATCACATTACTGAGTTAACCATAGTTGGAAACAAAAGCTCCC
The DNA here is from genome assembly GCA_016081115.2 of Rehmannia glutinosa. Classification (NCBI taxonomy): domain Eukaryota; kingdom Viridiplantae; phylum Streptophyta; class Magnoliopsida; order Lamiales; family Orobanchaceae; genus Rehmannia; species Rehmannia glutinosa. The sequence goes on from CM071926.1 coordinate 15,005,580, forward strand.
CTTCTCAAATCCCCAAGCTCTCTGCTTCAAACTTTGCAGTTTCTAAGCAAACTCTTTCTGATAAATTCTCACTTGATTCATTCTTCACTGTTTTAACTAAGCTTTCAAGTTTACAGAAGCTATCATTAGTCTCTTTAGGATTATGGGGTTCTTTACCGCGAAAAATAAATCGGTTTAGATCGCTTGAGGTGTTGAATATTAGCTCCAACTTCATGTTTGGTGAAATGCCTCAATCAATATCTTCTTACCAGAGTTTAAGAAGTCTTGTGTTGAGTGATAATTTGTTCAATGGAAGTTTTCCAGATCTAACTGGGTTGTCTTTACTTGAGGAGCTTGATTTGAGTAACAATGATTTGGGGCCTAAATTTCCATCCTTGGGAAACAATCTTGTGCGTATATCACTTGGGAACAATTCTTTGAGATCTGAAATCCCACAAGATTTGAAGAAGTTGAATAGGCTCCAAGTGTTTGATGTTTCGTCCAACAGACTCGTTGGGCCGATGCCGTCTTTCTTGTTCTCAATGCCATCTATTCAGTACATTAATCTTGCTAAAAATCAGTTGAGTGGAGCATTTGCACCAAATGCTTCTTGCAATAGCAATCTTACCTTTGTCGACATTTCGAATAACCTTTTGATTGGGAAGTTGCCTTCTTGCCTTGCGTCGAATGTGGGGAACAAGACGGTTATTATTATGTGGAATTGTTTGTCGAATACAACCTCAAAGTACCAAAGATCATATTCTTTCTGTCAGAAAGATGCATTGGCTGTTAAGCCTCCTGTGAGAAACCAGAAGGAGGATGCAACTCTGAAACTTGGCATTGTACTTGGAATTATTGGGGGCATTGTGGTAATATTAGGTCTTTTGGGGCTCTTGATTTTAATTGTCTTCAGAAGGGTACGAAGGAATAGAGGCAGTGAGTACAAATGTGACAGCTTTGTGATGGAGAAAAATCCGTTAGGCGGTTCGCCAATGGGAAGTAAGTCCCTGAAAATTCTTGTTTCTGATTAATTTTGACATCAAGTACTAGAAATCAATTGTTTGTCATCTGTGAACTTCAAGGTTTTGATTCTTTCTGATATGAGATCATCGTTGCGTTTCATTAGGACACGTCCCACAACCAATGAGGATGACGTCGCTTGGACTGCCACCATATCATGTTTTCACACTAGAGGAAATGGAAGATGCAACAAATAACTTTGATCCATCTAATCTAGTCCGAGAAGGATCACAGGGCCAGGTAAAGAAGCCGGATAAGGGAGTGATTTGCAAACACCTAAATGATTGTCTGAAAAAAGTAGTTTTTTAGTGTTTGCAAATGCCAAAGTTTTGCTTCTAATTCTGCATAATTTAATCAGATTGTAAAAGCAGCGTAGAAGGGTGCTTTTAGATTTCTGCTTTGTTTCTGGTTTGACTTTTACACCCAAATAAAACACTTTTACAACATATTCACCAAATACTATCTTTTAACTTATTCAACTTTTAACTTCTATTTGCAAACACTACCACCTTCTGATTCTCAACTACTTGTCGCTTCTGCTACAATAAATCACATCTTCCAATTTTGCAAACACTTCTCTATCTTATTTGTGCATTTGTGAGTATTGAAGAGATTGTGTCCTTTGATGTGACTCGTGTCTCAACATTTTACAGCTCTACAAAGGATGGCTTAGAGATGGGTCTGTGGTCCTGGTGAAATGTCTGAAACTGAAACAGAAGCATTCATCTCAAGCTCTGCAGCAGCACATGGAAGTAATATCGAAACTGAGGCATCGGCATTTGGTCAGCGTTCTCGGACACTGCATCGTCACATACCAGGACCATCCAAACACAGCTAGCACAGTCTTTATTGTGCTCGAGAATATTTCAAACGGCTCATTAAGTGACCACCTTATCGGTACACCACTTAACGTTTCCACATTTTGTAGTCTTGAGTTTTCGTAGAGTAAATGCCCCTACCTAATTGTTTTCCATGTGGGTAGATTGGAGAAAAAGGGAAGTCTTGAAATGGCCACAGAGAATGGGGATCACTATGGGCATAGCAAGGGGCATTCAATACTTGCATACTGGAGGAATTCTTGGAAATGACCTCAAAATAGACAACATACTGTTGGATGAGAGTCTCACTGCTAAAATAAGCAGCTATAACATAAATTTACCATCTAAGGTGAAGTTCAAATTCATTCTTATAGAAAAGAGGCATACATCATAAAATTAATGCTTAAAACGACGTAAATTCTCAACATATTTGGTTTTTTATGATTTCAGGTTGGGACAGAAAGCCCACTTAATGGACAAGGTACCCCAAATCACCCAAGCAGGTAAACTGTTTACCCTCTTTCACCTTCATATTTGCTTTTATATCTTTTTTGGGTAAATTACAAAAACTACTCTGAGATTTGGTATTACGAAAAAATCTAGTTATCTTTCAAAATTACAAATACCCCCAAGGTATTACAAACACCTCAGTGAGGGTGTAATTGTAAAATAAAAACAAGTATCAAGCGGGTATTTGTAATTTAACTGGGCTTTTTCTTAAAGGCTGAGCCTCAAGGGTATTTTTGTAATTAACCGTATCCTTTTTGGTCTCATTGGGACTCTGCTGTTGTGCAGTGAAAATCCAGAAAAGGAAGACATTTATAGGCTGGGAGTCATTCTAATTGAGGTTATGACTGGTAGACCTATAAACTCTCAGAGTGAACTAGATGACCTTAAATTTCAGGTAACAAACACAACCCCTTTTTTGTCCAAAATTCTCTTGTCCAATTTTCTAATCTCCATTTCTTTCATTACCTTAAACTTTTATTCATCTAACATTATTTCATTTGGTGTTACAGCTAGAAAGGAGCTTAGCAGAATCACCATCAAAACTACGAGACTTCATCGACCCCTCTATGCGTGGAACATTTGCTTACGAATCACTGAAAACAATAGTGCAGATCACCATAAACTGCTTGTGCAGAGATCCAACGGGTCGACCGACAGTGGAGGACGTGCTTTGGCACATGCAGTATTCAGTTCAAGTTCAAGAAGGATGGACCAACAGTGGAAACCTCAGTGGAAATCTTAGTGGAAACCTTAGTAACAAGTTTTAATGATGCATGTTAATAGTTCTGTTAATCTGTTTTGTCGCATCTATGTTATTGTAATATGATTTTACTGAACTTAATGAGTATCTAACAAGTTTTATGAAAAATCTTGTAGCAATTTTGGGTGTTTACCATGAGAGAGTAATGTATAATTCAAAAACAAATTCAGATCTTGCCCAGTGCAGTCTTAGATGAAAATGTATAACTGATGTGGTACCACTTTATTCTTCAAGTTTCCTTGGGAAGTTACAATTGAATTGAGCCCCTTACATGCAACACAATAGGTCGTTATGGCACCGAGTTTGTCCCAGCGAAAACCATCCGACACTCAAGTCAGATCAAAGAGCCAGAGATTAATAAAAATTCTCAAAGCTAGATATTTAGAATGATAATTATACCTCAGAAATGAAATTAGATGAGGTATTTATAGGATTCAGAAAGTTTGTGTTATTTTTTGGTGTTATGTTGTGCATTGACCATATAAGTCTTGTTAAGCCCATAAGAATATCTCTTATTGGACTCCATTATTATATTAGGCCTTTGGGTCTTTATTATTTGTGCTTTTATTAGATTATAAATAGATTTAGCCCATCAGGAACATATCCGACTTGTGTCAAATAGTAGAATTAGTTGACAAGTGAACAAATTCATTGATTATTAAGTTCTAGCATTAAAGAAAAAATATGTTTTTCTTAAAAGAAAAATAATTATATTAATTAATTCAAACTAGCACTACATCGATAGAGGACAAAAACAAATCTGTTAAAAACCATAAGAGATGAACTATGAAAAGATTCATAACATCTAGGTTAGGCTAATTTATTTAACTAGTATAGTTTAAAAAATGGTTCATATTTAACACTAAAAAAAATTTAATTTTGAATCCAAAAGTTGTAGATTCCTGATGAAAACTCTATTGCCAATAGAGTTTTTGACTTTGAATGAGAAAACTCTATATATTTGTGAGACTCATAAAACTCTATTGACAATAGAGTTTTCTCCTCTATATCTCACCCGCCCCAACCCCCTGCATCCTCACTTATCTTCATTTTTCTTCTCCTAGGTATTATTCTTCCTCTCCTCTTTTTTTCTTTGCTTATTTTTGTTGTACAAATATATATATATATATATATATATAAAACACATATTATCAGCTGTTTTCGGCACTGGATGTCGCTGGCAGTGGGGAACGGAGGTGGTTGGTGGCAGTGGGTGCCGGTGGCAGACGGCCGCCAGAGGTGGTTGCCGGAAAATTTTCCGGCAATTAGATAATATATATTTTTTTAGTAAATTAATTTTGCTAATTTTATTTGCATATTTCATAAATTTGCAGACGAAATATATCTCTGTTGACTACCATTTGATGTTCTTCTGAAGTTGAAAGTAAGTTTTTATATTATGGTTTTTTTATTTAAGAATTAAATTCATTAATTACAAATTCATTGTTTGGTTAGTTTTTAGACTAATTTATTAAAAAAAATTATTTAAATATATTATACAAATTACTGCAGAAAATAAAGTTAGCCTTAATGTAATATTTGTTTTTTTTACAATAACTTGTGTAATATATTTTTAAATGGTTTTATTTTAATAAATTAGCCTTAGTTTTAATAATTAAAAAGTTAGTATACATATTAATTGATACCATTATTTTATTTTATTCAACAGACATGTCGTCACAAAATATAGATATTATTGTATATTTTGGAGAAAAATTTATACAAGATGGATATAATGTCCGTGATGTTGGGGGTAGTTCTAGGCAATATAACTTGAGAGATGATACTGTTAATGATGACAATGTCGGAATGGAACAAATTCAAAATATAACCATATCAGATATCGAAATGAATCCAGAATATTCTCAATATGTATCCTTATATTTTTACCGCTCCTTTGATCAGTGGTCGTGATACGACTGATCCATGGTACATGGCATGATATGATTCTATCACACGTCGCCTTATATCGCCTAGCCACTTACAGGTTCATGAGTGGTACCATCCGCCAGACACGGCTGTAATTGACTACATGGTAATTTTATTTCTTAAAATTTACAGTTTTTAGCACTTTATGTATTTATTTATTTTATATAAATACAACCACAAATTTCAGTGTGATGCAGTAGAAAGCCTTAGGCTTACTACCGAGGAGTCTAGTGATGATCACAATTCTTTGCTTTCATTACGTGGTCTCATGTCCTCCACGCTATCACACCTCAGTCATTTGTATCGGCGTCGCAAAAATCCAACCAATGTCCATAATCAACAAAATGCGCCAACAACAGTTGCACATACTCAGACCCAGAGAGGAAGGCATAGCAAGTTAACATCGAGTGATATTGCCTCCACACGTTCACGCACTACATCACATAAACGTTCAGTTGATGTAGGTCCATCTAGTTCCGCACGTCGATCAAAGGTACTACGATGATGTGGTCCATCTAGTTCTGCGCGTCGATTCACAACTACTACGCATGATGATACGGGTCCATCTAGGTTTCCACATCGAGTCACAGCTACTACGTATGCAGATTGGGGACAAACTCATGATTATTATGTTCCTCCACCAGTGCATATGCAAGAATCTACATAGTTTACACCGGAGGCATGTATGGCACCATCTACACATTCATTCACAGATTTACTTGGTTCGGATTTGGGATCCCAGTACACCATGCCACCTTCCCTCTGGCAAACAATGCCTATCACCAGCTCATTCCCTTCCCCATGTGGATTCTAAACCTGACAACTTTCTAAAACATCGTGTTTTTCCTCATCAAGAGGAAAAAGATAATCGGCTTACTCAAGAGTTCTCCTGCAAATCCTGGATGGAGAGAAGTGTCGCCTTGACATGTCGTGACTTTCTCGCTCTCCGAGAGGAGGGAAATCAAAGACCACTTGTCTCAATTGAATCTGAAGGGCTTGTTCTCTTTGCCGGATGTAGCTTTTAAGCCACTTTTAGGAAAGTCGGCCTCGCCGAATGAGCAATCACAAAGAATGGTAAGCGCTACGAACCCTTGCAAGACATGCCATTGATCGACGTGCATTTGATACATCACTGATTCTTTATCCGTCAGAATCCGCGGCTCCACATGATGAGCATATTACTCCACCACAACCGAGTAGGAGACGGAGTAGACGAGAGCGGAATAGGCCTACTTGTGGCACTGGAGGACATTATTAGATTTATTTTCATTAGAATTGAGGATTGTATTAGGTAATTTAATTAAGTGTTAATTTCACAGTGTTTAATTTTGTAGATTAAGTACATTATCAGCTTTATATTGTCTGGTCTTGTCTTCATCACTTTATCAGATTTCATCATTTTGATCGACGTGTTAGATAAATATTTCTATCAAGATTTTGATGATTTTGTTTTAATAAGATTTTATACCAAAACAATGTTTTTATATGTTGTCCAAATAATCCTAAATGATTTAAAATGTTTTTACTAATTTTTGGAGTATTTCTTAGAGTTTTTAATTTGATAAAAATTGGACAACACTTTTGATGGTTTTGTTTAAATTGGTTTTTACACCAAAACTATGTTTATAAATGTTGTCTAAATACTCCCAAATGATTTAAAATGTTTTTACTAATTTTTTGGAGTATTTCTTGAAGTTTATTTTTGAAAACAAATCGGACAACATTTCAAAGGGAGGTCGACCGGTCGCCCATATGGTCGACCTGTACCTGAAGATAAGAAAACACGAAACAGAACTTACGGACTTGAAAAATGGAGCGGGGGGGGTCGGGGGAGGGCCGACGGCCGCACAGTCGCACCCGGCGGCCGGTCGAACCCCTCCGACCGGTCGCACCCGCAACCCCTACCTCGGATCACACTATTTTTTAAAACGGTCGAAATCTTCAACAGGCAACCGGTCGCCTATGTTATTTTTGATAGCAAAATTCCAACCGTTGCAATAACTGTGATGACAAGATTTGCTTTTCAATTTTGTACAATATTTCTACATCTTGTGATCTTCTTTTTGTAGACAAAAGTGAAGATAGAGGAGCCTATGTTGGGAGCCTATGTTGGTGAAGCTTCTCTATAAATAGATGATGAATTGAAGACACAAGATACAACACATACAAGCAAAATACACAACAAGAAATCTGCAAATTGTTCAAGCTTTCATTTTTACATTCTTGTTGTAATAGCCTAAGTACTTTCACTTGCACATCTTTGAGGTCTAGGCTTTTTGATTCTTGATTACACTTGCACCCAATCTTTGTATTGGTTTCATAGAGTTGTAATCTTGAATTTTGTCCATCATTCAACACAAGACATCCTTGTGAGTATTCTTGTGGTAAGAATACACTTGGGTGATTTAGGTGATAGGTGTTTGAAGAGTGTGGTACTCTTCAAAGGTGGTGAAGGAAGATTGTGGTAATCTCCTTGAAGGTGTTGTAAGAGGATTGTGGTGATCCTCAAGGTGTTGTATTAATTGTGGTAATTAATAAAATCTTTTTCTTTTTGAAATCCATCCCGAGAGATCTTTGGGGTGGTAGAGGATTAGGCCCTAGGTGGGTTGAACCTCTTTAAATCAACGAGTGTTGTTTAATTTCTGTATTTACATTCTTGTCATTTACTTGTTGATTCGAAAAAGAGGGTGATTTGCGAAAATATCGGCATAATCTATTCACCCCCCCTCTAGATTATCGTAGCCACTTGGACTAACAAGTGGTATCAGAGCCAAACTCTTTGGCTAAGCTTGTTCCGAGTAAAGAGGAAAGATCCATGGCTACGAATGAAGCTTATCTCACCAGGCGCCTCCACCAACAAGCCACCACTATTCGACGCCAACAACTATGCATTTTGGAAAGACCGCATGGAGTGCTTTCTGAGGATGCTGGATTTGATATTTGGAATATGGTCATTGAAGGAGTTGCTCAACCAACAACAAAATTGGGGGATGGTACCACTACTCCCAAGCCATTCAAGGAGTACGATGAAAATGACAAGAAGGCTTTCTCTCTAAATGGTAAGGCCTTAAATATTTTACATTGCTCTCTTACCGCCACCGAATATAATCGCATAAGAGGCATACGGTCGGCACATGAAGTTTGGGAAAAATTAGAAACCATTTATGAGGACACAAAGAAAGTAAAGCAAGCAAGAAAAACAATGCTTGTGAAAGACTTTGAAAATTTCAATATGCATGATGGTGAAAGCATATCAAAAATGGTGGAGAGGCTTGACAACATTGTCAATCCTCTTGTGGCTCTTGGAAAGGTCATCTCCGAAGAAGACAAGGTGACCAAGGTATTAAACGCCCTTCCCGGCTCATGGTCTGAAAAGGTGACGGCAATCACGGAAGCTCAAAATCTTGAGACACTCAAGTTTGATGAGCTCATTGGGAATCTCCTCATTTATGAAGTATATCTCAAGGAGAGGAAAAATTCTCAACCATCCACCTCTAAATCGGATGCACGCAAAATATTATTAAAGGCTTAGCATCTTCTTCTAATAATGTTTATTATGCTAGTGATGAGGATGATGAAGAAACGGCGACTCTTGTTAGAAAATTTGCAAAATTTGTAAACAAAAATAAAGCAAGAAAGCCAAGAGACAATTCTTGCTTCAAATGGAAAATCCGGGCACTACATAGCCGATTGCCCAAAATTAGCGGAAGAGGAACAAAAGAAGAAAAAGCCTTTTCCGAAAAAGAAGGCATTAAATGCGGACGTCAAAACTTGGGATGAATTACTTGAAACAACCGAGCGAGGAAGGAGAATCCGAACATGGTCTTATGGCCATAGACGATGAAAATACCGAGGTACGCTCTAATGCTTCATCTTCTTCCCTAGTTGATGAATTACAATGTGATTTTGATGAATTGCAAAATGAGTTTCAAAATTTGATTGTTAAATACAAGAATTTGAAAAAGGAGCATAAAGAGCTTAAACTAGAAAAGGATAAATTATTTACTTCTTATGACTCTCTTGATAAAGCTCATGCTATTACTCTTACTATGGTCCGTACTCTTGAAACCGAAAAACAAACGCTCACAAATGATATTGAAAATTTGAAAAAGGATGTGCATCGATTCAATTTAAGTACGGATAAAGTCACAAAAATTTTAGATGCACAAAGAGGTGAGCATTCTAAATTAGGACTTGGTTATAAACCTTTTTAAAATGTTTTTAAGAAAAAAGACCAAGGTCCAACCTTTGTACGTGCTAGTAGTCCTCGTATTATTACTTGTTTTTATTGTGGTAAGAATGAACACTATGCTAGCAATTGTAAATTGAAGAATAATTTTAGCTATTATTGGAGACCTAAAGGTTTCAAGGCTAACCCCCATGGACCCCAAAATTATAGGGTACCTAAAAATAATTCCTTTGTAGGTTATAGGGGCTATAACAACAATGGAAGATTCAAAATGGCTCGTGGACAGCGGATGTTCACGCCATATGACCGGAAAGAGAGAACTTTTTACCAACATCAAGCTCCAAGAAGAGGGTATGGTCATGTTCGGCAATGGCAAAGGAAGAATTCTTGGAAATGGAGAAATTGGTAACTCTTCTTTCTCTCTTAGTAATGTTCTTTTAGTAGAAGGGCTTAAGTTCAATTTGATAAGTGTTAGTCAACTTTGTGACTCAAATTATAATGTTGTTTTTAATAAAGAAAAATGCCTTATTTCCAAAAATGATAAAATTATTTGTGAAGCAATTAGAAAAGGCAATCTTTACAAAATTTGTACAAGTGATTTGGTTAGTCAAAATGTTTATTGTCTTGTCGCCAATAATGATTTAACTAGCTTATGGCATAGGAGACTTGGACATGTTGGATACAAAAATTTGCAAACTATTTACAAAAACCAACATGTAAAAGGACTACCCAAATTAAATTTTGAAAATCTTGGCTTATGTGACACTTGTCAAAAGAACAAATTAGTTAAGAGTAGTTTTAAGCCCAAAATGAAATTTCCACTACCAAACCCCTACAAATGCTTCATCTTGATTTGTATGGGGATATTGGTACGCCAAGTCTAAGTGGAAAACATTACACTTTTGTTATAGTTGATGATTTTTCTAGATATACTTGGGCTCTATTTCTTACAAATAAAAGCGATGCCGTTAATGAGTTTGTTAAGTTGTGTAGACTCATCGAAAATGAAAAGGAAGACACTATTAAGTCCATTCAAGTGATCGAGGTGGAGAATTTGACGGCGAATTTAGAGTCTTTTGTGAAACCAAGGGATATAGTCATAATTTTTGGCTCCAAGGACACCTCAACAAAATGGAGTAGCCGAAAGGAAGAATCGACACTTCAAGAAATGAGTCGGTCCATGCTCAATGAATTTTCACTTCCAAAATATTTTTGGGCGAAGCGTAAGTACCGCTTGCTATGTCATTAATCGAGTTTATATTCGTCCTAAAATGAATAAAACTCCATATGAGCTTTGGAAAGGAAGAACTCCAAATATTAGTTATTTCAAAATATTTGGATGTAAATGTTTTATTTTGAATACTAAGGATCAATTAGACAAACTTGATCCTAAGGCCGATGAAGGAATATTTATGGGGTATTCAATCAAGAGCAAAGCATATCGGGTTTATAATAAGACTAGTGGGGTTGTTGAAGAATCTATCCATGTCAAATTCAATGAAGCTTCGGGTGTTGAAAGGATACCCAATGATGAAAGTGATGAAGAGGATATCGTTGAAACCATTGTTCAAGGTGAAACTCAAAATGATCAACCTTCAAGCTCAAGTGTTCCTCAAGAAGATAAAGGTGATACTTCGAATCTTCCCGTAGCATTGAAATTTAAAGGAGATCACCCAAAAGATCTTATTATTGGTGATCCCCTTGATAAAGTAATGACTCGAGGAAAATTTGCCGAGAAAGCTCTTATATCTCAAAAAGAGCCTAAAAATGCTAAGGAAGCCATTGAAGATGAGGATTGGTTTTTAGAAATGCAAGAGGAGTTGAATCAATTTGAAAGGAATGATGTATGGGAATTAGTACCTTGTCCTCCATCTCAAACCATTTTGGTACAAAATGGGTATTCGGAACAAGCTCGATGACCAAGGCAATATTGTTCGAAACAAAGCAAGGTTAGTAGCTCAAGGTTATTGTCAAGAAGAAGGTATTGATTATGATGAAACATTTGCACCCGTAGCACGTTTAGAAGCTATTCGTATTTTACTTGCCTATTCTTGTTTTAAAAATTTCAAGCTTTACCAAATGGATGTAAAATCCACATTTTTAAATGGTATTATTCAAGAAGAAGTCTATGTAAAACAACCTCCGGGGTTTGAAAATTTTTCTAGGCCTAATGATGTTTATAGACTTAAAAAGGCCTTGTATGGTTTGAAACAAGCACCCCGTGCATGGTATGATAGACTTAGCTCTTTTCTTTTGCAAAATGGTTTTACAAGAGGTAAAGTTCACACTACTCTCTTTGTTTTTGAAAAAGGGCAAGATTGCTTATTAGTGCAAATTTATGTTGATGATATTATTTTTGGTGCTACAAATGAATCCTTGTGCAAGAAATTTTCTAAGTTAATGCAAGGTGAATTTGAAATGAGCATGATGGGGGAGCTCAACTTCTTCCTTGGACTTCAAATTAAGCAATGCCAAGAAGGAATTTTTATTTCTCAATCAAAATATACAAAGGAACTTTTGAAGAAATTTGGCATTGAAGAAGGAAGAACCGTCTCTACCCCAATGGCAACAAACATCAAGATTGACAAAGATGAAAAAGGCAAGTCGGTTGATGAATCCAAATATAGAGGTATGATTGGTAGTTTACTTTATTTAACCGCAAGTAGACCGGACATTCTTCATGCCGTATGCCTATGCGCTCGTTTTCAAAGCAATCCCAAAGAATCTCATTTAAGTGCCGTTAAAAGGATTTTTCGATATTTGAAAGGCACTATTCAATATGGTTTATTTTATCCAAAGAATGAAAATTTTTCTCTTAAAGGTTATAGTGATTCGGACTATGCGGAAATATTGATGATCGGAAAAGTACTTTAGGATCATGTCAATTTTTAGGCGATTGCCTAGTATTTTGGTTTTCAAAGAAGCAAAATTGTGTTTCACTTTCAACGGCCGAAGCCGAATATATTTCCATGACATTTTGTTGTACTCAACTTCTTTGGATGAAACAAACTTTAGCGGATTATAAATGTTCTTTTGAAAATGTTCCTATCTTTTGTGATAACATATCCGCTATAAATATTGCTCAAAACCCGGTTCATCATAACCGTACTAAACATATTGAGATTCTACATCATTTTCTAAGGGATTGTGTCTCAAAACTAAAAATTGAGATATCTTTTGTACCATCTCAAGATCAATTAGCGGACATTTTTACTAAACCGCTAACTTCCGAGACTTTTGCATCAATACGAGCTCGGTTAGGCATAATGCATATTGAATGAGGTCTATGATTGCATTTTGCACGTTTTAAAACTTAGGGGCAAAAATCGGATTTTTGGTTGAAAAATTCGGATTTTGGAAATTTTATCAAAACAGGTGGCTGAAGAGGTTGAGGGCAACCGGTCGCCCTCAACGTCGACCTGGTCGCCCTCAACAATGCCGTCGCCGTCAACAAATTTTGGTTAAATTCGGTTCTGTCTTGATTTGACCATTGTGGCTTATTTTGTCTATTTTTCGTCCCCTTCGCCAAATACACTAAAATTTCACTTCAAATGTATTTTCTTGTATATGTTTCATTTTTTGGACTTCATTAAGCTCGATTATCATCATCATTGCTCATCTTTACCGAATAAATGGTAAGAATTCTACTCCATTTGCTCAATTGGGTTGAACCTTGAGATTTTGACTTATTTGCAAAATTCTTGATGCTAGTTTCATATGAATGTGATGAGCTTAATATTTATGATGTATTGAATGTTGTTTGAACTGATTTGGTGATGAAAATTTTTGGCTTAAATGAATTTCAAAGGCGTTATATACTTCTAGTTTTATTCGACGCACGCCAAGTGTTCGACAAAATGTTTCAATGAAAAATTCATCACCTACGTGATTCTCTCGATTTGAAAAGTCATATAAGTTTATAGAGATCATGTTTTATCAATCAAATGAGCTCTTGCAAGTCAATTGATCAACTTTTCCCTTTTACTTGGAATTTAAGCTTCAATTTTCAATAAGCTCGATAAATCGATAAATTTGCGCACTTTGATATGAATATATGATGTTTTTATCGTGCTAACATTCTTTTGATGATTCCAAAGGGGAGAAACAGGAAAAATGCTCATACGCTCAAAGAAGCGAAAATAAGCTTGCAAGAAAAGCTATAAGCTAGGGCTCTTGAAAGCCATAAGTTGTGAACAATGCTTAGTCCATTTGATGTATTGTGGACTTTTATTCTTGACTAATGATGTTTTTGTGACAGGGGAGCTTATAAGCTCATGGAATTCAAGCTTAAGTTGTGAAAGCTAAGCTTTTAGCTTTTAGTTGTTGCTTGTATACTTGTTCTTTATATGCATGTTGATAGGGGAGCTTGTGCAAAAATGATTTTGAAAAATCTTTGCTCCTATCCTTGTGTGCTTGTACTTATGATGTATCTTGTTTGTAATTGATTGTTGTTTTAAGATAGGAAAATTTGTTTTGTTTTAAAATCGACCTTCTAAAATTGTTTTGGTTTGTAATCATCAAAAAGGGGAGTTTGTTAGATAAATGTTTCTATCAAGATTTTGATGATTTTGTTTTAATAAGATTTTATACCAAAACAATGTTTTTATATGTTGTCCAAATACTCCTAAATGATTTAAAATGTTTTTACTAATTTTTGGAGTATTTCTTAGAGTTTTTAATTTGATAAAAATTGGACAACACTTTTGATGGTTTTGTTTAAATTGGTTTTACACCAAAACTATGTTTATAAATGTTGTCTAAATACTCCCAAATGATTTAAAATGTTTTTACTAATGTTTTGGAGTATTTCTTGAAGTTTATTTTTGAAAACAAATCGGACAACATTTCAAGGGAGAAGTCGGCCGAGTCGCCCATATGGTCGACACATGACACAAGATAAGAAAACACGAAAGCAGAACTTACGGACTTGAAAAATGGAGCGGGGGACCGGTTCGGGGGGCCGGCCGAGTCGCACCCCGGGCGACCGTCGAACCCCTCCGACCGGTCGCACCCCCCGCAACCCCTACCGGATCGCACTAATTTTTAAAAATGATCGAAATCTTCAACAGGGCAACCGATCGCCTATGTTATTTTTGATAGCAAAATTCCAACCGTTGCAATCTGTGACAAGATTTGCTTTTCAATTTTGTACAATATTTCTACATCTTGTGATCTTTTTTTGTAGACAAAAGTGAAGATAGAGGAGCCTATGTTGAGCCTATGTTGGTGAAGCTTCTCTATAAATAGATGATGAATTGAAGACACAAGATACAACACATACAAGCAAAATACACAACAAGAAATCGCAAATTGTTCAAGCTTTCATTTTTACATTCTTGTTGTAATAGCTTTAAAGTACTTTCACTTGCACATCTTTGAGGTCTAGGCTTTTTGATTCTTGATTACACTTGCACTCAATCTTTGTATTGGTTTCATAGAGTTGTAATCTTGAATTTTGTCCATCATTCAACACAAGACATCCTTGTGAGTATTCTTGTGGTAAGAATACACTTGGGTGATTTAGGTGATAGGTGTTTGAAGAGTGTGGTACTCTTCAAAGGTGGTGAAGGAAGATTGTGGTAATCTCCTTGAAGGTGTTGTAAGAGGATTGTGGTGATCCTCAAGGTGTTGTATTAATTGTGGTAATTAATAAAATCTTTTTTTTTTGAAATCCATCCAGGAGATCTTTGGGGTGGTAGAGGATTAGGCCCTAGGTGGGTTGAACCTCTTTAAATCAACGAGTGTTGTTTAATTTATGTATTTACATTCTTGTCATTTACTTGTTGATTCGAAAAAGAGGGTGATTTGCGAAAAATCGGCATAATCTATTCACCCCCCCTCTAGATTATCGTAGCCACTTGGACTAACATGACGTACTTTTATCAGCTTTATTTTTGTTTGGTTAAATATCATCACCTTATCTTTATGCAATCTGACGTACCTTTATCAACTTTATTATGATATGTCTTGTATTGTCTTTAATATATATTAGATGTATGCTCTATGCAGTTATATGGTCTTGTCTAATTTACCCTATCAACTTTGTAGTGTGGTCTTGTCTGTCGTACCTTATGTAGTCTTTATCTTTATGCAGTCCTTACATTTATGCAGTTGTTCGGTCTTGTTAAACAAACTTTATCAGATTTACAAACTCTACCATTAGAACTACTTCACTTGGCCTACAAATACATGCTCAAACTTTACAGAAAATTACATTTCATCTTCAGCTAGTCCTTTCTACCACCCCACATAAATTTTATTATATCCATATTGTATCCACTAAGAAAGAAATGGATAACTTCAACTGGTCCCCTCTACCGCCCTCACAAAAGTCAAGCTCACATTTATTGATGACATTGTACAATGAAAAAACATCAAAATGGACAATGCTTATGGATATCATCCTCGTCAATTCCCTTTTAAGTGAGATGAGTAAGGGAAATTGGATTGTCGGTGAAGCCAACAATAGTCAAGCCATCTTGACCGCCAGGGTTATTCTCAAAGGCATATTTGAGTGCAACTTGTAAAATTATGATGAAAGCCATATTTGACCGCCAGGGTATTGCAAAATTTAATTGTGTCATTTTGAGTTGTTTTTTAATTATGATGTAGTTATCTTTTTCATTAAGTAAGCGTGTTTTAAGTTTTATTATGTAACTCAATTGTAATGCAGTTGATGATTCTGATTCCAGTTGTAATGCAATTGATGTTTTCCTATTCAATTGTGTTTTTCATTCATTATAAATTTATACCTTTTTTCAAATTTTGAGCAAAATCACATGTACTGATACGAAAAATGGTGTACGTATTTTAAAATTTGTAAAGCAAGAAAATCAATTAAATCAATATTTTTAAATATTTTTTTTCCTAAAATTAATTAATTCAAAATTTTCATAAAAACCAGAGGTGCCAGTCTGTGATGGATTCAAGTGATGCGAGAAAACTCTATTGTTAATAGAGCTTTCTCATTCAAAGTCAAAAACTCTATTGCCAACAGAGTTTTCATCGAGGAATCTGCTGACTTTTGGATGAAAACTCGTCTACAAACTGTGAGTTTTCACCTTAGAAATTAATTTTTTTTGCTTTAAATATGTAAATTATTTTTTAAACTACACTAGTTAAATAAATTACCCTCTAGGTTAATAACAAAAATCGGCTTAAAGCCTACAATTTTGAAAATTGTATGGTGTCTAGAACATATATGGTTCCAGATCTGCAACCTGTTGAAGATCATAATCTGATTTGCTATCTTTGTCGATTGAAAACTTGCTCGTTTGAATTTGCATAAGAAAAAACACCGCATGGAGATTATGGTAAACCAAACGCCTCATTAGATGGCAAAATCACAAACAAGAAAACAAACAAATAATCCAAACTTATGTAGGAAACCACTTATTTAGAAGCTAAATCTATAATCTATAATCTATAATCTATAACTATCCTAAAAGGACGAAAGTTTCTGTCAAATTTACATATGGCTAAAACACTCTTCTAATCTAATCATAATCACAAAGGCAAAATCATTAATTAACTAAAATACCCTTCTAATCTAATAATAATCACAAAAGCAAAATCATTAATTAACAATTAAGGGGGAAAGAAATTAATTAACAATCTCAACAGACGTTATGGGAGTTTTTCATAGAAACTAATAGTTACACAATCACAATCCTACTTTTCATCTTCATGGATTGTTAATCACCTCAACCAAAAATCTCTTCAGGTAACTCAAGCAACAAACTCTTACACAATCACAATCCTACTTTTCATCTCATCTTGTCATTTTCTTGTGACATATTAAACTTTCAACAACAAAAATGAATAGTCTGGACTTTGATTTATAGAAATTCACAAATTGCATATATAATGTAGTTAAAAACATGAGGTAAAATGAACAATGCACAAATTTTGTTGTTTGACAAAACAGTTCCACTTCCTAAATTTACTCGGATCAAGTTTAGAATATTGTTTGAGATTGAGTGTCTTTCTCAATATATGGTTGGCCTTAATGGGTGTTGTTATCAGATGTAAATCATGGAACATGTTGTGACAAAAAAATTGTTTGGTCGGTTCGGCCAGGATAGTTTCTGCAATGTGAGGAAATCCAATAAAATAATTTTGCGAATAAAGTGACATTTAACAAGAAATAATGTTTATTGGACCAACAAATGAAAATAAAAGAAAAGGGAAGTAGGGAGGAACCCTTTTCTTCTATTCTCCTATTCCTTATTATCATCATTTGTTTGGTGCGTATTTATCTGTATGTATAGTGCTAAATAGGAAAATAATATTGGGGAATTGGATGCTTTATGGGATAGTGAAAGAAATGATTAAGAGGAAAATTTTAAATCTGTTTGTAGAATGGTGAATTTGAACTTGTTGCCTAATTTGCAATTTGATCCTAATCATAAATGTTAAATATGTATTGAAGCTAAGTTAAGCTTAACACCATATAACTTTGTTGAAAGGACTACCACTCCTTTAGAATTAAATCACAGTGATATCTGTGATTTGAAGTTTGTGCAAACGAGAGGTGGTAAAAAGTATTTTATTACTTTTATGGATGATTGCACAAGATACTATTATGTATATTTGCTGAGAAGCAAAGATGAGGCTTTGGATGCTTCTAAGCATTATAAGAATGACGTGGAAAATCAACTTAGCAAAAGAATTAAAATGATTCGAAGTGATAGAGGTAGAGAATATGATGCTCCATTTGATGAATTTTGTTCAGAATCTGGCATTATTCATCAAACTACTACATCATATTCACCTCAATCAAATGGAATTGATGAACGCAAGAATCGACCCTTAAAGAGATGATGAATGCGATGTTGATAAGTTCAGGAGTACCCCAGAACTTGTGAGGAGAAGCAATTATCTCGGCCAATGTCATTCTTAATGAAATTCCACTAAAGAAATGGATAAAAATCTATATGAATTGTGGAAAGGATATAAGCCTAGCCATAAACACTTGAAAGTGTGGGGTTGTTTGGCGAAGGTAGAAGTTCCTAAGCCTAAACAAGTAAAAATTGGACCTAAAGCAGTTGATTGCATATTTGTTGGATATGCACATAACAGTAGTGCATATCGGTTCCTTGTGCACAAGTTAGACATTCGTGATATTCATGAAATGTAATTGTTAAATCAAGGAATGTTGTATTTTTTTATAATGTCTTTCCATATAAAGACAGGGATAAAGGTGAAACAATTTCACATAAGAGGACTTATGATACTGCAAATCTTGATCAAGAAAATGATGAAGAACCAAGGTGCAATAAGAGGGCCAGAAAGTCTACATCATTTGGTCCTGATTTTCTAATCTACATGGTAGAAAATGAACTTAAGATACATTTACAGAAGCAATGTCAACTCCAGAAGCACCATTCTGGAAAGAAGCTATCAACAGTGAGATAGAATCTATTATGCAAAATCACACATGGGAGTTGGTTGATCTCCCACCTGGAAGTAAACCTCTAGGTTGTAAGTGGATTTTCAAAAGAAAGTTAAAACCGGATGGATAAATATAAGGCTAAGTTGGTAGCTAATGGCTATAAGCAAAAAGAAGGCCTTGATTTCTTCGACACATACTCACTGTTTACAAGAATTACGTCTATAAGAGTTCTTGTTACAATTGTTGCACTATAAGATCTCAAGATTCATCAAATGGATGTTAAAACAACATTTCTACATGGTGAGTTAGAAGAAGAAATATACATAAAAAAACCTGAAGGGTTTGTTGCTCCATGACAAGAGAAAAAGGTGTGTAAGCTCGTTAAGTCCTTATATGGATTGAAGCGGAAAAAACAAAGTGGCACAGAAATTTTATAAAGCTATGTTGTCAAATGGATTTAGAATTAACGAGTGTGATAAACGTGTCTACATTAAAAATACACCGAACGCCTATATAATTGTATGTTTGTATGTTGATAACATGTTGATAATAGGCACTAATCATGTTTTTTTTATCATGAATGCAAAGAGAATGTTGACACAAAACTTTGATATGAAAGACATGGGCGCGACAGATGTTATACTAGGGATTAAAATCACTAAAACATCTGGTAGACTTGTTTTATCTCAGTCTCATTATGTTGAGTGTATTCTCAGGAAATTCAATGTATATGATGAAAGTCCAATAAAAACTCAAATTGACACAAGTTTACACTTAGTCAAGAATAAAGACGAACCAGTGTCTTAGTTGAGATATTCACAGGTCATAGGCAGTTTAATGTACATAACAAACTGCACTCGTCCTGATATAGCATGTGTTGTGAATAAATTGAGTAGGTTCACTAGTAATCCAAGCAATGGTCAATGGAAAGCTCTGAATAGAGTTTTGAGATATTTAAAATAAACTTTGAACTTTGGATTACATTATATAAGATATCCAGCAGTTTTGGAAGGATACTGTGATGCCAACTGGATATCAGAATCAAAGAATTCAAAATCCACTAGTGGTTATATTTTTACCATTGGTGGCGCAGCTGTGTCTTGGAAATCCTCAAAACAAACTTGTATAGCTCGATGACAATGGAATTTGAGTTTATAGCTTTGGATAAAGCTGGAGAAGAAGCAGAATGGCTTCGGATTTTTTTGGAGGATATTTCGTGTTTGTAAGTCCAAGCGGCTACGATAATCTAGAGGGGGGGTGAATAGATTATCTCCATCTTTTCGATTATGCCCCATTTTTTGAATCAAATACACTAAGACAAGAATAAAGGTGCGGAAAGTAAACAACACACGTCGATTCATAGAGCTTCACCCCACCTAGGGACTACGTGCTCTACAACCCCAGTATATCTGGGATGGGTTTCAAAAAAGAATAAGAATTTTATTAATTACCACAATTAATACAAATTCAACTTACAACAACACCTTGAAGAGCACCACACTCTTCTTCAACACCACCTTTGAAGATTAACACAATCTCCCTTTGAAGATTACCACAATCTTCCTTCCACGGCACCTTTGAAGATCACCACAATCTTCAATCTTGAAGAATACCAAATTCTTCAAACACCTCAAGAGCACCACACTCTTGAAACACCTATCACCTAGATCACCCAAGTGTATTCTTTCCACAAGAATACTCACAAGGATGTTTTGTGTTGAATGATGACCAATATCAAGATTACAATTCAATAATGAATAATACAATTTGAGTGCAAGTGTAATCAAGAAATGAAAGCCTAGACCTCAAGGTGTGAAAGTGATAAGCTAGGCAAATTACAACAAGAATGATAACAATGAAGAGCTAAAGACTTTGCTTGAATGTATCTTGTTGTGTTGTATCTCAAGTGTGTTTTGGTTGCTCCAAAACTTCCTCTATTTATTGGAGATGATTGATCAAACATAGGCTTCTCTTGGGGATTGAAAATCTACAGAAAAATACAATTAAAATAAAAATATAGCTGTTAGAAATCAATCCCACAATTTAAGGAAAGTTTGTCTGCTGCACAATGGTTAGAAATTTGCTGTCAAACTTGAGGGCGACCGGTCGCACACTGATAGAAATAAAAGAAGAAACACAGCAAAAATGCACTAGTTGACCGGTCCAGGGGGGTCCGACCGGTCGACCATGGGTCCGACCGGTCACCCCTGCCAATTTTTGAGTTACAGGACATTCTGTAATCTCTTCAGGTACCGGTCGCCCTTTGCACGACCGGTCGACCTCCAGGGTTTTTTAAAACATCTCGTTTCTGTTTCAAAACCAATCTTTCGGACAAGGAATATTCGGTTGAACACGAGACAAAAATGTTGTCCAACATTTTATCGAAAATAACCTTCAAGAAATACTCCGAAAGATTAGTAAAAATATTTTAAACCGATTGAGAGTATTAGGACAACATTTAGAATCATAGTTTCGATGTAAAAATCCATTGACACAAAATCATTAAATGTGTTGTCCAATATTGTCGAAAATGAACTTGAAGAAATACTCCGAAAAATACTAAAACCATTTTAAATCATTTAGGAGTATTTGGACAACCTTTTAAAAAAAACATTGTTTTGGTATAAAAATAAAATCATCAAAATCATGATAAAACCATTTATCAAAGAATCTCCCCTTTTTGATGAGTACAAACCAAAATAATTTTAACGAGGTCGATTTTGAAAAGAAAACAATTTTTCGGTTAAAAAGAACTATCCGTTGTGAGCGACAACATTCCACGCAATATAATCACAAGGATGGGAGTAGAGATATTAAACATATATAGCAAAAGCTCCCCCTATCAATATGCACAACAAGAGTAATGTAAAGGCAATCAACCACAGGCTAAAAGCTTAGCTTTTACATATTGGTCTTAAGTACAAGAGCTTATAAGCTCCCCCTGTCAACAAAACATCATTAGACAAGTATATAAGTTCATCATACAACAATTGGACTAAGTATAGTCCACAACTTATAGCTCTTTAGAAGCCATAGCTTATAGCTTCTTTCCCGAGCTTATTTTAGCTTTTATGAGCTCATAAGCTTATAACCTATTTCTCCCCTTTGGAATCATCAAAAGAATGTTAGCACGATAAAAACATCATATAATCATATCAAATTGCGCAACTAAACCGTTGTATCGAGCTATTTGAACATTGAAGCTTATAATCCAAATAGGAGGTAAAAGTCGATCATACGACTTGTAGAAGCTTATGAAAACTCATTTGATTTGCAAGAACATGATCTCTATAAATATATAAGACATTTGAAATCGAGAGAATCATGTAGGTGATAAATTTTTCATGGAAACATTTTATCGAACACTTGGCGGGTGTTAAAAATTGAAGAAGATATATATAGCCCTTGTAAATGTAATCAAGCCAAGTTTTTTTATCACCAAAAGCAATTTTATAAATATCATTCATCAACAATCATCATGCTCAACACAAATATATAAGAATTGCATCAAGAATATACGTATAAGCCAAGTTCTCAAGGGTTCAACCCAATTGAGATAAAGTAGAATTCTTACCATTCAATCGGCAAAAATGAGCAATGATGATGATAATCGAGCTAGATAATCCCCAAAATATGAAATTTATGCAACAAAACTCATTTGGAGTGATTTGTGTGTGCAAATGACAAATGGGTCGAAATAGAGAGGAAAAACGCCAAAATGACAAAATGCAAGAACAGAGACGATTTTAACCAAAAAATCTCAGTGGGCGACTGGTCAGGGGCAAGGGCGACCGGTTGAGCTGGTGGGCGACCGGTCGACCCCAGCCCTGGCAGCCCACTGGTTTAGTTCAATTTTGAAAATCTGAAATTTGATCAAAAAATCCGATTTTTCGCCCCTAAGTTTTAAAAACGTGCAAAATGCAAACGTAGACCTCATTCAATATACATTATGTCATAATCAAGCTCGAAATGGAGTAAAGTACTCGGCGGTGAACGATTAAAAAGTCCGCGAGTTATCCTTGAGACAGAATTAAACACATCTCAAGTTTTTGTTAAACATGCAATCCCTTAGAAAAATATATCGAATCTCAATATGTTTACTTTGATTATGACGAACCATATTTTGAAAAATTATTATCACCAGACTTGTTATCCCGAAAATAAGAACGTTTTTAAGACTTTGGATACAACAAGTCATAAGGAAAAGTGCCTTTCAAATTTTTGAAAATTTCTTTTAACGACACTTTAATGAGATTCGTTGGGATAGTTTTTGAAGTCGAGCATATAGACGTAAGGCATATGGAATGTCGAGTCTATGGGAGTAATAAAAATGAATAAACATACCTTGAATTTGTTTGTCGACCGATATGCCTTTCTCAACCTTTGTCAATCTTTACATGGTAGTCATAGAGGTTGAGATGGTTCTTTTTTTTTTAATGCCTCACTTCTTCTTTTGTATACTTTGAATGTGGAATATAACCACCTTCTTGGCATTGTTGAACTTGAATTCCAATGAAAATTGAGCTCCCCCATCATGATCATCTCAAGTTCACCTAACATCAACTTAGAACAATATCTTGCACAAAAATTCATTAGTGGCACCAAATCAACTCAAATATGTACTAATAAGCAATCTTGACCTTTTTCAAAAACAAAGAGAGTAGTATCAACTTTACCTCTTATAAAATCATTTTGCAAAGAAATATCTAAGTTTATCAAACAAAACACGGGATGTTTATATCAACCGTACAAGGCCTTTTATAAAAAGAATTTGGCCTAGATAAATTTTCAAACCCCCGGTTGTTTTTCAACTTGAATAAAACCATTTAGAAAATTGGATTTAACATCCATTTGGTAAATCTTGAAATTTTCTTAAAACAAGAATGGGCAAGTAAACTGCAAATAGCTTCAAAAACATGTTACGGGTGCAAGTGTTTCATCAAAATCAATGTATTCTTCTTGACAATACCATTGAGCTACTAACCTTGCATTGGTAGTTTATCTTGTTCCAAAATACCAAAAATCAAGACATCTTGCACATAAGCATAGTAATATCGAATAATAGAGACATTATAACAAGTAACACATACTATGCTTTCAAACAAATCATCTAGAGTTTCATAAACATGTAAGTTCAAATAAGCTTATAGGAAGCTATATAAGGTCTCTTTTGAAATTTGAAAAATTCAAGAGCATATAGTTGAGACCTTATTTAAAAGAAGCATTTGAACAATAGTTTTGACAAGAATGAATATGAGCAATCAAATGCATAATTTTGAGAGAAGGATGAATATCAAATGTTTTATCAAAACAAAATATAATCCTTTACAAGACTCGGATAAAACAAGCTTTATTGAATAGTGCCTTTCAAAAATCGAAAAAATCCTTTTAATGGCACTTGTATGAGATACTTTGAAATATCTTGAACAATAAGCACATAGGCATATGGCAAAAAATATATCGAGTCTATAAGATGAATACCAATGATGAGCGTACCTCTATAGTTTAAGCATCTCTTGAATAGGATGAGGAAATATATATCCTACACATATCTTAAACAAGTATAGCACAAAACGAATATGATACAAGTGTAGGCTAAAACAATAAAAGATATCACAAGTAAGCTCATGCCATAAAAATCCATAAGAGATGATAAAACAATTAAGTCTAAGCAAATACACAAGAGTTTAATATAAGCATCATACAAGGTCTCCTTTTTTTTCAAAACAATTTTAAAACCACAAATATATATTGAATACCTTAATTTTAAAATTATGAAAACTCATTTTGCAATTTAGACACAAATAAAAACATGCATAAAAAATAAAATGCATATTTAAATAGAGAGATACGGTTTACCAATTTCGCCATTTCCATGGGTTGTGTCTTTCCCATTGTTGATGATATCTTCCCTTTGAAAATCATCTTGTTGATGATGGCTTCTCCAATTGCTCCATCTCCAAGCATTGTGGCCTTCCTATTTTTGAAAGTGTCTTTCTCTTGGAAATTCATTGTGGTGATGTTTTCTCCTTTGAATGAGATGGTCATTTGATGCCTTCTTGGCGGTATGAATATTCCTTGATTCCGCCTAGGGTACCTAATATGACATTGCTTTGTGGTACCCTCAAGTGTTTGGGTCCTTTAGGATTAGCTTTGAGACTTTTAGGTCTCCAACAATAATTAGAGCTATTTCTAGCCCGACAAGTATTTACCGTATGACCCTTTTTACCACAATAAAAACAAGTAGTAATTTTTGGAGCATAAAGACCAATATGCATAGGAACTTGATTTCTTTTCACATAATTAACAACACAGGCTTATGATCAAGTCCTTATTTCAATTTATCACAACTATGAATATCAACAATCTTGGTCATTTTATTGGTACTCAAGTTGGATTTTAATAAATCCCTTTTCATGCAATTAATATACTCAACAAGAGTACTATTTTCTTTTTCAAGGTTTCTAACCTTATCAAGAGTGGTGGTGTGAGCACATGATAGTGATTCATAGGAGGTAAATAAACTATCCTTATCATTTTTCAAAACATTGAATTCCTTTTTAAAATTTTTGTACTTAACAAGTCAACTTTGGAATTCATTTTGAAGGTCATCAAAATCATTTTGCAAATCACTATAATCATTTTGTATAACAATATCATAGGAAGTAGAGGGTTTAAGACATACCTTGTTTTCTTCTTCGATGCCCATAAAACATTGTTCGACTACTTCATAGTTGGAAGTTGTAAAAAGTTTGTTCCTTAGATTTGACCTTGTATCCCTTTGAGAGGTAGATGCTTTTGAGTTGCTCCTATCATTTGCACATACTTCGTGAATGGCTTCTAATTTTTGCCATACTCCATGAGCCGATCGAATTCCTACGATATGATCAAATTCCAAATTGGTAAGTGAACAATATAAAATATTGAGAGCTTTACCATTTAAGGAGATGATTTTCTTTTCTTCATCATTGAGCTCCTTGAGAGCTTTGGAGGTGTATGGTGTGTCTTTCATCGGAATGGATTCTCCATTGATGACGATGTTCTAAATATCGAACCCGCAACCTTCTAAATAGAATTCTATTCTTTCTTTCCAAAATGCAAAATTTTTGGAATCAAATCGAGGTGGATTGGTGGTGGAGGTGCCGGAAGAGTGAGCTTCATTCGTAGCCGACGATCGTTCCTCTTCACTCGCGATGTGAAACGAGCTTGCCAAAGAGTTTGGCTCTGATACCACTTGTAAGTCCAAGCGGCTACGATAATCTAGAGGGGGTGAATAGATTATCTCCATCTTTTCGATTATGCCCTCTTTTTCGAATCAAATACGCCAAGACAAGAATAAAGGTGCGGAAAGTAAACAACACACGTTGATTTATAGAGCTTCACCCCACCTAGGGACTACGTGCTCTACCACCCCAAAGATATCAGGGATGGGTTTCAAAAAGAAAGCAATTTTATTAATTACCACAATTAATACAAATTCAACTTACAACAACACCTTGAAGAGCACCACACTCTTCTTCAACACCACCTTTGGAGATTACCACAATCTCCCTTTGAAGATTACCACAATCTTCCTTCCACGGCACCTTTGAAGATCACCACAATCTTCAATCTTGAAGAATACCAAATTCTTCAAACACCTCAAGAGCACCACACTCTTGAAACACCTATCACCTAGATCACCCAAGTGTATTCTTTCCACAAGAATACTCACAAGGATGTCTTGTGTTGAATGATGAACAAAATTAAGATTACAACTCAATAATGAATAATACAATTTGAGTGCAAGTGTAATCAAGAAATGAAAGCCTAGACCTCAAGGTGTGAAAGTGATAAGCTAGGCAAATTACAACAAGAATGATAACAATGAAGAGCTAAAGACTTTGCTTGAATGTATCTTGTTGTGTTGTATCTCAAGTGTGTTTTGGTTGCACCAAAACTTCCTCTATTTATAGGAGATGATTGATCAAACATAGGCTCCTCTTGGGGATTGAAAATCTACAGAAAAATACAATTAAAATCAAGAATATAGCTATTAGAAATCAATCCCACAATTTAAGGAAAGTTTGTCTGCTGCACAACGGTTAGAAATTTGCTGTCAAACTTGAGGGCGACCGGTCGCGCACTGATAGAAATAAAAGAAGAAACACAGCAAAAATGCACTGGTTGACCAGTCCAGGGGGGTCCGACCGGTCGACCATGGGTCCGACCGTCCCCATAAAGGGACCGGTCACCCCGCCATTTTTGAGTTCTGAGACTCAGTAATCTCTTGTACCGATCGCCCTTTGCGCGACGGTCGACCTCAGGGGGTTTTTTAAAACGTCTCGTTTCTATTTCAAAACCAATCTTTCGGACACGGAATGTCCGGTTGAACACGAGACAAAATTTTTGTCCAACATTTTATCGAAAATAACCTTCAAGAAATACTCCAAAAAATTAGTAAAAATATTTTAAACCGATCAAGAGTATTAGGACAACATTTAGAATCATAGTTTCGATGTAAAAACCCATTGACACAAATTATTAAATGTGTTGTCCAATATTGTTGAAAATGAACTTGAAGAAATACTCCGAAAAATATTAAAACCATTTTAAATCATTTAGGAGTATTTGGTCAACCTTTTAAAAAAACATTGTTTTGTTATAAAAACAAAATCATCAAAACTATGATAAAACCATTTATGAAACAGTGTTGGCCAAAGCCAGTCACTGCTATCAGTATACATTGTGATAGTCAGTAGGTGATAGGAAGGGCACAAAATAACATGTATAATGGTAAGTCTATACATCGTAGACACAACACCATTAAACAATTAATCTCAAGTGGTGTTATCTCCATTGATTATGTAAAATCTAAGGAGGCGCGACTCGGATCCACTTACCAAAGGTTTACCAAGAGATCAAGTATACCAATTATCAAATAGAATTAGATTTAAGCCTATTACGCATTAATCTTTGTAATGGTAACCCAACCATGATGACTGGAGATTAAGCACTTAGGATAAATTCCTACCCATTCATATGATCAAAAGTGTGTTATGTGGAAATATGTAAGGTTAAGTTCAAATTTTAACGATTTCTATAGCTTGGTAAGCCAAGTGGGGTATGGCAGAATACTCTTAATAGGAGGTCACCTATGTAAATGTGAAGTAGGGCCGCTTTTATGAGATTTTTGAGGCTTGAATTCTCTAAAACACTTATTGAAACCCAAGATTGTTCAATGCCAAATTGAACACAACCATGAGAACTGAAAAATGTTAGGGAGGTTATTGTGTGGGTGTTGTTATCTTGGTTTACACCAACGGCTGAACAGTTCAAGACATCATGTTTTTTGATTAGCCAAGTAAATTCGATAGTACTCCACTAGGGAAGGTTCAAAGCCAGAAGCTACCTCTTCTGATGCAACAACTTTCCATTTGTACTCTCTTTAGTGTCTGCATTCACATGTGCATTGTATTGATTCACATAATTTCTCATTCATGTGGGGATTGTTGGAAATATTTTTAAGCTCACAAGAATATTTCGGGGTGGAAGAAAAATTATTGCCTAAAGGTGATAAGTTGAGGTACAAGTGGAACTTCAGTATTCCATGTTGGACAATGAATCTAATTTGTGGATGAAATTTATATTGAAAATGCATCTAGACTATTATTTGTAATTAGTACAAATGTAGTTGCAACCAAAGGGTGCAACTCTTCATGGAAACTCACCAAAAGGTGCATGGAAACTCTTCATGGAAACTCTTAATAGTTGCAAACCAAATGGTGCAACTCTTCATAATAACTCTTAGAATGAAAAGGTGAGTCCAAGAGTTGTGTTGTTTCACTTGAAACCTTTGGCAATCTATAAATACCCTAAGATCTGCATATTTCATTCATTTTTTCATACAAACACAAGCATACATTCTGTCAAAATTTTCCCGTAAAAGAGAGAGTACAAAACATTTGAAGGTCATCATCTCTTGTTGTTTGGAGTGCTACTACAGCAAGAGGAGACCGTTGTATCTTGGGAGATGTTTGCTATTCAACCGTGGGCACCGTAGCGGGGCAATTTATTTTAAAGACATAGAGTCGAACTCTAGCCTCGGTTTAAATTTATGTATTCTATAATTTCATATTTCTAGAATTCAAGTAAGTTTTCTGATTTATTTTTTCAAATATAATATTGCACGTGATAAATCTCCAGCATGGCTAACTGGAAACACGATTGGAAATTAATGCGTCTAGGAATATGTTTGGATAATAAAGTTTGAGAGGATTTTGTTGCTACAAAGGTGCTACTTATATCAATTCAAAAGTGTTCCATGAATTTAGAGGCAATAGAGAACATGTTTGTATTTGTAACCAAGATTTGACCTTATTTCCTTGTCTGTTTACTTGGAAAATAAAATTGAGACAAAGTCTCTTTATTTCTTTTCAAGTTGGTTTGCAATAGTAGATCATACTTTATTTTAATTAATGTTTCTCTTATATGGATTCATGATTTTATGAAAACTTTGGGTCTTTAAATAATTTAAAGGTTTTTACTTGTGTAAGTTTAAAGTGTTTAGGATCAGCGAATTATTTACTTACAATATTGATTAATGTAATCCCTCACAATTGACTTATGACATTAATATATCTTAATTTGTACAATGCAGGAAAATAATCAACATTGTCAATGGATTCAACGACATCAGTAAGACTTTTGAATATAAATCAAAAGTCATTCACATTTGAATGTCCCAACATCTTGCGGACAAAACTTCTTTTCCAAGATTCGTAAAATGATTATGATAGATGAAGAAATAAGAAAATAAACTAAACTACAATCTTTTATATTTAGATAATTATTATATTTAATAAGTTAAAACAAAATTGCTAATTTTTGCAGGGTGTGCAGATTGGAGTTATTATCTTCAATGAAGACATAAATCACTTTACAGGCAAAATAGCAGTTAATAATAGATAAATGATTATAAATGCGGATGTTAAAAGAGTTAATCCACTATTTCTGAATGCACATCCTAAAAAGGAATTGGTCTTAAAGAAACATTATGTTGTGAATGATGCGTCAAATCAACCTATTGCAGATAAAATTGAATACAATTTTGTAGAGTTGAAGGATATAAATCTTGAACTCCACAATAATGGAGTTGGTATATTTTTTTTATCCTTTACTTATTATTTGGCCATAATGATATGTTGTTCAAATATTTTTGTAAGTGTAACTTATGTCATGCATATATTTGTTTTACCATAATGATATGTTTTTAGAACATTTTTATAAGTGCAAATTATGTGATACAAATATTTATGGAGTTGTCTTAAGAGTTAAAGAATGTAGAATGACTACAAACTCAAGGACCTCGTTGAAGTCTGCAAGGGAAATAACGATAATTAACAAACAATAATCAAAATTTTTATTGTTTTTCATCAGGTATTGTTTTTTTCCATTCAATTTTGAAGAACGTAAGTGATTGACTTGTTATCTATTATATACAGATTTCATCCTGTAATTGTTTGTCTCTGGGAGGATTTGGCGAGAAATGAATGAAAGCTATTGAAAGATATTCTTGATTAAAATATGATAGTTGCCATCACTAAAGCCACAAAAAAAAAAAAAATACCTTGGTAATTTATTTAATTACGAGTTTAGTGAAAAAGAATAATTTTCCCTCTTATTATTGAAGACGTCTAAAAATATACTTGATTGAAATGACTACTTTTCATATGTATTCTTGTATGTCATATTTCCTTATTTAGGTGAGTTCTGAGATGCAAACTACATCATCATCAATCCTATGACAGGACCCAACTTGTGAAGAAACAAAATATTTGAGAAATTGGTAACCAATAACTTTAAATTTCAATATGACATTGATTGAATTTGAAAATAACACATTCATTTCTAATGTTATACATGCTACATTCAATTGATAATCCTATGAAAGTCCGAGAATAACCAATGATTCAGAGAATGAAACATGCAAATGAAGTGAGCCTCAATGAGATCATATACAACCGAGATACCTTATCTGAGGTATAAGTATTATTTAATATCATGTTTTTTATTATGAATATTCGTATCTTTTATTCAATGATAGATTTTTTTTTCAAATATTTCTTTTTGTCTATTTACAGAATATGTATTATTGTTTCAAAGGAGTAATCGAAAAATTTGAAAATAAATTATCCTTGTGGTATGACTCATGTAAGAAATGTTTTACCTCTGTTTTGAAAAGGAAAGATATTGTGACTTGTAACAAATGCAATGAGAAAAATGTCGAAATAGTGCCAAGGTATTAATCATATTTTAAAAACTTATATAATTCATTTATTCATCAAATATCGATAATTATTTATCAATTATAGATATCGACTAGTGTTGAATGTCTCACAAGACAGTCACAGTGCAATCATAACTATGTTTGAGAAGGCAACAACTATATTTATTGGATGCCAGTCCGTGAGTATTTAACAACAATTGAACAGGTAATAATATTATAGTTTAGATTATTATTCAATGGATTCTTTTTCCTTCTTATAAGATGTATAATAGCATAACATATCAATATGTATTCTAATAAAATTATTTATATCAGAGAATAATGATGAATTTCAATCAACATGAAAAGTTCAAGGTTTTCAATTGGAATTTATTATTTTATTTATATCTCATTATTAATATTCAATTAAATCAGGGCGTACACGAGTCAAAATACTACAAAAAGCTATGCTTACAGACATCAACAATGTTTCATTTTCTTATTGCTCTTAACAAAAAAACACAAGTAGTGAATGAGAAATTAAATATCATAGCTGAAGGAGTCGGAAATATACAATCCACTTTGAAGAAAGGCAAGAAGAGAAAATCATCAAGTATATGTGCCAATTATATTGGAGGGAAAAATGTAGATGGAATGGGCAAAGAAGATCAAAACAAAAAAGCCCTAGAAAGCCAAGGTGTTACTAAGGTTGACATTTCAAGCGATGAAGAAACTCTGAACAGTATCAAGAAGAAGTGCGCAAAGAAATTGTCAAATAAATATAAGAGAAAGACGATGACAATTGTAGAAATCAAAAAAGAGAAGGCTTGATAGAACTTGAAATTGTCGAATGGTTTTCCTTTCTTATATGTACCTTTTCATGCTTTCATGGACCTATCGTGACTTTTTAAAGTAACTTTGCCATATGAATTAAAAAAAGAACGTTGAAGATCATTTAGTGATGCATTTCAAGAATTGTCGCGAAATATATATATATATAGGGGGGATACAATGAGACCACATATTATAGTGAGACAATGTGGACTCTCTCAACCCTCCATTATCTATATCAATGGCTAAGATAAATAGGAGTTAAAATTACATTAAACATTTAATTAAGACAAAATAAGTGTATAATTGTCAAAACAAACATGTCGGGGACCATCCAAATATGGAATCAGTTATTAGGGGAGAGAAAATCACGTGGGGAGAGAGAAAATCGCGCTGGAGAGAGAAAATTACGCATGTGCTCTGCCATGCAGTATGTTGTACACTTATCAATGATTTGTTGTATACTTAACACTATTTTGATGTATGTTTAACATAATTTTACTGTATATTAAAATGGTCAAACAAAATTATGTGGGGACCATTAATTAAGGAATTAGTTATACAGAGAGAGAATCACGCTCATTAACATGTGGGGACCGTGGATTAAGTAAATCAATTATAGAGAGAGAAGAAAATCACTGTTATTATTGTGTTGTATATTTAACATATATTTGATGTATACTTAACACTATTTTGCTGTATATTTAACATAATTTTACTACATATTAAAATGGTCAAACAAAAAATATAAGTATACAACAAAACACATATAAATATGTTAGTTCAAGTGGCTACGATAATCTAGAGGGGGGTGAATAGATTATGCCGATTTTTTGCAAATTGCCCTCTTTTTCGAATGAACAAGTAAATGACAAGAATGTAAATGCGGAAATTAAACAGCACTCGTTGATTTAAAGAGGTTCAACCCACCTAGGGCCTAATCCTCTATTTATAGGGAAATCTTCACCAACATAGGCTCCTAACATAGGCTCATTCCTCTTCACTTTTGTCTACAAAAAGAGGATCACAAGATGTAGAAATATTGTACAAAAATGAAAAGTAAATCTTGCTGATAAGGATAGCAACGGTTGGAATTTTTGTTGTCAAAAATTACATAGGCGACCGGGTTGCCTGTAATAAGATTTGAACGTTAAGAAAAAATAGTGCGATCCGGTACAAGTCGAAGAAGGGGGTCGGCCAGGTCCGACAGGGAAGTGCGACAAGTCGGCCCCCTTTGGACCGGTCCCCTCTTCATTTTTTTGACTTGATGAGTTCTGTTTCAATTTTGAGTTCTTGTCCGAGTCGACGTATTAGGCGACCGGTCGACCTCCAATTTTAAATGTTGTCCGATTTTTATCAAAAATAAACTTCAAGAAATACTCCAAAAAATTAGTAAAAATATTTTAAATCACTTGGGAGTATTTTGACAACATTTATAAACATTGTTTTGGTGCAAAAACCAATTTAAACAAAACCATCAAAAGTGTTGTCCATTTTTATCGAAAAATAAATTCTAAGAAATAATCCAAAAATTAGCAAAAATATTTTAAATCATTTAGGAGTATTTGGACAACATTTATTAACATTGTTTTGGTATAAAAACTCATTTATGCAAAATCATCAAAATCTTGATAAAAACATATATCTAACAAACTCCCCCTTTTTGATGATTACAAACCAAAACAATTTTAGAAAGTCGATTTTAAAACAAAACCAATTTTCCGGTCTAAAACATCAAACCATTACAAGCAAGATTTATCATAAGTACAAACACACAAGGATAGGAGCAAAGATTTTTCAAAATCATTTTTGCACAAGCTCCCCCTATCAACATGCATAACACAATTAAGTAGAAGCAAACAATTACAAGTTAAAAGCTTGGATTTCATGAGCTTAAAAGCTCCCCCTGTCACAAAAGCATCATTAGTCAAGTATAAAAGTCCATAATACATCACATGGACCAAGTATAATCCATAGCTTTTGGCTTTTAGGAGCTTTAGCTTATAGCTTTTCTTGCGAGCTTATTTACGCTTCTTTGAGTTTATGAGCGTTTTTCTTGTTTCTCCCCCTTTGGAATCATCAAAAATAATGTTAGCACGATAAAAACACCACACAATTATATCAAAGTGCGTAATTTTATAGATTTATCGAGCATATTGAGCATTTAAGCTTAAATTCCGAATAAAAGGGAAAAAATTGCTCATTTGATTTGTAAAAGCTCATTTGATTGATAAAACATGATCTCTATAAACTTATAAGACTTTTCAAATCAAGAGAATCATGTAGGTGATGAGTTTTTCATTGAAATATTTTGTCGAACACTTGGCGTGCATTGAATAAAACAAGAGAAATATAACGCCTTTGTGATTCATTTAAGCCAAAAATATTCATCACCAATTTCAATACAACAATATTCATTCATCATCAATCATCATAAACAACATATTAAGACAAGAATTTCAACAAGATATCAAGATACAAGCACATTCTCAAGGGTTCAACCCAATTGAGATTAAAAGGAGAAATTATTACCATTTAATCGGTAAAGATGAACAATGATGATGATAATCGAGCCTCATGAAGTCCAAAATATAAAATGTATACAATAAAATAAATTTGAAGTGAAATTTGTGTGAAAAGTGCGTAGGGAACGAAAAATGAACACAAAAGACCAAAAATGATGAAACTGAGAACAGAAACATTTTTATCCAAAATTTTGCTATGGTCGACCGGTTGGTGGGGTGGGAGACCGGTCGACATCATGGGCGACCGGTCGGCCTTCCCCAATTAGCCCAGTGGTTCTTTCTATTTTGTGAAAAACCGAATTATCCGATTTTTTGCCCCTAAGTTTTAAAAACGTGCAAAATACAATCATAGTCCTCATTCAATGTGCATTATGCCTAACCGAGCTCGTATTAACGCAAAAGTCTCGGAAGTTAGCGGTTTTGTAAAAATGTCCGCTAATTGATCTTGAGGTGGTACAAAGGATATCTCAGTTTTTCGTTTTGAAATACAATCCCTTAGAAAATAATGTCGAATCTCAATATGTTTAGTACGGTTATCTTTGAATCGGGTTTTGAGCAATATTTATAGCGGATATGTTATCACAAAAGATAGGAACACTTTCAAAAGAACATTTATAATCCGCTAAAGTTTGTTTCATCCAAAGCAATTGAGTACAACAAAAAGCCGCGGAAATATATTCGACTTCGGCCGTTGAAAGTGAAACACAATTTTGTTTCTTTGAAAACCAAGAAACTAGGCAATCACCTAGAAATTGACATGATCCGGAAGTAGTTTTACGATCATCAATATTTCCCTCATAATCCGAATCACTATAACCTTTAAGAGAAAAATTTTCATTCGTTGGATAAAATAAACCATATTGAATAGTTCCTTTCAAATATCGAAAAATCCTTTTAACGGCACTCATATGAGATTCTTTGGGATTGCTTTGAAAACGAGCACATAGGCATACGACATGAAGAATATCCGGTCTACTTGCGGTTAAATAAAGTAAACTACCAATCATACCTCGATATTTGGATTCATCAACCGACTTGCCTTTTTCATCTTTTTGTCAATCTGGCGTTTGTTGCCATTGGGGTAGAGACGGTTCTTCCTTCTTCAATGCCAAATTTCTTCAAAAGCTCCTTTGTATATTTTGATTGAGAAATATAAAATCCTTCTTGGCATTGCTTAATTTGAAGTCCAAGGAAGAAGTTGAGCTCCCCCATCATACTCATTTCAAATTCACCTTGCATTAACTTAGAAAATTTCTTGCACAAGGATTCATTAGTAGCACCAAAAATAATATCATCAACATAAATTTGCACTAATAAGCAATCTTGCCCATTTTCAAAAACAAAGAGAGTAGTATCAACTTTACCTCTTGTAAAACCATTTTGCAAAAGAAAAGAGCTAAGTCTATCATACCATGCATGGGGTGCTTGTTTCAAACCATACAAGGCCTTTTTAAGTCTATAAACATCATTAGGCCTAGAAAAATTTTCAAACCCCGGAGGTTGTTTTACATAGACTTCTTCTTGAATAATACCATTTAAAAATGCGGATTTTACATCCATTTGGTAAAGCTTGAAATTTTTAAAACAAGAATAGGCAAGTAAAATACGAATAGCTTCTAAACGTGCTACGGGTGCAAATGTTTCATCATAATCAATACATTCTTCTTGACAATAACCTTGAGCTACTAACCTTGCTTTATTTCGAACAATATTGCCTTGGTCATCGAGCTAGTTCCAAAATACCTATTTTGTACCAATAATGGTTTGAGATGGAGGACAAGGTACTAATTCCCATACATCATCCCTTTCAAATTGATTCAGCTCCTCTTGCATTTCTAAAAACCAATCCTCATCTTCAATGGCTTCCTTAGCATTTTTAGGCTCTTTTTGAGATATAAGAGCTTTCTCGGCAAATTTTCCTCGAGTCATTACTTTATCAAGGGGATCACCAATAATAAGATCTTTTGGGTGATCTCCCTTAAATTTCAATGCTACGGGAAGATTCGAAGTATCACCTTTATCTTCTTGAGGAACATTTGAGCTTGAAGGTTGATCATTTTGAGTATCATCTTGAACAATGGGTTCAACAATATCCTCTTCATCACTTTCATTATTGGGTATCCTTTCAACACCCGAAGCTTCATTAAATTTGACATGGATGGATTCTTCAACAACCCCACTAGTCTTATTGTAAACCTGATATGCTTTGCTCTTGGTTGAATACCCCATAAATATTCCTTCATCGGCCTTAGGATCAAGTTTGTCTAATTGATCCTTAGTATTCAAAATAAAACATTTACATCCAAATATTTTGAAATAACTAATATTTGGGGTTCTTCCTTTCCAAAGCTCATATGGAGTTTTATTCATTTTAGGACGAATATAAACTCGATTAATGACATAGCAAGCGGTACTTACAGCTTCGGCCCAAAAAATATTTTGGAAGTGAAAATTCATTTAGCATGGACCGACTCATTTCTTGAAGTGTCCGATTCTTCCTTTCGGCTACTCCATTTTGTTGAGGTGTCCTTGGAGCCGAAAAATTATGACTATATCCCTTGGTTTCACAAAAGACTCTAAATTCGCCGTCAAATTCTCCACCTCGATCACTTCGAATAGACTTAATAGTATCTTCCTTTTCATTTTCAATAAGTCTACACAACTTAACAAACTCATTAACGGCATCGCTTTTATTTGTAAGAAATAGAGCCCAAGTATATCTAGAAAAATCATCAACTATAACAAAAGTGTAATGTTTTCCACTTAGACTTGTCGTACCAATATCCCCATACAAATCAAGATGAAGCATTTGTAGGGGTTTGGTAGTGGAAATTTCATTTTTGGGCTTAAAACTACTCTTAACTAATTTGTTCTTTTGACAAGTGTCACATAAGCCAAGATTTTCAAAATTCAATTTGGGTAGTCCTTTTACATGTTGGTTTTTGTAAATAGTTTGCAAATTTTGTATCCAACATGTCCAAGTCACCTATGCCATAAACTAGTTAAATCATTATTGGCGACAAGACAAGAAACATTTTGACTAACCAAATCACTTGTACAAATTTTGTAAAGATTGCCTTTTCTAATTGCTTCACAAATAATTTTATCATTTTTGGAAATAAGGCATTTTTCTTTATTAAAAACAACATTATAATTTGAATCACAAAGTTCGCTAACACTTATCAAATTGAACTTAAGCCCTTCTAAAAAAGAACATTACTAAGAGAGAAAGAAGAGTTACCAATTTCTCCATTTCCAAGAATTCTTCCTTTGCCATTGCCGAACATGACCATACCCTCTTCTTGGAGCTTGATGTTGGTAAAAAGTTTTCTCTTTCCGGTCATATGGCGTGAACATCCGCTGTCCACGAGCCATTTTGAATCTTCCATTGTTGTTATAGCCCCTATAACCTACAAAGGAATTATTTTTAGGTACCCTATAATTTTGGGGTCCATGGGGGTTAGCCTTGAGACCTTTAGGTCTCCAATAATAGCTAAAAATATTCTTCAATTTACAATTGCTAGCATAGTTTTCATTCTTACCACAATAAAAACAAGTAATAATACGAGGACTACTAGCACGTACAAAGGTTGGACCTTGGTCTTTTTTCTTAAAAGCATTTTGAAAAGGTTTGTAACCAAGACCTAATTTAGAATGCTCACCTCTTTGTGCATCTAAACTTTTTGTGACTTTATCCGTACTTAAATTGAATCGATGCACATCCTTTTTTAAATTTTTAATATCATTTGTGAGCGTTTGTTTTTCGATTTCAAGAGTACAGACCATAGTAAGAGTAATAGCATGAGCCTTATCAAGAGAATCATAAGAAGTAAATAATTTATCTTTTTCTAGTTTAAGCTCTTTATGCTCCTTTTTCAAATTCTTGTATTTAACAATCAAATTTTGAAACTCATTTTGCAATTCATCAAAATCACATTGTAATTCATCAACTAGGGAAGAAGATGAAGCATTAGAGCGTACCTCGGTATTTTCATCGTCTATGGCCATAAGACCATGTTCGGATTCTCCTTCCTCGTCGGTTGTTTCAAGTAATTCATCCCAAGTTTTGACGTCCGCATTTAACGCCTTCTTTTTCGGAAAAGGCTTTTTCTTCTTTTGTTCCTCTTCCGCTATTTTCGGGCAATCGGCTATGTAGTGCCCGGATGTTCCTCATTTGAAACAAGAATTGTCTCTAGGCTTTCTTGCTTTATTTTTATTTACAAATTTTGCAAATTTTCGAACAAGAGCCGCCGTTTCTTCATCATCCTCATCACTAGCATAATAAACATTATTAGAAGAAGATGTTAAGCCTTTAATAATATTTTGCGTACCCGGTTTAGAGGTGGATGGTTGAGAATTTTTCCTCTCCTTGAGATATACTTCATAAATAAGGAGGTTCCCAATAAGCTCATCAAACTTGAGTGTCTCAAGATTTTGAGCTTCCGTGATTGTCGTCACATTTTCGGACCATGAGCCGGGAAGGGCATTTAAGACTTTGGTCACTTTATCTTCTTCGGAGATGACCTTTCCAAGAGCCACAAGAGGATTGAAAATGTTGTCAAGCCTTTCCACCATTTTTGATATGCTTTCACCATCATGCATATTGAAATTTTCAAAGTCTTTCACAAGCATTGTTTTTCTTGCTTGCTTCACTTTCTTTGTGCCCTCATAAATGGTTTCTAATTTTTCCCAAACTTCATGTGCCGACCGTATGCCTCTTATGCGATTATATTCGGTGGCGGTAAGAGAACAATGTAAAATGTTTAAGGCCTTACCGTTTAGAGAAAAAGCCTTCTTGTCATTTTCATCGTATTCCTTGAACGGCTTGGGAGTCGTGGTACCATCCTCCAATTTTGTTGTTGGTTGAGCAACTCCTTCAATGACCACATTCCAAATATCAAATCCGCACCCTTGTAGAAAGCACTCCATGCGGTCTTTCCAAAATGCGTAGTTGTTGGCGTCGAATAGTGGTGGCTTGTTGGTGGAGGCGCCGGTGGTGAGATAAGCTTCATTCGTAGCCATGGATCTTTCCTCTTTACTCGGAACGAGCTAGCCAAAGAGTTTGGCTCTGATACCACTTGTTAGTCCAAGTGGCTACGATAATCTAGAGGGGGGTGAATAGATTATGCCGATTTTTCGCAAATTGCCCTCTTTTTCGAATGAACAAGTAAATGACAAGAATGTAAATCCGGAAATTAAATAGCACTCGTTGATTTAAAGAGGTTCAACCCACCTAGGGCCTAATCCTCTATTTATAGGGAAACCTTCACCAACATAGGCTCCTAACATAGGCTCCTTCCTCTTCACTTTTGTCTGCAAAAAGAGGATCACAAGATGTAGAAATATTGTACAAAAATGAAAAGTAAATCTTTGGCGATAAGGATTGCAGCGGTTGGAATTTTTCTTTGTCAAAAATTACATAGGGCGACCGGTTGCCTGTAATAAGATTTCGAACGTTTTGAAAAAATAGTGCGATCCAGGTACAGGTCGAAGGGGGGGTCGACCGGTCGACAGGGGGGTGCGACCGGTCGGCCCCCTGCTGGACCGGTCCCCCTCTTCATTTTTTTGATCCAGTGAGTTCTATTTCAATTTTGAGTTCTTCAGGTACCGGTCGACGTATTGGGCGACCGGTCGACCTCCAATTTTAAATGTTGTCCAATTTTTATCAAAAATAAACTTCAAGAAATACTCCAAAAAATTAGTAAAAACATTTTAAATCACTTGGGAGTATTTTGACAACATTTATAAACATTGTTTTGGTGCAAAACCCAATTTAAACAAAACCATCAAAAGTGTTGTCCATTTTTATCGAAAAATAAATTCTAAGAAATACTCCAAAAATTAGCAAAAATATTTTAAATCATTTAGGAGTATTTGGACAACATTTATTAACATTGTTTTGGTATAAAAACTCATTTATGCAAAATCATCAAAATCTTGATAAAAACATATATCTAACAAAGTATACATCAAAAAATTTAAGTACACAGCAACATAAATACATCATAAAAAATTAACTACTTATACAGCAAAACACATATAAGTATACATCCAAAAACATCTAAGTGTACATTAATCCAACTGCCTCCTCGTAGGCCCTCAGTTTCTCCACGTCGCATCGATCTTCTTCACCAATCCTCCAATCATGACCTTTATTTACGAAACCCCAAAAATATCTCTCTCGAATCGGGAGCGATTACCACCGTCCATTTGTTTCCCCACCACATGTGAGTTTAATTATCTTGTTTAATTAAGTATAATTAAACTCATGAGCTTAAACCATAATTAAATTCAAATCCCCTGTTTTTATGCAAAGAAGAACGTGTCTTCTTCATATCCTTAGAATGTTTTCTTCTTCATCTCGTGAGCCGAAATCGATCCCCTTATTCTCGAACCAGGATCGACCCAGGTCTCTCAATTGATGTCGTGTACTTCTTGAGAGGGTCTTTGTCGTGCGCATCCTCGACGCGCGCTCATTTAAACGAGGAAGAAGTCCTTCACCTCCATTTCCTCTAGCCTCTCGCGGACGCCAAGCAGGCCGAATAAACGATCTTATGTGACGGCGATGGCGAAGAATAATCCTCTTCCACATACGCCCATCGAAATTGCCGCTTAAACCATAATTAAAATGATATTATGTAATTGTGTAATGACAATCATGCCTTTTCGACTTTAAAATAAATCTAAAATGATTATTAAATTGGAAAAATCACAACCATCTAAAATTTGAGATTTGTGGCTAGGATTAGTCCACACTGTCTCACTCTAATTATGTGGTCTCATTTGATCCTATTCATATATATATATATATATATATATATATATATTAATCAATTCATGTTATACTTCTCTTTTTTCAAGCTATGCATTTCACTATAATCCTTAAATAACAAATATCTCTTATGGATAAATTTCTACAATAATCTTATTTTTGGTTCAACAATGTCCTTACTAAATAACATATGACCAATATTAGTGATATACGAATAAAATAAGTTAATATTAATATTCTTTTAAATTAATTTAGAAAAAATTTATGGTACATGTGCAACGCACGTGTACTTTACTAATTA
The DNA here is from genome assembly GCA_016081115.2 of Rehmannia glutinosa. NCBI lineage: Eukaryota > Viridiplantae > Streptophyta > Magnoliopsida > Lamiales > Orobanchaceae > Rehmannia > Rehmannia glutinosa. Next base: position 15,046,855 of record CM071926.1, read on the forward strand.
ATAAAAAGATGTAGATGGTATGATTTCATGCCAAAGATAACCCCTTAACAATGGATATTAAGAAGAGAAGCAAGAGATATGGTTAAAGATCTGACTTCACATAGATAATATAATTGCTTGCATCATATATATGACTTGATTTTTCTCAGAAAATTTCAAATGCTTGCACCATAGCTTTAATTAACCTAAGAAATTCGAAACTTTGCCTCGAGTATGAATCTAATTTAGTCCAATAGCTTATATGTATGTCTCCAACTAATGTTCCAAAAATCTCCGTCTAGTCCTGTTAGGCGATCTGATGCTCTCTTTGGATGCCTACGCCTTCTTCTTTTTCCCCCATTAGGCCCGTCAAAATTCACTCTATACCTATCTAACCTGGCCCAAGACCCACCTAGGCGCCGTGCTAAGTCTTAGTTAATCTCAGTAGCCTGCCCAACATTAAGCTTTTAGAACACTGGTCTCAAACAGTTGCAGTTCATCTTTAGTCGATGAATGAATTCTTGAGATTTTATCTTTATCTTTATCAAATAAAAGACCTTAACATAACACAATAGTAGCAAACTTTTAAATTTTCAATAAACTTCACGATTTTTTAAACATCCTGATCGAAAACTTTATTTAAAGTAAAAAATAAACCATAAAAATTAGACTAGTAGTAAACTTTAATAACCAACACCAGGATTAATGAGACACACGTAAGTTAATCCCTAAAATCACATTTTCAAATAAACAAAAGCTCCTCTTTTGTTCTCACAATTCCCCCTTAATACAAGAGTAGCAGTATCTTGGTACAATGGTGGGTTAGAGTCGGCCCATGAGGCACCAAATAGCAAAACTAGTAAAAGGTGGACTCTACAAAGAAGCCGTTGCCCTCTATTCACACCACCACTCTGCCTCTATTCCTCCTACAAATTTTACTTTTCCTTACATCCTCAAAGCCTGCGCCGAGCTCAATGCTGTACCCCATGGCCAAATGCTCCATGCCCATCTCCTCAAAGCCGGATATACCAATAAGCACACTACTACGGACCTCACCAACATGTACATGAAACTTGGCCTAGTTGACAGTGCCGCCAAACTGTTCGACGAAATTCCTAACCCAAGTCTAGCTATTCTTAACGTTGTCATTTCCGGCTTTTTGCAAAATGGGCTTTTCGAAGAAGGTTTTAGAGTCTTTGAACAGTTTTGTGTCCCTAATCTTAGGCTTGATTCGGTCACGGTAGCCAGCGTGGTGTCTGCGTGTGGGAATGTTGTGAATGGCGTGCAATTGCATTGTTTGGCGGTCAAGATTGGTGTTGAAAGGGATGATTTTGCGGCAACTTCGCTTGTGAAGATGTATTTGAATTGTGGGGAGTTGGGTTCTGCTTCAAGGTTGTTTGGATTGATTGAGAACAAGAATGTGGTCTGTTACAATGCGTATCTTCGGGGCTTGCGCAGAATGGGGTTGTTGAAATGGTGTTATGTGTATTTAAGGAGATGAGGGGATTGTTATATGAGAAACCTACTGTTGTGACAATGATTTCTGTGTTCTCTGCTTGTGTAAATGGTAAGTGTATAAGCTTTGGTAGGCAGCTTCATGGGCTTATAGTGAAAATTGAATTACACTTGGACACTAATGTTAGGACTGGTCTTGTGGATATGTATTCGAAATGCGGTTCTTGGCAATGTGCCTATAGTGTATTTAGAGAATTGGGAAGTAACAGGAATTTGATAACATGGAATTCGATGATAGCGGGAATGATGTTAAATGATCAGAGTGAAAAAGCTATTACTCTTTTTATTGAGTTAGACAGTGAAGTAGGTTTGAAAGCTGACTCAGCAACATGGAATTCCATGATCAGTGGTTTTTCGCAGCTAGGAAAATCGGATGAAGCGTTTCTCTTCTTTAGAAAGATGTTATCTCGTGGTGTAGTACCAAATGTGCGATGTATTACTAGCATGCTAGCAACTTGTTCATATCTATCTGCGCAAAACTATGGAAAGCAGATTCATGCGTATGTTGCAAGAATGAACACCATCGATGATATATTCTTGGCTACTGCGATCATTGACATGTATATGAAGTGTGGGCAACCATCTTGGGCACACAATGTTTTCAATCTGTTCGATAGAAAGCCTAATGATCCAGCATTCTGGAATGCCATGATTTCTGGTTACGGAAAGCATGGGAAGAGTGAAGCTGCTTTTGATATTTTCAATCAAATGGTCGAAAAAAGTGTTACACCAAATTTAGTTACTCTTAGCTGCCTTTTGTCTGTGTGCAGTCACACTGGCCAAGTTGATAAGGGATTCCAGATTTTCAGATTAATGACAATTGGATATGGTCTGAATCCAACTTCAAAGCATATGAATATCTTGATTGATCTACTTAGTCGTTCAGGAAGGCTAGATGAAGCCTTTGAACTCCTTCAAGCGACACATGAAACTTCTGCTACTGTTTTTGCTTCTATGCTTGGCTCTTCTAAGCATTATTCAGACTCCAAGCTAGGAGAAGAGATGGCTTGGAGACTTTTAGAATTAGAGCCCGAAAATCCGATTCCTTTTGTGGTTTTGTCCAACATTTATGCTGGACAAGAGAGGTGGAAAGATGTGCACAAGATCAGAAAGTTAATGGACGAGATGGGAATTAAAAAACTCCCTGGCCTTAGTTCAATAGGAGTCGCATAAAAGGGAGCAGCATGCACATTCTACTCTGAGAATACAGTCTATGTTTATTCTTTCATCTCAAATCACGTGGTTGCAGCTTTCCTTCGGATAGAGAATGTGAAGTTTTTCTTGAAATCTTCAAAAGCTAACTTTCTGAAGCATGACTGACTCAATATTCGTTGTGCACCAAATCCAAGGCAATCATCAAAGAATTTTGGTGGTTCAGCGGTAAATAGGAGAATACCAACTTCATTATTCTTGCCTGCAACCACATATTCTGTGAACTGCCATGGAAGTAAGTGTGTCTATCACACTGCCGAGAGTTGAATTGCGCATGCGTGTTGTTGTTGTGACTCTTACGAGTGTCATTGAGAAGCAAGAGTACAATGAATTCCTAGACAGTAATTTCTCTGCAATTAACATGGAGATGGACCATTTTTTTAGTCGAAGAGTGTAGAAACAAGATTTTTCCCTTTCAATTTGGATAGTTAGCTGACATCATTTCAATATAGCTTAATTTGGCCAATTTTGCTTTTCAGGCTAAATGTTTCTCAAAACAGGAGCACTTGGGGAAAAAAACCCAGGTTCAATCTGGGATTCAGATTTGTCACTGCTCTACTGTTGTCTGAAAAACAGTCCCTGCTCGGATAAAGGATGCATGGAGATGCAGTCAAAACCAATCACTTCTTTTGAATCCGTTGAATTGTTGATATCCTGGGTAACTGCAGATTGAGATATGAAGTTTGTCGTGAATGAACTCTCTGTTTCGATCACAGGTACATTCCAAAGCTATACATTGAAAGCAGCTGAAACACTCTCTCTGTTGCAACCAGAACAAAAGGTGCCCGTTGGTGGCTTTACACCTGTAAAATAAAACTATAAAGATTTATCCGATAAGTGGGACATTGTTATGCCTCAAGCTTCATTATTCATTATTCTTTCTGGTATTATAACAAATCTCTGAAATTAGAAGCAACACTTTATATTCAGTGAGCCCATCGGGGATAATTGACTATGGATCGCTACTTTCCTCTTGTTAATATTCATTTAGTCACTATTGGTATTACTAGCTAGTCAAACTGTCAAAGGTATTATGAATTGTTATATCATAAATGATTCTTAAAATCACTTTGATTACTATCCAAGTAACTAGCATGAAATTCCTCACTCCTTATGTATTGGTTGGGCTTTATTTTTAGGTCGGTGGACTACTATAATTGTAGCCCATCTGCAGCAACTGCTCTTTCGACTGAGCTCTGTTTAAATTTTTCTCTGTCCATAACCTTTTCATTCAGGTACCACTTGCCAAAATCGCGGTAATTGAGATTATAGAAAGATGTTTTACTTCCATAATGGTGAAGTTGCTGCCATGTGATCTGGAGGTTAGGGGTTCGAGTAGTGGAAACAGCCTCTTGCAAAAATGCAGGGGAAGACTGCGTACAATAGCCCCAATAGTGGCCCGACCCCTCCCTGGACCTTGCTCATAGTGGGAGCTTTGTGCACCGGGTTTGCTCCTTTATTGTTTCCATTTTTTCTTAACTTAATAATAAAGAATAATACACAGAGATGCTAGTGATTCAGGTGGTTTAATATTGGGTCAGAAGTACCAGTTTTTTACACCCCTATATGACTAAGATGTAAATATTTAATCTTAAATTCGATGCAGAGCGATACTTTAAATAGAGTAGCCATTCATGTTTGAATTTTCTCAGGCTCTTTGAACGGCACCAATCCTATACAGACATTTTCACTGACATAAATTACACAAATAAGTAAAAAGAGATGGAAAAAGTAATAATTTAGATTTAGCTTCTTAGTCTAAATCTTATTCTGAGGTGGAAAATCATATCTAAATCCAATCAGATCTCAAAACTCATTACTTTCATCTGTTCACCCTGATCAGCTAAGGACATAGCCTGGGATTTAGACAGAGACAATGTCAATGGTGGAAAATCTGTCAAGTACTTGTGTTGTGGATCTACTGATTGAGGGAATCTGTTCAAGAAGCCTGTGACACACCCTATACTTCCATTGGTCATGGATGATTTCAAAAAACTCGGGAGATAATTCAATCCTGAATTTCTTCGTTGATCATTATTAGTCCCAACAAATGATGTGATTGCAGCTGCTAATGCTGATTGGAAATTCGAATCAGTTGTAATCGCCTTAGTTGCTGCACCAATTTTCTGATCATCATCTGCAGTCTGCTTTTGAGAAGGATGGATGTTTTTATATTGGAACAATTGAGAATAAGGCGTTGCAACGACATTTTTTGTTCTAGGATAGTTGGGACCAAAAGATGAAAAGTTGAGAGATGTTGGAAAAGAATGTGTAGCAGAAAATAAGGTTGATGAGAATTTGTTGTGTGGATTTGGTGCAGTGAGGTCTAGTATGACAGTGGGGTGTGATTGTGATGATATGGTATATGCTCGAGGGAAATGGGAGGTGGTGAGGCTATTTGATGAAATGGAGTTAAACCCGAAAGGATTAGGGCTGGTGGAGGAGGTGGCTGAGACATCGTGGCGTGGTGGTGAAGAGGTGGAGCCACAGTTAAGCATGGCAACAGCTGCTGAGGTGGCGGAGGCCATGGTGGTGGCCGAAGGTGGAAGCGGGTGGTTGTGAGTTCCTTCATAGGTGGTGATAAGAATGGTCATGTCATCTATACATCTTTGCACCTGAAAATAATCCACTAAAAATGCATCAAAACTTCCATACATAATCTCCTATTCCCTATAGCGTTTCATCTGATATTTCAATTCACAATGTGAATGTCACATGTATAAGATGATGTCATTATTATATACGTGACATTCACCTGGTGTATTGAAACATTGAAACACTGGTGAAATACAATAGGTTTTTTCATACAAGATTTCCTTATTTCCTAGTGTTTCATCTGATATTTCAATTCACAAAGTGAATGTCACGTGTATAAGATGATGTTATTATTATATATGTGATATTCGTGAATGTCACGTGTATAAGATGATGTTATTATTATATATGTGATATTCGTGAATGTCACATGTATAAGATGATGTTATTATTATATATGTGATATTCACCAGGTGTATTGAAACATTGATGAAATACAATACCGGGTAGGGGATCTAGACTGCAAAGTTTCGTTGGAAAGGAGAAACAACCATGAATGCTTTTCTTTCACCTTAATCGATAATTGAAATAAAATAGTTCTATACACATGTTATCATTAACAATATTTCTTGTGGAATAAGTATGACATGGTTAACATGATCACAATTCAGAAATGCACAATTCACAAACCTGTTTTCTCACTGGGCATGATGACGAGACCGTGCAACGATAATAAGCCCTAGGACAGGGATTGGCTTTCGCTATTTTCTGTCCATATTTCCTCCATTGACATCCATCATTCATCTACTTATCAATAAATGTCCGAATAATTGATCAGAATGGAAATATAAAAACATTTTGTCAGATTAACTATCAGAAATTAAGACTCACAAAATCAAAAGTATTATGCTTTTAAGGGGTAAAGGAGACATGGAATGCCCTACGAGGAGGGGGATGATATTGTTTGAACTGGGTCTGCTTGCTCAATAACACATACTTTGACCACACAGGTTACATTTGAATCCCAAATCAAAAGTAATTTTACTAACCGTTTGAGTGTTGCACACAGCTCTCACAGAAACTCTAGGTTTCTTCAAAGGGTTTTGCTGCAAAATTTCATCATCTCCGCTTCTTGAAATTTTCGCGCTTTTATCATCATGAGATGCGCGTAATTCTTTGTTTCCTTCTTCCTTCGATTCATCAGAGCTACTTTCAGGTCTCAAATTCTTGGAAACTTCTATGGAATTATCACCTAATTGAAATTTCCAGTCAAGTCCTAGTTTTAGTCCATCAAGTTTACTATTTTCCTGGTTTTTGCTTTCATTATAAATATTTTTCTTCTCCTCCCTCTTGAATTCACCTGAAAATCTCCCCAGGCTTAGAGAAACAAAATCAGATTCATGATCACCATCAGATGCAGCCATGGGAGCTAAATTTGTGGATTTCTTGAGCTGATCATCTTCTTGGATTATATCATTGAACTGCATTTTCAAAGAATTATAATCTTTCATCATTTGAGACAGTGTCAATTTCAATCTCTCATTTTCTTCTCTAACTTCATCCATCTTCACTTTTGCTGTTTTCAGATTTATATCCTCCTGTATCACCAAAAATTAATTATGTGACACCCTAAATTTGATCTTAGATTATTACAAAAAATGTAACTACATAGGAAAGATTCATGTTGTAGATCAGGAACATGCATAGAACTTTTATATGATGCAAATTTGGACTCAATTCGAGCCTTTTAGTTAGTTATATGACGAAATTGATTTTCTGAATTCGAACATAACTATTTTTGACACTCCCTATTAGTTATGTTAATGGATCAATTTTGCATTTTTGCCGAAAGTTATACACACTAACTACGTAATTTAATCTAGCTGCTTTCAGCTGATCTAGGTGAATACTGCTAATACAAGTTGACTTAGCTAGGTGGAATCTAAGACTACTAGTAAATTGAGACAATAATATACATGCATTAAAATATACTGCTAATACATGCATTTTTGTCCAGTATGCTTTTTTTCTTCAGAATAATGGGTAAAATAATACTTTCATGATGTTTATCTTGGTAATATGCATGGGAAAGATTAAAATCAAGGGATAGCATAATTTAAACTTCTTCAAGAATGACTAAAAAGTAAAAAGCGATTGAAGTTTGAGAGATTTAATGAAAAACTCATAGTTTAACTAAATTCATCAACCTGGCCAAAAAAAATAAAAATAATTATGCAAAAAGAATGATAATTAAAGTAAAAAGAATGCAAATATAATGTTGAAACCAAATTAAACAAAATACCTTCATTCCTTCTGTAATAAGAGTTTCTTTCGCTTCATCGGTCGAAAACTTGATCGTCCTTTCTTCCTTAACAGTCATGCCCTCAAACATGAAAGCGTCCTACTAGTAATCTTAATTTGCTCGTTGAAGTTTTCGAACAATTTTTTCGTCTCGCAATAGGTTTAATTTGCTATATATGCTGTTTTATAGACTTACGATTTCTTAATAAAATATGGGCATTATGAGGAAACTCAAGCCTTAGATCTTACCGTTTCCATGTTACACACAACGAAAATGTCAACTGTCAAGAGTGTCAACTCTTTCCTATAAAAATTTAGTCAATTAAAAAAAGTTGCTTTCATCATCAGTTTGTTTCTAATTTATTTTTTTTAGTACAATTATTTCTGATTAATGAATGATCGATACAACGTTTGACAATGACGACTAGAAGAGCTAATGTGTCGGCCGCCACCCTTCTTATATTTAGAGGTGAAAATCAAAATAAGCTACTTGATTCTCGACTCTAGATCGATTGTTAAAAGTTCGATTGAGCTCGGTTCGTTAATATAACGAATAGAGCTTGAACACAATTTTTCGTTCAATAAAAAGGTAAAGTTCGGCTCGAACTAGTAAAAAAATAACATAATATATATAAAAATATCAAACTACTCGAGTTCGATTCGTATTCGGCTCGACCAAAGCTCGTTCAAGCTCAATTCGATTGATAACCAGACAAAGCTCAAACACATTTTTTGAAGTTCAATAAAAATTCAAACAACCTCGAACAATACTTCGTTTAGACCCCTACTTATATTGGGTTCCAAATGTTGAATGAAAATAAATGTATAAAAAAAAATTAATTACTCTTATGTTTCTATAGAATTTAGTAACACTCGATATTTAGATATGATACGATAACCTATGATCTCCATGGATACTTTAAATGCGACGGATAAATTTAAGAAGAAAGAAAATAAATAGATAGGTATACGTGTCCAACAATTTTGGCATGTATTAAGATGCGCGTAATGCTGATATAACAGAAAAATAAGATATAAAACTATCATACATTTAGTTAAGAAATATTTTATGTTATGATAAAATGATTAACTAGAAAAATATGCTTTGAGGTTTACGGACGGGAAAAGTAATTACAAAATTTTTTTGAAACAAAATCAATCTTTCAAAATTTACGGAACATACCGAATATAAAATAAACATTTGTTTTTCCACAAAAAGATATTTCCATAGATTGTGATTCATACTTATGTTTAGATTATATTAAAATTAATTTTAGGTACTTTATTAATTTACTTTAATTATTAATACACTTATTTATTATTAGTATTATTATTTATTATTTTATAATATTGTAATTATACTTACAAATAATTTTTTAATGATTTTTTGATTTATTTAAATATTATAAAAATATTAAAATGAAGTTTTATTCGCCAAGTATTAAACGGATAACAATAATACAGTATTAAACGTTTTATTTGAAAAATACGGAATATTTAACGCCATTAATCATGCGGGAGACGGAAGTATTTTTCAATTATTAGCGGGTAAACGGGTATGATTTAATTAATAGCTTTTTAGTAATTACAAAAGAAACAAAATCAATCTTTCAAAATTACACATACCATAACATTTGTTTGTCCACAAAAACTATTAGACATCGTCTAAAGGTCCGACTGTTAACGGATTCAAACCGGTGGCATTTCCGTAATAGTGGTGTTTAAATAGTTTTAGGAACCAAGTGTAAAAATTTCGAAAAGTATTAGACATCCTTCTAAAAAGTATTAACAGTTCTTCTGAAATGTATTAGTAGTTTCCTGAAAAGTATTTTAGTATTTCTCCTAAATATACTCCAGAAATGTATTAGGAGTCCCTCAAAAAAGTATTAGTAGTTCATCGAAAAAGTATTAGTAGTTCCTTGAATATAATTAAAATTTCCTCCCCAAATGTATTAACAGTCCTCCTGAAAAGTATTAGTCGTTCTTCTAAAAAGTATTAGCAGTTCTTCTGAAATGTATTATATTAGTAGTTTCCCTGAATATAATTAAATTTTTCTCCCGAAATGTATTAACAGTCCTTCTGAAAAGTATTAGCCGTCTTTCTAAAAAGTATTAGCAGTTCTTCTGAAGTATATTAGTAGTTCCCTGAAGAATATTTTAGTATTTCTCATGAATATACTCCCGAAATGTATTAGTTGTCCCTCGGAAAAGTATTAGTAGTTTCTCGAAAAAGTATAGTAGTTCCCTGGAGAGTATTTTAGTAGTTTCCATAATATAATTAATTTTTTCTCCCGAAATGTATTAGCTTTAAAGTCTAATACATTTATTTGATACATCTAATACATTGAAATGCAATGTGTAATACTTTTCTACAAAGTTATGTCATTTAATAATAAAACAGAAAATTACTAAGAAGCTGTAAGGTATAATACATTTTTCTAATACATCCAATACATTAGAATGTATTGTGTAATATTTTTCTTCAACCCCATGACAAAATCGGCGGCGGCGCGGGGACGAGAACGGAAAACCCATCTAGCGGCGGATTTGCACGGAGGAGAAGACCAGTTTCTCCCAATGGTGCTTGATCGAATGGTGAAAATTTTATTTTTATTCATGATTCAAAATGGGGGACCAACTTAAGGTGAAAATTTTGTTTTTATTCATGCTTCATTAACAACTGAATGCTTTCTTTTAGTTTGTGTAAGGTATTTGATTATTTGTTTGTTATTTCTTTTAGCGTATTTAGTGTTGAAATTTTTGGTGTTTATTTCTGTAAACTGAATTACAAAGAGAACCTATCTATTACAGAGAATAGAAAATTGCAGAAAAACTGAGGCGAGTAAACATTCTATCCGCAAGATAAACACGTCCCGTATAGTGCTGACGAAACAGACGTGTTATCCCCAAAGATACAACAGCTTCGTCCTTGAAATAGCAGCACTGCAAATTTCAAGGCACCTTTCGAACTGGAATATGAAAAACTGAGTACACTTTATGCAAGTACAAGAATGTAAAAATGTGTATGAAGGTTTCATCTGAACAACAACAATGCTCCTGTATATAGGACTTTCATCCAGGCCTTGGGGTCTCTTTACTGCAGGGCAGTAACTTCAAGATAATGGGTTGTAACCTCCAGGTTGTGGGCACTCCTTCAATGGCCACTATGCTGTAACTTCCAAGTAGTGGGCAGAGTGGTGCTGTTTCATTATAAAAGCTGCAGTTTCAGCTTTTAAGTTGTAACTTTATTTGTTTTTATTATTTATAAAATAAAAAATAAATGTTTTCTGTGCAAAACTAGGCCCAGTCCAGTCGGGACACGGACACGGGCTCGGTCCTTGGCCCCAGTGCCGAGCCGGACAGGCGCGCGCGCGTGTGGCCTTGCCCACCACACCTCACATGTGTATAGTTATTTCATCTTGCACACTCTTACAAACTCACTTACTTATATATTGAATAAAATTAACATTTTATTCCCATGTGGGATGGTGTCTTTTCACCTTCCCATCATCCATTATCACATTTCCAAGTGACTAACTTGTGGATTTTATTTCTCACTCACCACTAAATGGTTTTGAGAAGTTAAATATACCACACTCATCTACTCGAAACGTAGAATTTTATTTTAATATTTAATTCCTCTGAAATTAAATAATTAGTCACTAAAAAATTGGTCAAAGTTAGGTATTAAACCATTACTTCTCAAACCAATTTCCAACAATCTCCCACATGAGTGGAAATCAAATGCACATGAAAATGCAGACTCTTGTACTCAGTTTAATTGAAACCATATTGTATCAGGATAGGTAGTTTGCGACTTTGAACCTTCCTTTGTAAATATCATCGGATATACCGGCGGCCTAGTAGACGCAATGCCTTGAACTATTCCTCCTTCGTGTACACCTAGTCAATAACATTTACACAATATAACTTCTGTCACATTCCGTTCTTCAGTTGTGTCTTTTTGGCCATGGACAACATATTTGGATTCATAAGTGTTACATTGAAGCGACCTTCACTTCTCACTTATATAGGTGATATCTATTGACCGAGTCAATTTATCATTAAAAGTCCTTATGACTTAACCTTACCAGAACCAATAAGTTTATTGCACTTGTTTTGCCTTCTAGGGATGGGTTAACTGATTTACAAGTGCTTAACTAAACTTTTAAAGTTTAGTTTTCCCATTGAACCAAGTTCTTGGAATCTCCAGTCACCAAGGTTGGGTTACCAATTTAATCGTTCTTTAAATTGTGGATTTTAATCCCATTTTCTCTAGCAATTTACTCAATTAATCTCTGTTAAGCCCTTTCGTGAGCGGATCCGCTATGTTATCCTTTGACTTTATATAGTCAATTGATATAACACCATTAGAGATCAATTGTCTTACGGTATTATGTCTACGACGGATGTGTCTAGACTTACCATTATACATATTACTTTGTGCTCTCCCTATAGTAGCTTGACTATCACAGTGAATCATCACAGGAGGCACTGGATTTTTCCAGCATGGAATATCTTCTAAGAAATTACGAAGCCACTCAGCTTCTTCGCCAGCTTTATCAAAAGCTATAAACTCAGATTCTATGGTAGATCTAGCTATACAAGTCTGTTTAGTGGATTTCCATGATATTGCTCCTCCTCCAATAGTAAATATGTATCCACTAGTGGAGTAGGAGTCCTTTGAATCTGAAATCCAGTTAGCATCACTATACCTTTCAAGTACTGGAGGGTATTTCGAGTAGTGTATTCCATAACTCAGAGTGCATTTTAAATATCTTAGTACCCTAGTTAGTGTTTTCTAATGCTCTTGACTTGGATTGCTTGTATACCTACTCAACTTGTTTACAGGATAGGCAAGATCTGGACGTGTATAATTTGTAATGTACATCAAACTTCCTATCACCTTCGAGTATTCCAACTGAGCTACTGGTTCAGCTTTATTTACTACCAGATTTATGCTCAAATCAATGGGCGTTTTGCATGGTGGACTATCAAAAGCATTGAACTTCTTGAGTACTTTCTCCACATAGTGGGGTTGTGTCAAGCTAATTCCTTCAGATGTTTTGCCAATTTTGATTCTGAGAATCATATCAGCAATTCCCATGTCTTTCATGTCAAAATTTCTTTTTAACATCTTCTTAGTGTCTATGATTATATCATGACCACTACCCATTATTAACATATCGTCTACATATAGACAAACTATGACAAACGCATTTGATGTGCCTTTAACATAAACACACTTGTCACATTCGTTGATTTTAAAGCCATTTGACAACATCGTTGTGTAAAATTTAAGATGCCACTGTTTCGGGGCTTGTTTAAGTCCATACAGTGATCTTATCAATTTGCACACCTTTTTCTCTTGACCAGGTGCTACAAATCCTTCAGGTTGTTCCATATATATTTCTTCTTCCAATTCACCATTTAAAAATGCAGTTTTTACATCCATTTGGTGAATCTCGAGATTGTGCAAAGCATCAATCGCAATAGGCACCCGAATGGATGCAATTCTTGTTACAGGTGAATATGTATCAAGGAAATCACTTCCTTCTTTTTGTTTGAAGCATTTAGCCACTAACCTGGCTTTATATTTATCAATAGTTCCATCTGCTTTATATTTCTTTTTTAATATTCATTTACACCCTAAAGGCTTACTACCTGCAGGGAGATCAACCAACTCCCAGGTATATTTTGTAAAATGGATTATATTTCACTATTGATGGCTGTAAGTACAAGCGGCTACGATAATCTAGGGGGTGAATAGATTATCTCCATCTTTTCCTTTATGCCCTCTTTTTCGAACCAAATATGCCAAGACAATAATAAAGGTGCGTAATGTAAATAACACGCGTCGATTTATAGTACTTCAACCCACCTAGGGCCTAATCTACTACCACCCCAGTATATCCGGGATGGGTTTTGAAAAAGAAAAAGAATTTTATTAATTACCACAATTAATACAAATTCAACTTACAACACCTTGAAGAGCACCACACTCTTCTTCAACACCACTTTTGGAGATCACCACAATCTCCCTTTGAAGATTACCACGATCTTCCTTCAACGGCACCTTGTGAAGATTACCACAATCTTCAACCTTGAAGAATACCAAATTATTCAACACCTCAACAAGAAGATTACCACAATCTTGTTTGATACATGTTTTTATCTTAATTTTGATGATTTTATTTTATTACCAAAACATTTTTTTTAAAGGTTGTCCAATTACTCCTAAATGATTTAAAATGGTTTTAATATTTTCCGGAGTATTTCCTCAAGTTTATTTTTGTTAATAATGGACAACACTTTTATTGATTTTATATCAATGAGTTTTTACTCCTATAACAGGTTCCTAAATGTTGTCTAAATACTCTCGATCGGTTTAAAATGTTTTTACTAAATTTTCGGAGTATTTCTTGAGTTTTATTTTCGACAAAAATTGGACAACATTTGCCTGTCTCGAGGTCGGCCGTCGCCTATAGGGCAACCCGTGCACTGAAGATGTTTTTAGAAATAGAAAATGAGACGGAAGTAAAAAAAACAAGCAGGTCGCCGGCCGCATCGGCGTCGACCGTCCCGGTCGGTCGACCGGCCGATCGGCGACTGCATGTTTTGTTTTTTTTGAAACAGAACAAAATCTCTTCTATTTTTGATTAGGGGACCGGTTGAGACAGTGGGTCGACCGGTCGAAGCCTCACGTCGGCCGGCCGCCTGTTGTAATTTTCAAAGTGTTCTTATTTCACTTATTTTTAAATGCGGGTCGTCTGTGTATTAAACAGAAAAATATGACCGTTTGACAGACACATTTCCTTAAATTGTGGGATTGATTTCTAATAGCTATATTCTTGATTTTAATTGTATTTTTCTCAGTAGATTTTCAATCCCCAAGAGGAGCCTATGTTTGATCAATCATCTCCTATAAATAGAGGAAGTTTTGGAGCAACCTAAACAACAATTGAGATACAACACAACAAGATACACTTCAAGCAAACACTTGGTCTTTCATTGTTATTATTCTTGTTGTAAAATTGCCTAGCTTATCACTTTCACATCCTTGAGGTCTAGGCTATTCTTGATTACACTTTGCACTCAAATTGTATTATTCATTATTGAGTTGTAATCTTGATTTTTGGTTATCATTCAAACACAAGATATCCTTGTGAGTGTTCTTGTGGTAAGAACATACTTGGATGATCTAGGTGATAGGTGAAGAAGATTGTGGTAATCTTCTTATTGAGGTGTTGAAGAATTTGGTATTCTTCAAGGTTGAAGATTGTGGTAATCTTCACAAGGTGCCGTTGAAGGAAGATTGTGGTAGTCTTCAAAGGGAGATTGTGGTAATCTCCAAAGGTGTTGTTTAAGAAGAGTGTGGTGCTCTTCAAGGTGTTGTAAGTTGAATTTGTATTAATTTTGGTAATTAATAAAATTCTTTTTCTTTTCGAAATCCATCCCGGATATACTGGGGTGGTAGAGTATTAGGCCCTATGTGGGTTGAACCTCTTTAAATCGACGTGTGTTGTTTACATTCCGCACCTTTGTCATTATCTTTGAGCATTCGGTTGGAAAAAGAGGGTGAAATCGAAAAGATGGAGATAATCTATTCACCCCCCCTCTAGATTATCGTAGCCGCTTGGACTTACAAGTGGTATCAAAGCCAAACTCTTTGGCAAGCTCGTTTCACATCGCGAGTGAAGAGAAACGATCGACGCTACTCTAACGAAGCTCATCTATCCGCACCTCCACCACCAAGCCACCACTATTTGATTCCAATAATTTTAATTTTTGGAAAGAAAGAATGGAATGCTATCTACAAGGTTGCGGGTTCGACATTTGGAACACCGTCATTAATGGAGAATCCATTCCGACGAAAGATACACCATACACCTCAAAAGGCTTCAAAAAGCTCAATGATGAAGAAAAGAAAATCATCTCCTTAAACGGTAAGGCTTTAAATATTTTGTATTGTTCATTTACTAATTTAGAATATGAACATATTGTAGGAATAAAGTCGGCACATGAAGTATGGAAAAAATTAGAAGCCATCTATGGAGTATTTGCAAATGAAAGGAGTCAAACAAAAGCATCTACTTCTCAAGATCATACAAGCTCAAACCTAAGGAATAAGCCTCCTACAACTTCCAATTATGAAGAAGTTGAATATTGTTTTATGGGCATCAATGAACAAAATGAGGTATGTCTTAAACCCTCTACTTCCTATGATATTATCATTCAAAATGATTATAATGATTTACAAAATGATTATGATGAACTTCAAAATGAATTCCAAAGCTTACTTGTTAGATACAAAAATTTGAAAAAGGAATTCAATATTTTGAAAAATGATAAGGATAGTTTATTTACTTCTTATGAATCACTATCATGTGCTCACACCACCACACTTGACAAGGTTAGAAACCTTGAAAAAGAAAATAGTACTCTTGTTGAGAATATTGATTGCATGAAAAAGGATTTATTAAAATCCAACTTTAGTACCAATAAAATGTCCAATATTGTTGATATTCATAATTGTGATAAAGGACTTGATCATAAGCCTAATGTTGTTAATCATATGAAAAAGGATCAAGTCACTATGCATATTGGTCATTATGCTCCTAGAATTATTACTTGTTTTTATTGTGGCAAAAAGGGTCATACGGCTAATTCTTGTCGGGCTAGAAATAGCTCTAAATATTGTTGGATACCTAAAAGTCTCAAAGCTAATCTTAAAGGACCCAAACACATGAGGGTACCACAAAATAATGTGCTATTAGGTAAAGCAAAGCAAAAATCGGAGAAAATTCATGCCACCAAGAAAACATCAAATGAACGTTTCATTTGATCAAAGAAGGAGAAACTACTCTCAACAAAGCCAATTTCCAAGAAGAACGTATAATCAAAAATGGGAAGAACACAATCCTTGGAAATGGCAAAGACATCATCAACAAGATAATTTTCAAAGAAGAAGAAACCATCAACCATGGGAAGGTAACCAATCTTGGAAATGGAGAAGTCATCATCAACAAAGTGACTTCTCAATGGGAAGATATCATCAACAATGGGAAAGACACAACCCATGGAAACGGCGTAATTGGTAAACCGTATCTCCCCATTTGTATATGCATTTTTTTTAAATCTATGCATATTTTTAATTGTGTCTTAATTGCAAAATGAATCTTCAAGTATTTATTTTTAATATAGGTCTCTTATATATTTATGAGTTTCAATACTTTTAAAAGAGACCTTGCATGATTTTCTAAAACTCTTGAGCATTTTATTAGACTTATATGGCTTATTATCTCTCATGAAATCTTATAGCATAAGCTCTTTTTGATATCTCATATTACTTGCCTACACTTGTATTTTCTATGCAAATGTTGTCTAAGAATTGTGTAGGATACATATTTCATACTCATTGGCTATTACGTCATCAAGTTTCTTAAACCATCGAGGTATGTCTACTCGTATTTTTCTTTAAACTCGATTTTATGCTTATGCACATATCTTTCAAGATATTTCATTTTGATCTCTTAAGTGCCCCTAATTGATCTTGCAAATATTTTCTTTTAAAAGGCACTACGTGTTTAGTCTCGATTTTATCGTTTATATGTTTTCCCAAAACCCATATTTGTTGGATATAGTCCAAACTTATATTTTTGCAAAGTTTTAAAAATTTTGGGGTGAAAAATCGAATTTTGGAAAACTCTGGGAGAAAGAAAAATCACATGGGGGTCAAAGCAGGGCGACGCCGCCCGCACATCGACCGGTCGCCCCATACCTCGACCGGTCGCCCAGGCTTTTTTTGCTTGTTAAAAACTGTCTGTCCTCTTTTCAAAACAGACGAGCTAAATCCCTAAAACCCTATAACAGTGCTCTTCATTCCCTTTCTTCTACAATCTTCAATTCTTCATCAATCCTTGAAATTTTTCTTGCTAATTCACTTCTTTTTGCAAGAACTTCACATATATGGCACCTCCAAGAAATTCTACCAAACGAAATCCTCAAAAGAGGAGAAGGAGGCAAAGGGGTGAATCTTCTTCCAATCCCCAACAAGATGATATTCTACAAAGAGACCATCAAAATCGGCTTACGGAAGAGGAGATTGTCGAATTAAGAGCCGGGGTTTCAAAATCGAGCATTCATTGGGACTCTAGTAAGTTATCACTCCTCTACGAGCCTCCCTCTAGAGCTAATAGATTTCGATTTTTAAATAAACTTGCGGAGGAACATTATGAGAATATTGGATTGATTGATAAGAAAATTGCATGCACTCGTATGGTTCGTTTTCAAGCATTTCATGATGAATTTTCGGATATTAGAGCTTATTTTGAAATTCAAGGATGGGTTTCACTTTGGGATAATCCGTGTTTGCACTATGATGACGAGCTTATAAAACTTTTCTATGCAAATATGTGGATTGTTGATGCTACGATAGATAATCCTTTGGAACTTCACACATTTGTTAATGGTAGGCATTTTTCATGGACATTGGCCGATATTTGTGATCACTTTAACGTGCCAAATGATGGAGTAGTCAATGTGGATTGCGCCCATTGGGATGATAACATTTTCGGTGTTTCACTAGATGATGTGAAAACCTTTTTAGGAGTATATCCCGAAGTGACATACTCGGCAATGCCGCCAAATTATCGGATTATATCTATCATTTGCTCCTATTGTGTTTGTGGAAAGGAAATAAAACTTCCGAGTAATCTCGAACTCTTTCTCACCTATAAGATTGTTCGAGGAGAAAGAGTAAATTATGGGGCAATTTTTGTATATTGCTTGTTGGAATCTAGAAAGCTTACCAAGAAGAAATATACCTTGGGAAATTTGATTTGCCGACTCTTATACTTATCGATACCCGGAAAATGAAATGAATACCGAAATTCGTCACAATGATTTTGATAATGCCAACATTCTACAAATGGTAAAAATGCGACGACATTTACCACGGGTTCCTACCAAAGCCGCTAGGGGACGTGCCCGACATCAACAACAACCTCGGGATGATTTCTTTAATGACAATGAGGTTGAAAATATTGGAAGAGGTGAGTTTGACGAACAAGGAGATGATGTGGGGAATGAAGAGGAAAATGAAGAAGAAAAAGTGGGAAATGAACAAGAAATTAGGGAGGAAGAAAATGAGGAAGGAGATGAAGACGAGTTGGATGTTGAAGATCTAAATCTCAAAGAGAGAATGGCCAAAGTGGAAAGAGAAACATTTAGAGATGTGGCCTCTCTTAGAAAAGAGCTCCGGGTTGTGAAAAAGGAAAATTCTAGTTTGAAGAAGTCAATTGGCAAATTGAAGAAATTCATCAAGGACCTCATACCCGGAACTTGCTTCTCTTCGGACGAAGATTGATATCCCCATCTCCTTTACTTTCTAGCATTTTCATTAATGATGTTTTGCATTTTGATAAACTTTTTTGTACTAATGATATTTGCTTGTTTTCTTAAAGGGTTAAAATTGCAAGTTGATAATGACTTGTGAATGATCATGGAGTATTTGATGGTAAAAATACTCTAAAGCATTGTTTGATAATTGGTATGAAGTACTTGATGGTAAAAGTGCTTCTCTTATTGCTTTGATCATTATGCTTAGTTGGATATGTTGGGACATTTGACATTTGATACATGGCATGACTTATTACTTGATAGATGTTCAAATTTTTGGCATTTGTAATGCCTTGATCATTCTTAGCTTATCTCAATTGGGTTGAACCCTTGAGAATCTACTTTGAGCTTTTTATTTGATGAACACATGTTGCATATATTGCATATGATCTTTTTGAGTTTTGGAATGAGGTTGATTGATGATATGAAAATTTTTTGGCGCTTAAAACCTTTACAAAGACTACATGCAACCTCTTTTATTTTTCATGCACACAAGGTGTTTGTTGAAATGTCGCAATGAAACTTTCAACTTCTACATGATTCTCTTGCTTCAAAATGTCTTAGAATCTTTTTTTGAAATCATGTTTTTAGCTAACTAATGAGCTTATGGATCTCTTATGCTTCAATTCTCCCATTTTCCTTGGATTATTATGCTTTAATTGCTCAAACGGTTATTAAATCGTCCCTTTGGCGTGCTTTGATATTATTGTATGGTGTTTCCACCATCCTAACATTCTTTTTGATGATTACAAAGGGGGAGAAACAGGATATTGGCTCATTAGCTCAAAGAAGCTAATAAAAGCTTGTCATAAAAGCTATAAGCTATGGCTCATAAAAGCCATAAGTTGTGATTTATTTTTAGTCCAATTGTTGATTGATAGACTTATATAATGATGTTTTGTGACAGGGGGAGCTTATAAGCTCTTGAACAAATTGTAAAAGCTAAAGCTTTTAGCTTATGGATAATTGCTTTTACATTATTCTTGATGTGCTTGTTGATAGGGGGAGCTTGTGCTTATTATTGAAAATATTTACTCCCTACTTGGTTGCTTTAATTTTTTTTTGGAAATTTTGGTTGCTTCCAAACGGTCAAATGTTTTTACCGGAAAATCATTTCTAAAATTGCTCTCTTAGTTTGTGTAAAAATTGTTTTGGTTTGTAATCATCAAAAAGGGGGAGATTGTTTGATACATGTTTTTATCTTAATTTTGATGATTTTATTTTATTACCAAAACATTGTTTTAAAGGTTGTCCAATTACTCCTAAATGATTTAAAATGGTTTTAATATTTTCCGGAGTATTTCCTCAAGTTTATTTTTGTTAATAATGGACAACACTTTTATTGATTTTATATCAATGAGTTTTTACTCCTATAACAGGTTCCTAAATGTTGTCTAAATACTCTCGATCGGTTTAAAATGTTTTTACTAAATTTTCGGAGTATTTCTTGAGTTTTATTTTCGACAAAAATTGGACAACATTTGCCTCGAGAGTCGACCGGCCGCCCTATAGGGCAACCCGTACCAAGATGTTTTTAGAAACAGAAAATGAGACGGAAGTAAAAACAAGCAGGTCGACCGGTCGCCCTGGGCGTCGGCCGTCGGTCGGTCGACCGGTCGCCAAATGGATCGACCAGTACTACATGTTTTGTTTTTGAAACAGAACAAAATCTCTTCTATTTTTGATTAGGGGACCGGTTGAGGCAGGGGGTCGGTCGACCGGTCGAAGCCTACGCCGGCCGCCCTGTTGTAATTTTCAAAGTTTTCTTATTTCTCTTATTTGCGGCCGTGTCATCGCCTGTATTGACAAACAAAAATATGACCGTTTGACAATGAGACACATTTCCTTAAATTGTGGGATTGATTTCTAACAGACTATATTCTTGATTTTAATTGTATTTTTCTGTAGATTTTCAATCCCCAAGAGGAGCCTATGCTTGATCAATCATCTCCTATAAATAGAGGAAGTTTTGGAGCAACCTAAACAACAATTGAGATACAACACAACAAGATACACTTCAAGCAAACACTTGGTCTTTCATTGTTATTATTCTTGTTGTAAAATTGCCTAGCTTATCACTTTCACATCCTTGAGGTCTAGGCTATTCTTGATTACACTTTGCACTCAAATTGTATTATTCATTATTGAGTTGTAATCTTGATTTTTGGTTATCATTCAAACACAAGATATCCTTGTGAGTGTTCTTGTGGTAAGAACATACTTGGATGATCTAGGTGATAGGTGAAGAAGATTGTGGTAATCTTCTTATTGAGGTGTTGAAGAATTTGGTATTCTTCAAGGTTGAAGATTGTGGTAATCTTCACAAGGTGCCGTTGAAGGAAGATTGTGGTAATCTTCAAAGGGAGATTGTGGTAATCTCCAAAGGTGTTGTTGAAGAAGAGTGTGGTGCTCTTCAAGGTGTTGTAAGTTGAATTTGTATTAATTTTGGTAATTAATAAAATTCTTTTTCTTTTCGAAATCCATCCCGGATATACTGGGGTGGTAGAGGATTAGGCCCTAGGTGGGTTGAACCTCTTTAAATCGACGTGTGTTGTTTACATTCCGCACCTTTGTCATTATCTTTGAGCATTCGGTTGGAAAAAGAGGGTGAAATCGAAAAGATGGAGATAATCTATTCACCCCCCCTCTAGATTATCGTAGCCGCTTGGACTTACAAATCTTCTTACACCTAACATCTAGATCACCCAAGTGTGTTCTTACCACAAGAACACTCACAAGGATATCTTGTGTTGAATGATTACCCAAAAATTCAAGATTACAACTCGATAATGAATTGTACAATTGAGTGCAAGTGTAATCAAGAATAGCCTAGACCTCAAGAATGTGAAAGTGATAAGCTAGGCAAATTACAACAAGAATAATGACAATATAAGACCAAGTGTTTGCTTGAGTATTTCTTGTTGTGTTGTATTGTTCTCTTTTATTGTTGTGCTTCAATTCTTCATCTATTTATAGAAGATGTCTTGGACATAATAGGCTCCTCCTAGGAGATTGAAATCTATAAAAAATTGCAAGACAAATGAAGAATATAGCTGTTAGAAATCAATCCCACAAATTAGGGAAAAGTTGTCTGCTGCACAACGGTTAGAATTTTGCTGTCAAATATTAGGGCGTACGGTCGCGCACAAATAGACGTTTGAAAATAAGAAAACACATTTACACAGGGCGACCAGTCGACGGGGGGTCCGACCGGTCGACCCCATGCCCAGCCGGTCGATCAAAACCAAAAAATGGGTCCAAGAAGTTCTATTTCAGAAATTGCTCCCAGACACCGATCGACGCCCCGGTCGACCATACCGGTCTACCACCCTGTTGACCGGTCAACCAGCCTTTTTTTCAGCAAATAGCTTATTCGCTATTTTTCACAACTTTCAGGTACGGGATGCCCTATAGGGCGACCGGTTGGCCTCAAAACAAAAGTGTTGTCCAATTTTTATATCGAAAATAAACTTCAAGAAATACTCCAAAAAATAGTAAAAACATTTTAGACCGATCGGGAGTATTAGGACAACATTTAGAAACATAGTTTTGATGTAAAAACACATTAACACAAAATCATCAAAAGTGTTGTCCAATATTTTTGTCTAAAATAACCTTGAAGAAATACTCCGGAAAATATTAAAACCATTTTAAATCATTTAGGAGTATTTGGACAACCTTTAAAAACATTATTTTGGTATAAAACAAAATCATCAAAATCATGATAAAACCATTTATCAAACAATCTCCCCCTTTTTGATGATTACAAACCAAAACAATTTTAACGAGGTCGATTTTGAAAACAAAATAATTTTACCGGTTAAAAAGAACTATCCGTTGTGAGCGACAATATTGCACGCAATATAATCACAGGGATGGGAGTGGAGATATTCAAACACATATAGCAAAAGCTCCCCCTATCAATATGCACAACAAGAATAATGTAAACGCAATCAACCACAAGCTAAAAGCTTAGCTTTTACATACTGATCTTAAGTATAAGAGCTTATAAGCTCCCCCTGTCAACAAAATATCATTAGACAAGTATATAAGTTCATCATACAACAATTTGACTAAGTATAGTCAACAACTTATGGCTTTAAGAAGCCATAGCTTATAGTTTTTTTCTCGAGCTTATTTTAGCTTCTTTGAGCTAATAAGCTTATAACATGTTTCTCCCCCTTTGGAATCATCAAAAAGAATGTTAGCACGATAAAAACATCATATAATCATATCAAAGTGGGCAACTAAACCGATGTATCGAGCTATTTGAACATTGAAGCTTATAGACCAAATAGGAGGGAAAAGTCGATCATACGACTTGTAGAAGCTTATGAAAACTGATTTGATTAGCAAAACATGATCTCTATAAATATATAGGACATTTGAAAACAAGAGAATCATGTAGGTGATGACTTTTTCATTGAAACATTTTATCGAACACTTGGCGGGCGTCAAAAAATTGAAGAGGATATATATAGCCCTTGTAAATGTAATCAAGCCAAATTTTTCATCACCAAAAGCAATTTTACAAATATCATTCATCGACAATCATCATGCTCAACACAAATATATAAGAATTGCATCAAGAAATATACATATAGGTCAAGTTCTCAAGGGTTCAACCCAATTGAGATTAGGAAGTGGAATTCTTACCATTTAATCGATGAAGACGAGCAATGATGATGATAATCGAGCTAGATAATCCCCAAAATATGAAATTTATGCAACAAAACTCATTTGGAGTGAATTGTGTGTGCAAATGACAAAGGGGACGAAAAATGGAGTAAAAGAGCCAAAATGGCTAAGTCTGAAAAACAGAATGCATTATATCTAAAAAATCAGAAGGGGCGACCGGTCATGGGCATGGGCGACCGGTCGAGCTAGTGGGCGACCGGTCGGCCCCTGCCCTGGCAGCCCACTGGTTCAGTTTTGTTATGAAAATCCGAAATTTGATCCAAAAATCCGATTTTACGCCCCTAACTTTTAAAAACGTGCAAAATGCAAACGTATACCTCATTCAATATACCTTATGTCATAATCAAGCTCAAAATGAGGTAAAAGACTCGGCAGTTAACGATTAAAAAAACTCCCCGAGTAATCCTTGAGACGGAATTAAACACATCTCAATTTTTCGTTTTAGATACGCAATCCCTTAGAAAAAGATATCGAATCTCAATATGTTTATTTTTAATACGAATAACCGTAATATGTACCGGACTTGTTATCCCGAAAAATAAGAATATTTTAAAACTATGGATTCACAAGTCATCAGAAGAAGTGCCTTTCAAATATTTGAAAATTTCTTTTAACGACACTTTAATGAGATTCGTTGGGATAGTTTTTGAAATCGAGCATATAGACATAAGACATATAGAATGTCGAGTCTATTGGAGTAATGAAAGAAAACATACCTCAAACTTGTTTGTCAATCAATATGCCTTCCTCAACCTTTGTCAATTTTTAAATTGGTAGCCATAGAGGTTGAGATGATTCTTCCTTCTTCAATGCCTAACTTCTTTAAAGGTTCTATTGTATAATTTGATTGTGAGATATAACCACCTTCTTGATATTGTTTAACTTGAATTCCAATGAAGAAATTTGAGCTCCTCCATCATGCTCATCTTAAATTTACCTTGCAACAACTTAGAAAATATCTTGCACAAAAATTCATTAGTAGCACCAATAATATCATAAATTTGTACAAGTAAGCACTCTTGCCTTTTTTTAAAAATGAGGAGAGTAGTATCAACTTTACCTCTTGTAAAACCATTTTGCAAAAAAATATCTAAGTCTATCATACCATACACGGGGTACTTGTTTTAAACCATACAAGGCCTTTTATAAAAGTCATTTGGCCTAGAAAAATCTTAAACCCCGGAGGATGTTTTACACAGACTTCTTCTTGAATAAAACTATTTTAGAAAATTGGATTTAACATCCATTTTGTAAAGCTTGAAATTTTCTTGAAACAAGAATGGGCAAGTAAAATGCGAATAGCTACAAAAACATGCTACGGGTGCAAATGTATCATCAAAATCAATACCTTCTTCTTGGCATTACCTATGAGCTACTAGCCTTCCCTTGGTCATCAAGCTTGTTCAAAATACCAAAAATTTCTGCAAAATCTTAGCAAGATATCTTTGCACAAGAGCATAGTAATATCGAATAATGGAGACATTATAACAAGTAACACATACTATGCTTTCAAACAAATCATCAAGAGTTCAATAAGACATGTAAGTTCATATAAGCTTATAGAAAGCTATATATGGTCTCTTATGAAATTTGAAAATCCGAGAGCATATAGTTGAGACCTCATTTAAAAGAAGCATTTGAACAAGTGTTTTGACAAGAATGAATATGAGCAATCAAATGCATAATTTTGAGAAGAGGATAAAAGTTCAAATGTTTTATCAAAACAAATATGATCCTTTATAAGTCTCGGATAAAACAAGCTTTATAGAATAGTGCCTTTCAAAAATCGAAAAATCCTCTTAATGGCATTTATATGAAATACTTTGAAATAACTTGAAAGACAAGCACATAGACATATGACAAAAATATATCGAGTCTATAGGGTGAATACCAATAATGAGCGTACCTCGATAGTTTAATCATCTCTTGAAAAGGATGAGAAAATATATATCCTACACATATCTTAAACAAGTATAGCACAAAACGAACATGATACAAGTGTAGGCTAAAACAATAAAAGATATCACAAGTAAGCTCATGCCATAAAAATCCATAAGAAACAATTAAGTCTAAGCAAATACACAAGAGTTTAATAAGCATCATACAAGGTCTCCTTTTTAAAAAAAAAAAATTAAAATCACAAATATATATTGAAGACCTTAATTTTAAAATTATGAAAACTCATTTTGCAATTTAGACACAAATAAAAAACATGCAAAAAAAAATAAAATGCATATTTAAATAGGGAGATACGGTTTACCAATTTTGCCATTTCCATGGGTTGTGTCGTTCCCATTGTTGATGATATCTTCCCCTTTAAAAATCATCTTGTTGATGATGGCTTCTCCAATTGCTCCATATCCAAGGATTGTATCCTTCCCTTTGTTGATAATATTTCCTTCTTGGAAATTTATTTTGGTGGTATCTTCTTCTTTGATCAAATGAAATGGTCCTTTGATGTCTTCTAGGCGGTATGATATTTTCCTTGATTATTGTTTCACCGGGTACCTAATATGACATTGTTTTGTGGTACCCTCAAGTGTTTGGGTCCTTTGGGATTAGTCTTGAGACTTTTAGGTCTCCAAAAATAATTAGAGCTATTTCTAGCTCGACAAGTATTTACCGTATGACTCTTTTTACCGCAATAAAAACAAGTAACAATTTTAGGAGCATAATGACCAACATACATAGGCACTTGATTTCTTTTCACATAATTATCAATACTAGGCTTATGATCAAGTCCTTGTTTCAATTTATCATAACTATCAACAATATTGGTCATTTTATATGTACTCAAGTTGGATTTTGATAAATCATTTTTCATGCAATTAATATCCTCAACAAGAGTACTATTTTCTTTTTCAAGGTTTCTAACCTTATCAAGTGTGGTGGTGTGAGCACATGATAGTGATTCATAAGAAGTAAATAAACTATCCTTATCATTTTTCAAAATATTGAATTCCTTTTTCAAATTTTTGTACTTAACAAGTAAACTTTGGAATTCATTTTGAAGGTCATCAAAATCATTTTGCAAATCACTATAATCATTTTGTATAACAATATCATAGGAAGTAGAGGGTTTAAGACATACCTCGTTTTCTTCTTCGATGCCCATAAAACATTGTTCAACTACTTCATAGTTGGAAGTTGTAAAAGGCTTGTTCCTTAGATTTGACCTTGTATCCCTTTGAGAAGTAGATGCTTTTGAGTTGCTCCTATCATTTGCATATACTTCATGAATGGCTTCTAATTTTTGCCATACTTCATGAGCCGATCGAATTCCTACAATAAGATCATATTCCAAATTGGTAAGTGAACAATATAAAATATTGAGAGTTTTACCATTTAAGGAGATGGTTTTCTTTTCTTCATCATTGAGCTCCTTGAGAGCTTTGGAGGTGTATGGTGTGTCTTTCATCGGAATGGATTCTCCATTGATGACGATGTTCCAAATATCGAACCCGCAAACTTGTAAATAACATTCCATTCTTTCTTTCCAAAATGTAAAATTTTTGGAATCAAATCAAGGTGGCTTCGTGGTGGAGGTGCCGGAAAGGTGAGCTTCATTCGTAACCGACGATCGTTCCTCTTCACTCGCGATGTGAAACGAGCTTGCCAAAGAGTTTGGCTTTGATACCACTTGTAAGTCCAAGCGGCTACGATAATCTAGAGGGGGGGTGAATAGATTATCTCCATCTTTTCCTTTATGCCCTCTTTTTCGAACCAAATACGCCAAGACAATAATAAAGGTGCGGAATGTAAATAACACGCGTCGATTTATAGTAGTTCAACCCACATAGGGCCTAATCTACTACCACCCCAGTATATCTAGGATGGGTTTTGAAAAAGAAAAAAAAATTATTAATTACCACAATTAATACAAATTCAACTTACAACACCTTGAAGAGCACCACACTCTTCTTCAACACCACTTTTGGAGATTACCACAATCTCCCTTTGAAGATTACCACAATCTTCCTTCAACGACACCTTGTGAAAATTACCACAATCTTCAACCTTGAAGAATACCAAATTCTTCAACACCTCAACAAGAAGATTACCACAATCTTCTTACACCTAACATCTAGATCACCCAAATGTGTTCTTACCACAAGAACACTCACAAGGATATCTTATGTTGAATGATTACCCAAAAATTCAAGATTACAACCCGATAATGAATTGTACAATTGAGTGCAAGTGTAATCAAGAATAGCCTAGACCTCAAGAATGTGAAAGTGATAAGCTAGGCAAATTACAACAAGAATAATGACAATATAAGACCAAGTGTTTGCTTGAGTATTTCTTGTTGTGTTGTATTGTTCTCTCTTATTGTTGTGCTTCAATTCTTCATCTATTTATAGAAGATGTCTTGGACATGATAGGCTCCTCCTAGGAGATTGAAATCTGTAAAAAATTGCAAGACAAATGAAGAATATAGATGTTAGAAATCAATCCCACAAATTAGGGAAAAGTTGTCTATTGCACAACGGTCAGAATTTTGTTGTCAAACATTAGGGCGACCGGTCGCGCACAAATAAACGTTTGAAAATAAGAAAACACATTTACACAGGGCGACCGGTCGATGGGGGATCCGACCGATCGACCCCATGCCCAGCCGGTCGAGAAAAACCAAAAAATGAGTCCAGGAAGTTCTGTTTCAGAAATTGCTCCCAGACACCGGTCGACGCCCTGGTCGACCATACCGGTCAACCAGTCTTTTTTTCAGCAAATAGCTTATTCACTATTTTTCACAACTTTCAGGTACGGGATGCCCTATAGGGCGACCAGTTGGCCTCAAAACAAAAGTGTTGTCCAATTTTATATCGAAAATAAACTTCAAGAAGTACTCCAAAAAATAGTGAAAACATTTTAGACCGATCGGGAGTATTAGGACAACATTTAGAAATATAGTTTTGATGTAAAAACACATTAACACAAAATCATCAAAAGTGTTGTCCAATATTTTTGTCTAAAATAACCTTGAAGAAATACTCCGGAAAATATTAAAACCATTTTAAATCATGTAGGAGTATTTGGACAACCTTTAAAAACATTGTTTTGGTATAAAAACAAAATCATCAAACTCATGATAAAACTATTTATCAAACAGTGGCTTCTTCCAGAGCGGATCATCTGGACTAGACAGATCCTCTTTAATTGTACTTGGCTCGCCGTCTAACAAGTAAGTGACAAAATCAGGACCAAATGACGTAGCAATTTTAGTCCTTTTACTTCGTCTTGGTTCTTCACTCCATTGTGAAGAACTACTTGCTTTCTCATAAGTTCTTTTGTTGGAACTTATTTCAACCCTTTCTTTACAAGGATATACATTTTCAAGAAATATTGCATTTCTTGATTCAATTATGGTACCTTCAGAAATTTCTGGATTTTCTGACTTGTGTACCAAGAACCGATATGCACTATTGTTGTATGCATATCCTATAAAAATACAATCAACCGTCTTTGGGCCAAATTTGACTTGTTTAGGTTCAGGTATTGCTACCTTAGCCAAACACCCCCACACTTTAAGGTATTTATAAGATGGCTTATGATTTTTCCACAATTCATAAGGTATCTTATTTTTTCCTTTAAGTGAGGTTTTATTTAAAATGTGGTTTGCTGTTAAGACAACTTCCCCCCACATGTTCTGAGGTAGCCCAGAACTAATCAACATGGCATTCAACATTTCTTTTAAAGTTCAATTTTTACGTTCAGCAATGCCATTATAGTTTGATGAATTATTTCCCACTGGTTACATAATTCTTCAAAAGGTGCAATATATTCTCCACATCTATCATTCCGAATTATTTTAATTCGGCTATCAAGTTGATTTTCAACCTCATTTTTATAATTTTTGAGGGCTTCCAACGCTTCATCTTTGCTTCTTAATAAATATAAGTAGCAAAATCTTGTGCAATCATCAATAAAAGTGATGAAATATTTATTACCACCTCTACTTTGCACAAATTTCAGATCACATATATCAGTATGTATCAATTCTAGAGGTACTATATTTCTTTCCACAAAATGAAAAGGTAATTTAGCCATTGTAGCTTCAATACAGATTTCACATCTCTTTTGAGAATCAATTTTTGAAGTTAGAAGTAATTCCAAGTTCATTAATCGTTTTATAACATTTAGATTAACATGCCCTAATCTAACATGCCACAAATCAGAATACTCAAGCATATAAACAGAAGTAGGCTCAATTTTATTGCTGCTTGAATCGGTTACACAGGGAACTTCCATTACATTCATTTTGAACAGTCCATTATACAGATAACCTTTTCCTAGGAACTGTCCAAACTTAGTTAAAATAAACTTTTCAGACTTAAACATCAGTCTAAAACCATGGTTTACAAGAAGAGATCCCGACACTAGATTCTTCCGGATTTCTGGGACATGAAGAACATCCTTCAGAAGAAGCTCTTTTCCAGAAGTGAGCTTCAGAACCACGTTGCCAAACCCTGCAACATCAGAAGAGGAAGAATTACCCATATTAAGTTTTCTACCTGTACAAGGGGTGTAGGTAGAGAACGATCCTTGTCGAAACGGACATGTCGAGTGGCCCCGTGTCAATATACCACTCTCTTGGATTATCCACAAGGTTTGCCTCAAAAACCACCGCAGATAGATCCATCATCGCCTTTTGATCATACCACTGTGCTCAACCACATTAGCATTAGGCTGTCCATATTTTGGTTTTTTAGGAAGCCGACAGTCCTTAGCCATGTGGTTGGGCTTACCACAATTGTGACAATTTTCAGTAAATGGCTTTTTGTTTACATGCTTCTTTCCCTTGTAGTTGTTGTTATTGTCACGTTTCCTTTTGCTGTTGTTACTAGAACTGCCATGTTCTAGCAAATTCGCCTTTGCATCAACAACACCCTTTTCAAACCTTAAATCTAATTTGCGATTACCTTCCTCAATTCGTAAACGCATAATTAGCTCTTCAAGATTTATTTCTTTTCACTTGTGCTTCAAATAATTTTTGAAGTCCATCCATCCAGGCGGCAATTTTTCAATCATGCACGCCACTTGGAAAGCTTCATCCAATTGCATTCCTTCTGCACGAATATCGTGCATAATTAACTGCAATTCTTGAGCTTGATCCATGACAGTTCTAGAATCCACCATCTTGAAATCTAGAAACCTGCCAACCACGAATTTCTTGGAACCAGCGACCTCAGTTCGGTATTTATTTTCCAAAGAATCCCAGAGATCTTTGGAAGATTTCACTTCACTATACACATTGTATAGCGAATCAGACAATCCATTTAGGACGTAGTTGCGGCACAGGAAGTCACCCTGGCCCCAAGCATCGAAGACAACACGTTTTTCATTGTTGGTTTCATTTTTTTCCACCACTGGTGGATCCTCCTTCAGGAACTTATCGAGGCTCAGCGTAGTCAGATAAAATAACATCTTGGATTGCCATCTCTTGAAATCAGTACCAGAAAAAAAATTTGGCTTCTCAGCAGCAGCAGGAGCAGTAGGAACATTCACCCTTGAAGTAGACGCCATTGTTTACAGAAACAGGTTGTTTATCTTGCGTTGTTGAAATTTTTGGTGTTTATTTCTGTAAATTGAATTACAAAGAGAACCTATCTATTACAGAGAATAGAAAATTGCAGAAAAGCTGAGGCGAGTAAACACTCTATCCGCAAGATAAACTCGTCTCGTATAGTGCTGACGGAACAGACGTGTTATCCCCAAAGATACAACAGCTTCGTCCTTGAAATAGAAGCACTGCAAATTTCAAGGCACCTTTGGAACTGGAATATGAAAAACTGAGTACACTTTATGCAAGTACAAGAATGTAAAAATGTGTATGAAGGTTTCATCTGAACAACAACAATGCTCCTATATATAGGACTTCCATCCAGGCCTTGGGGTCTCTTTACTGCAGGGCAGTAACTTCAAGATAATGGGTTGTAACCTCCAGGTTGTGGGCACTCCTTCAATGGCCTTGCCCACCACACCTCACATGTGTATAGTTATTTCATCTTGCACACTCTTACAAACCCACTTACTTATATATTGAATAAAATTAACATTTTATTCCCATGTGGGATGGTGTCTTTTCACCTTACCATCATTCATTATCCCATTCCAGGTGACTAACTTGTGGATTTTATTTCTCACTCCCCACTAACTGGTTTTGAGAAGTTAAATATACCACACTCATCTACTCGAAACGTAGAATTTTATTTTAATATTTAATTCCTCTGAAATTAAATAATTAATCACTAAAAAATTGGTCAAAGTTAGGTATTAAACCATTACTTCTCAAACCAATTTCTAACATTTAGTTATTTGTTTCCTTTAGATCTTTTATGAAGGCGAACAGAGAATTTTGTTGGGGAAGACATCCTGGAGGGGAGAGATCACAGAAAAAAAGAGGTTGAAAGAGAGGGTCCCACCAAGTTGTCTTATATTAGGCTCCAACTCGACCGTCGAGTTTCACCCAAAGGGGTTTGAATTAGGGATCCGTCCAACGGATTCGATACGTTAGACGGTCTGACGGAAGATCACCTCTTGTTTGTCTTTGTAATACTTTAAGCAAGTGTCCATAATTTTAAAAAACTAGTAAAAAACACGTGCAGCGCACGTGATCCACATGACTTTACTTAAATAATTATATTATTTAATAATTTTATTGATTAATATTTAAATATTAAAAAGTGATTTATAAATAAATATTAATTAAATTTAAATATTATAAAATGTTTAATATATTTTTCTTTACTTTAATTATAGATCGATATGAATTGTTGAATAATTATTTTAAAAAATTCAATCCGACAAAAAATTTAAAATTAGTTTAACAACAATATAAGTTCTATATTAGCTTATCATGACATTCATCAATGTTTTATTTCATTTTTATGGCTACAAAAGTATTTTCTTCTTAACTAATCTTTGAATTCTTTTAGCATTGGATGCATTTCACATAATAAGGCAAGCAATCTAGCTTATAATTTATAGCTAATAGTTAATATATCACAAGTTATCGAATTAATTAAAAAAACAATTAATTAACTTTTATACCTAAAAACCAGCATAATGTCATTATTTTATTTGTTATATTATTCAATTCAAAAAAATAAAGGTTAATCAAATTCTATATATATGGGGAGGATCAAGTGAGATCATGTCTCTAGGTGAGACACAATGGACTAATCTCAACCATCCCCCACTATTAATCAATGGGTGTGATTAATGGATAAAAATTATATTAAAACATTAATTTAATCAACATAAGGGTAATAGGGTAAAATAACATAACAAGGTAGTTAGAAAAATGGAATCAAATCTCTTTCTCTCGCATGTATCTCTCATCTCACGTGTCTCTCTTCCTCCCTCTCTCTGACGCCTCTCTCTCTCTCTCTCTCTCTCTCTCTCTCTCTCTCTCAATTCCACCATTCTTTGAAGAACTCTCGTGAAAATACTATCTCTCTCAATTCCACCATTAACGCAAATTTGAAGAACTCGAACTGTGAAAAATACTATATCTCTCAATTCCACCATTAACGCAAATTTGAAGAACTCAGACTGTGAAAAATAAAACAGTGAAGAAGATGCGCTTATGTTCGAATCATGATGCATGATGAATCATCGTGAGAAAAACTCTACCCAACAACATCAATGGTGTAGACATCGATGGAGAACTCGAAACTAAGCCATTAACATCAACTCTTAAAAAACTGTAATTTTCACGAATAAGACGATGCATAGATACTTATGAAATGATGTATAAATACTTATGAAATGTTGCATAGATACTTATGAAACGATGCATACATCTGTAGGATATTACATATTTGAAAATATGCAACAAAAATCAACTAAATATGCATTATCTGAAACCTATCTATGCAGCGTAAAAAAACTAATATGTAGTACAGTATACACAACTATGCAAGACGTCATAAACTATGCAACAAAACCAACTAACTATGCATTATCTAGAATCTATCTATGCACTGTGGAATAACTAAATATGCAGTACATTATGTAACATCCCATTTTTATAATTTCCAAAAGCAACATCCCATTTTCATAACTAAATATGCATTATATTGAACATATTTATGCAGTGTAGAATAACTAAATATACAGTACGTTATATTCAATTCTGTATTATTTTCGTAAAATAATACCAACAAAACAACTAAATATGCATTATTTGATGTCTAATTATGCAGTAGAAGAACCCTAACTATACTGTAAAATAAAAATATTTGGAAAGAAAACATGTTCCTTAAATTCCGCCACAAAATCCGGCAGTTTCAATCTCAGCCCATAAAAACGGTTTCAAAAAGTCAAACTTACCAGAAAACCCGTTGGGACCACTAATTTGAATTACAAAATTACAATCTTACCCTTAAATTGGCGGAAATCAGGGAAATTAAAAAAAAAAACTGAATTAATCACATCCCTTCATTTTTTAAGATCAATGGGTAAGATGAACCAACACTGTCTCACCTAGGGAAGGTGGTCTCATTTGAACCAAATCCTATATATATATATATATAACTTGTTCCATATATTATTTTAATTCTGGTAACAAAGTCAATATTTTATCATAATACTTAAACTTAAAGTTTGCAGTCTTCATGTTTCCACTGTCTTGGAAATAATAAACATTAACCTAATATATAAGTTAATCCATTATTTTCATCGGGAGTCAGGTGTTAAATAAACTATGAAAAATGATAAGTCGAAATCTGAGTTTTGAAACTCTATTCAATTGCACATAATAACTTCACTTAATAATTAATAAAACCAAAGATAATTTTATAAAAAAAAAATAAGCTAACATGTGTCGGTCTTTAATAATTAAATATAATACTAATTAATTTTATGTTTGAAAATAATTGCAAACACTTAATGTTTTAAAAGTTGTATAATAAACTAAAAGCTAATTTAATTTTTTTAAATTTCATAAAACTTTAGAAAGATACGCTATGCTATTAGAGTTTGTATTTGCGATTGAATTTGACTATTTTGGTTAATATTAAACTTTACATAGTTAGTGAATTTTGTAAGACTAATCTATATTTGTTTGAAGAGAATGCACATTTAAAATAGTCAAGAAACTATAAATTATTCTTAGTATACTAAAACTAATTTATATTTGTTTGAAGAGAATGTACATTTAAAATTGATCTCTTTTAATCTCGTTTACAAAATCATACTATTTATTATAAAATATAATTATCAATCCATTTTTAATGCCTTTATTACGAAAAAGGTGTATAGTACTTTAATCATTATTTGAAGTTTTTATTGAGTTTTTAATCAAATAAGAAATATAGTTGCCAAAAATTTAGATATCAAGTTGAAAAAAACTCCTTAACTATTCTCTTATGTCTTCTTATGCCCAAAAGAATTCTGATTACTTAGCACTAATCATGGTCACTTCACTCTAATTTATTTTAGTATGGTTAACACAGTAACTTTGATACATAATTAGTATTTTGAATATTATATTGACACCTGAATTAACATGTAATCTAAGAAATATTAAACTTTGAAATATATATCAAATTATTTCATATTAAATAAGTTTATATCATTTATTTATTTTAATACAATTTCACATACATATAGTGACTTTCTATTTCTGATTCTAGTTTCAATTTTTTCATAACATTTCATTTTGTAAAAATAAGTATAATTTGTACCGAATTTTATAATAATTGTTTTTGTTCTTGAATCTTTATATAAGTTATAAAGGTGTACTTTTATAATGAACTGATATTTTACCCAAAATATCAAATTATACATATTATGAAAGTCAGTTAATTTTTTTTTATAATTTTCAGCTATGACACACATTTTTTTCAACTATTTACTTTTATTCTTTCAACTTTTTATAATATGTTTTATTTGGTTTAATCTTGAACTATCTATATATATGAGATTAAACCTTAAAATTATTTTGGCCAGTCTCAACTCATTAATGTCAAATTTAACCATTTCTTTTAAAATATATTTTATTTTTAGTTTTCACTTTAATTTGTTGTAATTATTCAATTTACTTAGTTTGTTATGAATGTTATATTAGTATTTGAATTAACATACAATTTAAGTAATATATTAGTTTCTCAACAGATGTTAACTTTGTATATGTTAAATGAGTTTGTTTTTTTCGTTTGCGTATCATATATCATCTTTTAGACTTAATCTGATCCTAGCTTATGTTTCACTATGTCACATCATTTCATTAAAATTTAATTATTTTGGTACATATGTTTATTATAAATATATATATATATATATATATATATCATACTGGTAGTTTAAACTTATAATTTTTTAAGGGTGTAATTTTCAAACGACATTCAAGTTTTATCATAAATGTCAATTTAGTGCATATGGATTTTTTTATTAAGTTCTCCTTATAATTTTTTATATAAATATATTTATACACAATTTTGAATATTTTTTGCACTTGCTCTTTTATTTTATAGGAAATAAAACAGTTAAAAGATTGAAATCATAACATAGTCAAAAAAATAATAAGTTAAATACTAAAACTTATAATGTAAGATATAAAAAATTAAATAAAATTCATATTAACACATATAGTTAGAATTTGAAAGGTAAATGCTTTTTTTGCGACAAACTTGTTTTGGTTCTTATTCACTTTTTTTCATGTTAATCTCATTCCTTTTATTTTATAATTTTTATTTTACTGATATGGCTAATTAAAGTAACATATGCTTGGGATTTAAAAATAAAATAAGAAACTCTATTGTTTTCAATATTATTTATTTAACAATAACAAATAAAAATAATTTTCAAAATTACATATTACTAATTGAAGGAGTTTTCCGACCATAGAGGAAATATGTATTTTTTCTGCTTTTTATGTAATATCAAAACCACTAAAATATTTTTTCTTTTATAATTTCTTATCATATCTATTGTATTTTGATATGTTCTTATAAATTATAATAGACATATTTAATTATTGAGAAAATTCAAAAGAATATAAGAAATATACAATTTTTCATCATACTAAACTTTAAACAATTAAAATTCTCTTCTATAACACTATATGTTTAGAACACATGGTTGAAGATTTATTGAAACCAAATTTAATTTGAAATAATTTTATAAGAAATTTAAAGTATTCTTAGTGTTATGATTAAAAAATATATTTTCGGTTTTTTGAATGAAAAAAATGGGTATAAATGAACATTTTAGAAAAGTTTAAATAAATAACAAAACTATAAGAAAACATAAATTCTTAATTCTACATAGTGTTGAACTTTATATGGTTGAAAATTTCTCATGTGAAATCCTTATATATGTTTATGACATTTAGTTAGAAAGCTCTCGAAATGTAGTTTAATATGAAACTAATATTATTTTAATATTCAGAATATTTTAAGAGTTATAGATGAAAGAATAATACTTTTGATGTGTAGAATATAAAAAGTCATTTCTCTTGTAATTGAACAAATAGAAGCCAAACAAATATCCAATACTTAGTTGCCCCTAAATTTTACCATGTCAAATGGATATTCTTGTCAAATAAAAAATTCCAAGAAACATTCACACTTTTAAGATAGTATAGATATAAATATAGATATAGATATAGATAGATAGATATAGATATAGAATGGATATAGATAGATAATTAGAGTTTTATATAATCTAGCTAAACCTCAAGAGTAGTTTTTGTATAATTTACCCTAGATAAAAGTACTACTACTGTTGTGTAACATAGGATAATTAATACGAACTAAACTACGATTCCCAAATTTTCAAACTGTAAGATGATTTGTAGTCATCGACAATAACGTAAATCCCGAGACTAGATTTCCTACTCCGCTTCTTATTCCACTTAATTGATAAATGACACGTCATTATTGAGATAAACATGAGTTCTTGATAGGTTTTAAAATATTTACACATCATTCATCTAGATGATGGAACATGAAATCTAAATCCGCAAATCCCTGTACTCGTCATGATCTCAAGATTCAAGAACGATTTCAACATTTTTACCCGAAATATATATAGCCCAAATGAACTGGTTACAACATAGATAAAATCCTAGTCAATCAATTCCCATTGAAACAATACTACACATGTAAGCGAAACCTAGACGATAACATTCATCCAGAAACAGCACAAATTAAAACCCACTCAAAATATTTGATACAACATCATCCAGGAGTCATGAGTTGTATGCGTACAACCATCCAATTTTCTGACGGGCGTCAAGCTGCCTGCCTTGAGGACCCTGCATTTAACATAATTTTTGGGGTTAATTACAAAAACCACCTCTGAGTTAAATACAAATCTCAATGGGGTATTTGTAATTTTGCAAGACAACTTGAGTTTTTCGTATTTAGGCTAAGTCTCGTTTATGTAATTATCCCTAATTTTTGTGAATATGCACATGCTGAGTAGTCTAATACACTTGGCTAATCATAGAATTATTCCAACTTGCTACACTTCTTAAGCATAATCATGCCAGATTTTATATGTTATTGGAGGGGTTCAATACATAAAAGAGTCGATAAAATCAACAGCTCATCAATCAGGCAAATACATACGTTGACAGCTTAACCAATTGTTTTTTTTATAAATATAGTCAATGCTTAGCCATGGAGAACTGAAATCAATAATATGAAACTTTAAATACTCAGCAGAATCCAATGGGATACTTTAGTAGACAATATCAACTAGCTGTTAATATATTGAAACAGGTCAATAGCTGCTGATTTAAGTTAGTGCTGCTCCGATTTTTTTAAGAAATAGATTGACTTAAGAATGTAATTTAGGAACCTAGGTGACGACTAGAAGGGTGTGATTAGATTGGTTTCACAAGTTATCACCTATTGTATTGCATGATTTCAATCAATAATTTTATACAACAACCTGCAATCAGTCTATTATATATTCATGCACAACATGTGATGAAACTAATCCTACCACCTACTTTCCTGAAGTCAATGGAAATATTTAATATAATATAGGAGAATTAAGCAATAACATTACCATAGATTAATCCATAGAAACAGATTAAAGATCAACATATGCTTGTCTTGTCCTAAAAAGGCATCTTAGAACTAAATGTTTCCTTGTCTCATAGGACTACATGGAACTCACACCTCATTCTTTATTTGTAAGGGTGACCAGTTTCTGACACGACATGAATCTAACACGTTATAAGCTGGTTAGGATTGAGGCTTGGCAGATTAGGGTCAGAATGGACCCTGACCCAAATACTAAACATGTCGGGTTAGAATTAACTTATATGACATGATTAAACTGTCTGACCTGATTGCACTGTTATTATGTTGTTTTTGCGCAATATTTTTTATTGATTCAATTTGTTGTTGGTATAATCATTGAATCTTAAAGAATTATAAAATGTATGTAAATATAATTTTTGAAATAAAACTAACTATACAACCCATATCAAATATCTATAGATGAGTCATTTTGGGTCGACCCAAAAAACATGAATAATAAACAGGTCGGGTATCTGACACCAATAATTCACGAGACGGGTTAGGATTGGTAAATCTGACACGACTGACACGAATTTTATGTCTCAACAAGACACACCAACCCGAACACGACACGAATTTCCACCCCTAGTTATTTGTGGAGCATAAATGTAGCAGATGAAGGCAGTGATTACAAATATAAAGCGACTAATGACAGACAAGCTAGTTGTGCATGTGTTGATGGCCAGGTTCAATTATCATCAACATAGTCAGCATTCTGGACAGGAAGGCACAACCCATATCATAAGTGATTGCCAACTTGTTTTAAACATTCTGTCCATAATAATTCAAGAAACTCAATTGAATTAATTTAGTCACCTTGTTACTTAGGTGAGCTAGTAACCTAAATAAACAATTTCTGACAAACTTTTGATGAAGTCTATCCTGCTACTTGTGAAGATTATTTATTATACTCAAGATCCCGCATAAATAAGGAAAAATATAAGTTTTCATGACGACTAATGACAGTCAAGAGAGGGATGGGACACTCACTTTGTAACTCGCTTAATATTGCAACCAACGACAACATTATTAATCTATATAACTGGAAAATCATTTAACAAGTCTGAAGTCATCAATTATTTCCACATCATAAAAACCTAATGTAAACACGTCTACAGGCCTATGGTAGGTGGACCCTCTGGTACCAAATTGGTGTAGAGTTCTAAGATTAAGAGGGTGTTTGACTGAGCTTATAAGCTCTTCAAGACATCTTATAAGATGTTTGAGAGCTTAGAAGC
The DNA here is from genome assembly GCA_016081115.2 of Rehmannia glutinosa. Classification (NCBI taxonomy): domain Eukaryota; kingdom Viridiplantae; phylum Streptophyta; class Magnoliopsida; order Lamiales; family Orobanchaceae; genus Rehmannia; species Rehmannia glutinosa. Next base: position 15,086,777 of record CM071926.1, read on the forward strand.
TCCCTATAAGAGTTTGGTAAATTTTTTAAAAGATCTTATAAGCTCCAAAAATAAGATGTTAGGAGCTTATAATATAATAAGATGTTAGGGCTTGTTATAAAAAAAAATGGGGAATCCCAACTTATTTTTAAAAGATCTTATAAGCTCTATCATTTTATTTTATCCAAATACTTCAACAACTTGCTTTCAAAATAACATCTTATAAGTTCTTAAAACATCTTACAAGATGGAGGAGCTTATAAGATCTTTTAAATAGGCTTAGCCAACACCCTCTAACTCGGTGATAGTCCTATCTCTAGAAATCACAATCTCATGAAGATATTGTCGGCATTATAGTAAGTCTTCAGCATGAAGGACAAATAGGAGGAATAAATTTTACAGAGTAGTAATCATTGACATAATAGAGAGCAAGCAATATCATGCAAATAAAGCAAGATAACATATCTACAAGTTGATTAAGGGAAAAGATCATCCTTTACTTACCGAGCAAACCTCGTAGTGAAGCTATACACTATCTGTTCCATTCGAAGTCCACACTAGACCTAGGATTAGCACTGTTTACACGATTTGCATCTTCAGGCTTCATAGTGTTTGCAAAGGTATGCCAGCCTAACAGGTATGGTATAATGAACTGCAGAGAAGGATGAAGACATAAATTGACAGTGGATGTTATAAAGACCTTGAGCACTGCTACTGCAAGTTAAGAATATGGTGAATTGTTTGCCAAAACCCTCCATAATCAAATCTGGAAAGAACATAAAAAATGATTGCAGAAAATCCAGTGCACGTTCAATAACGATGAAAAGTATTATCTTCTGTTTTCCCTTTTCTCTTCTTTTATTAAGTCTTTCTTTCACTTTAATATGGTAAAATATATTCAAGATTCAAGTAACCCAAATAAAGATGGGCAATTGATATTTTACAGCGCAAACTCCTCTAGCAGAATTCAAAAATATAGCATTGTCTGAATTTGACTGATTGAGCTGTAAGCTTACATTAAACGATGATACGAGAACAGCAAACTCTGCCTTCGTTATGGGGATATAAATGCTCTCGTCCAAATTCGCGAGCTTGTTTTGAACACCTTTTAATTATCCAGTAATCCAAGAATAAATAAGATATGATGTACAAAGTTTAATCAGAAAGCTGTTATTAAGGTCTCAAGAGGAATAAGGGCTTACTGAGATTGAAGAAGTGTCCAGAACCATCAGGCAACGGCTCCACCTTCAACACTTTCCTCACTTTACCTTCATCACTACACACAGTCAAATCAAATGACAACATAAGAAGATTTGCCTCATATAGCTAGGGATAACTATGAGTATCACGCTTGAATACCAAATGCAAGCTCATTCACACACTTGAACATGAACAAATGAAAAGGAAATGTATCAAAGAGTACTACAAATCGAATCCCAAAACAGTGAAGAAATATAGTTCTCTTAAAGAGTTGACAACCGCAAACCATCAGCTACAAAGTTCAGCTAACTCGTTATATAAAAAGAAAAAAAGGAATATCATAGATTGGATGCAACAAAGGTTCATAAGAAACGAGATGTTAAAGATTGCTAGACCAAGCTATGTCCACTGTGTTTATGAAAACAATAAACCAAAGGCAACTTGTTATTCCTTCCCCCTTGGCATGAATCTTCAACCAAGCCAATGTAACTAATGATTCAGTCACAGAAACAAAAAGGTTCTGATTTGCCATTGACAAGGATCTGCTAGCGAGTTTACAAGAAGATATGATCTTACCTTCTTCCTTTATTAGGATCATGAAAAAATTCACAAGAATCTCTTGCCCCAAGGCTGATTATGTTTCCAATTTCAGTCACAGACAATGAGAATACCTGGAGATAGGAAAAACCAATTACAATCTTACGAAAAAAATTGCATGCCAAGTTCAATGACATGCTTACTGCTACTTCCTACAATCAGAAGGGATCAACTTTGGAGCTAAATATTATAGTTGGGCCTCTTGAAATGATAACTCTGGACAAGCCACATTCGTCGAATTTCATAGTCTAACCTTTTCATCCCTGAGAACTCGTTAAAAAACGGGTTATAAGGATGAGAATATCTTGAAAATTAGATTAATTTATATTCAAACCAATTTTTGACGAATGCAACTTATTGAAAACTAGGTGACAATCAGAATGTCAATTCTTCATCACAAACTTGTCCACTAGGCAACTATTTTCCAGGTTCATGAACTCAAATCATTCAAGAGTCCAACCCGCATGCTAAAATGAAACTACCTAGATCACTCCCATACAGTTACACACTTATATACATAAAATGTTCTACGTTTTGAAAATCTAAGAATAAACAAAAGAACATTTTACCTGTTTCCTACCCCAATCATATTGACGAACACCAGTTGCAGGAGCAAACTGGAGCAAAACAAAACCCTCCTTTGACAGCTTAAACGCCCCAGACTGCTCACAAATCAAATATACAAACATAATCATATAAATTTCAATATTCCAAGAAGAGACATCAATAGAACAGAACTAAGAAGCATTAGCTTTGTTCAAGAACATACACCTAGAGGAGAGAACTCTGGAGGTCGTGGCTCCGCTGTAAGAGCAGCTTTCCCTTTATATACCGAGTACCCCACGTAAACCCTTGGTGGCAATTGCCCTGTTATACAAATAATTAAAGATTAAAATCCTTCCAATGTTTGCTGGGACACGTTTTGGTAGCAGATTATAAAACACTGAAGATATATGGTCCACTTAGTGTTTTCATCTTCAGAGAAAATTCTAAGAGATAAAAACACTGATAGTAAATCTATATTGCGTTTTAAAATGTTTTACATAATTCGAAATTCTAATCTATGGTGGGTTTTGAAAATGCTGTAACACTAGTGAAAATAAATACGGGGACAGAAGGATACCCTTTGGTGATGATAACTTCAAACTGCCCTTCTAAAATTCTTCTCATAAAATCAGGGGGAAAAACAAAGTACAATCACCTCTCTTATGATAAAAGCCAAGTAAAACTACCAATAACAATTAACAACCCTGAACGACGGAACCACAACTGCAAGCACAGCAAAATTAGGCAGGTAACTTACACAAATGCCGTGCTTAGATGACAGGGAATGAAAGGTATATAAATGATAAGTTAGCAAACTAGAACCAAAGGAAAGCAAAATAATTCACATACAAATCATTTGAATGAAATGTGATATTTGTACAATATGTCCGACCAAAGCAAACAAAACAAGCAAACAATTAACATCCAAACACATTGAATAAAAAGAAAGGAACATATACCAAAATAAATCTGTTAAATAAAGGCAAGAAGAGGGAGGGGGAAAAAAAAAAGAACAAAGCAGGCCTAAATCGAGAAAAAAGGACCCCTCCCGCAAAACCCATTTAGAAAAATCAAGACGAAATTCAAGAATTGACTCACCAGGCTGCGAGGATAAAGGAGTGTCATAAGTAGAAAACTTCTGTTGCGGTTCTTGAGGTTTCAAGTACTGACTTTTAACATTAAAGGAAATACTTTTAGAGTGATTTCCACGCCGGGTGGCGAAAAGAGGGGCATTTTTGGTTCGGGGGAAAAGAATAGAGGTGTTAATGGCGGAATTGTAAGAAGATAGTTTCTGGGGGTTTCGAACTGAAAGCCCCCCTCCTGCTGGGGCTGCATATAGACTGAGGTTTACCATGGTGGTTTATCTTTTCTTCGAAAGACGGGAGTATTATGAGAGGGTTTATCAAAGGGTTTTTGGGAGCACAAAAGATAATGCATCTACTTATTTACACTGTTTTCTCGGTTAAATTTGGAAAGGGCGGCGCTATTGGCACCCCCAAATTTGATGAGTACACTCACTTTCTAATATTTCAAAAATGTCATTAAGTTAAAAGATTATAATACTCTTACTAAAAGCCAAGTTCTAAATACACCCCCCAATCTCTAAGTACACCCACATCATTCATTACACTTAAATCTACTAAAACACACACACCCAAATCCTTCAACTATATTCTTCTTATTCTTCTTCTTTCTTGAGAAAAGCTGAAACCGTGTTCTTATAAACCCTAGTTTTTTCAACACCAACACCACAGCTTAAATGGACAACAAAGATGATTCCTCCAAATATTGTAAGTATCTTCTTGGTTTTCAGCTCAAAATTATGTAATTTATCCACTTTTACTGTTCGATATTTATGCTGCACCATTGCTTTCCGCCGATTGGCACGATCAACAGCATGTCACGATCATCACGTCGATCGTGCCACATGGCAATATGGCACGATCACGTGTTCAATGATCGTGCCATGCCATGTGACACGATCGAAGGTGGAACGATCATGGTATTGATCGTGCCATTTTGACAGTTTGTTTTTTTGGGCTTGTTGATTTTGTTTTAATAGGGTATGGCCTCGTTGCCTACAGAAAATAGTGTTGTTTGTCCTCTCAAGAATGATGAGAATGTTGAAGATCTTGGTGTTGTTACCGATTACACACACGTATTCACGACGTACGAGTTATTTGTTTCTCGGGATAAATTATTTGATTGGGTGCGTGAGAGATGACATGAGCACGGCATGGTAATTGTAATAAGTAGGTCGGACAGTGGTCAAGGAAAGAAAAGACCTCGGATATTTTTGGCTTGTGAACGTAGTGGGCATTACCGTGATTCAAAAAAGACTAGAGATGTCGAACAAAATGATGCTAAGAAATTTGAAAGAAAAGTCTCTAAGCGAGAATCTGGAACTAAGAAATGTGGTTGCCCATTTCGTTTGAGGGGTCGGCAAGTAACAATTGAAGGAGAATGGTCACTAAATGTTGAATGTGGTGTGCATAATCATCCAATTGCACAATATTTGGAGGGTCACTCTTATGCCGGTCGATTATCAAGAAGTGAGGAAGAATATGTGTTGGGTATGTCACATGGCAATACTCGGCCGAAGGATATTTTGTTTGGCCTACAAAATAAGTTTCAAGATAATAAGTCCACCATACGGACTATCTACAATGCCCGTATGAAGAATAGAGTTGTCGAGCGTGAGGGTCGATCTCAAATGCAACAACTTATACATAAATTGAAGGAGCGTGGATATTTCTATCATCATAGATGTTGCGAGACGAGTAACACCGTGAAGGATATATTCTTTGCTCACCCTACAAGCGTTGAGTTGTTGCGTGCTTTTCCGAGTGTCATTTTTATGGATTGCACATACAAAACTAATAGGTACAAGTTACCTTTGTTGGAGATTGTTGGTGTGACATCGACACATATGACATTTTGTATTGCGATTTGCTTATATGGAGTACGGCGGGAAGATAATTACATATGGGCTTGCTTTCGGTCTTAAAATCATTGATGGACCCATCTTCCCCGCCAAATGTGATTATTCTTGCGATAGAGAATTAGTTCTAATGAATGCAATAGAGACGACATTTCCCACTTCGAGACATTTTCTCGTCGGTGGCACATTAGTAGGAACATTTTGGCAAACCGCAAAAAAATATTGGCCACAAAAGAGAAGTGGGAATCTTTTAACCTCTATTGTAATTTATTGGTCATCGCAGATTCCGAGCAATCATTTTATGACTTAATTAGGAGATTGCGGTTAATCCGGAATCATTACCGACAATATGTAATGGAGCAATGGATGGGGTCGTATAAAGAAAGATTTGTGTCTGCTTGGACGAATAATGTCATTCATTTCGACAACACCACAACAAATAGGTAATTCACTTTATTGTGCTCATCATTGCGTTTATGTTATATCATATACAATCCTAAAAATTAATATAATATTGTTTGAAAAATCATTATAGGGCGGAGAGTCACCATGCAGCATTGAAAAGACAGCTTGCATCTAGTCAGGGTAATTTCGAGTGTTGGGAAATTTATTGTTTAGATTTTGATGAATGCCATGTAAAACTTAGAATAGGAAGTTGGCACCCCATTTTTTGTTATAAAGCGCATTGTAACAAATAGAAATTTGGTCAAGCCGAGTTAGTTAAGTCACTATGCCTAAACATGCAAGAAGACAACCGGAGACTAGAAAGAAGACTCGCGCAAGTCGGTTGAGTATGGCAAAGAAGAGAAGACGGGAACTCGATCAAGGTGCGGTGAGATGCGAGTGATGTAAAGTAAAGTCGATCAAGTCAACTCAAGATAGCCAAGTCTCAAGTTGAAGTGTGATGGAAGAGTCATCAATGATTGAAAGCGACTTAAGTCACCTAGGAAAGCATGGAAATGCGGTCAAGTCGAGATAATCGAAAGAGATCCGTTGCACGTAAATCAAGAGAATTACTTAAACAAGTAATACCTCCATGCTACCTTTCTCGAAGTGCTCGATCCCCGAGGAAGTGTGCAAGGGGTATAAACCAATGGGAAGCACTACACCGTGTCAGAACTCTGAAAAGCTAAAGAACAATTCATACGAGGAAGTGGCAACTCCAAGGACTGCAACAAGATAAGCCAACGACCACAAGTGACTTTCAAAAATAAGCCTATCTCTTCAATCGCGATTTTTGAAAGATCACTATAAAAGGCTGAGGAATGACTCTGAGAGAAGAGGACCTTGATTACCTGAACCATGAACATTCAAGCTAACATTTGAACTGTAATCGAAATATTCTCAAAGATCATTCAAGATTAATTCTCAAGCCTACACTACGAAGGAAATCAATCCAACACTCACCTGTGAAGGAAAGATAACTTCAATCAGTTGAAGGGAAACTTTTGAAGAAAAGGGGTCTACATTCCCGAGAGGATTGTAGGAAGGTTCAAGGTCGAACCGGTCTCGAGTTTTGGAGGGCTTCGTGATCAAATCCAAAAAGCTTGAGCAAGTGAGTTGTAGTAGCAAAGGCAAACGCCTGTGAAGAAGTTCGAGTCGCACGAGAAGCCGGTGCGTGACCAAGGCATCTCGATCGAGTCCCAAAGGATCAAGTCACCATTTGTGTGATCAAGACTTGTATCCGGATCATTACCACTTTGTATAATCGATCAATACTTAGTGGATTCCTCCAGGAGTTGGAGAAGAGAGGAGTAGAAGAATTACCCCATCTTCGAACCTCTATAAAATCTTATCGTGTCATTTACATTTCAAAGACTTTAATTCCGCATCTTATTTGTTTAACTCTCTTTGATAAATTTGCTATCCACTTGATAATCCCTAAGTACTAAAACCAAGTATTAAATCTTTACTAAATCAATTTTAAGGGTGTAAAGTCTTCCAATGAAAACAAAGCTCCAGTTGAGCTAATTCGATCTTAACAAATTGAAGTTGAGTTATTCTATCAACGGCTCAATCAGTGAGTCGTTGAGTGACTAACTCTTGATTAACTAAATTGGCTATCCACCAAGGACACACTGTGTGTAGTATCAACTCGAACTTTAAAAAGGACTAAATCGAAAAGTTGGTAAGGTTTATTCAACCCCCTTCTAAACCTTACACTCACACCCCTTGGGACCTACAAGTGGTATCGAGCGGTTGGTTCATTGAGCCTTCCGCAGTTCGGTTACTCGAACTAGATCTCCAAATTTTTCAAAGTCTGTTTTAGTACTTAAGTTTTCAAAACTCTTCTTATTATCAAAAGTTATTATCATGGAAGCAAATTTGACATGTATCCCTATGTTCACAATTGAAGAATTTGATGATTGGAAAATTCGTATGCGAGCTCATCTATCAAAGATTACATGATGAGATGTGGATAGTGATAGAGGATGGGCCACTACAAATTTTAAAAGTGAACATTTGTTGAAGAAGAGTGCATTTGAAGGTGAAGAGGATGTCGCTCCTAGACCAGCTATGGTTGAAAAACCAAGATTTGAATGGACAAATGATGATGAGAAAAAAAGATACAACCTGGACAATGTGGCCAAGGATATTCTTTACAAAACCTTGGACAAAGCCATGTTCAATAAAGTCAAATCATGCAAAACGGCTAAAGAAATCGGGACAAGCTAACATTGATTTGTGAAGGCTCGAGCAAATCAAGGAAAATAAATTATCGGTGGTATCGTATCTGAGAAATTTGAAAATTTCAAAATGATCGCAGGAGAGAACCTGGATCAACCGGATGCTCGGTTCACGAAATTACCAACGAGCTATCTCGCTTCTTGGAAAAGAATATACACAGAAGAAATGTGTATGAAGATCCTAAAAAGTCTCTCACTTGAATGGGAAATGAAGGTCATGGCACTAAGACATTCCATGGACCTATCAAAGACATCCAACCATGAGCTATTCTCGGACCTCAAAGCCTACGAATTTGAGCCGAGAAGAAAAGACCGAGGAAGAGACAATTTGTACCCAAAACAATTTGCTCTAATTGTTTAGGATGGCAAGAGAGCCGAGGTCAAAGAAGTCATTGACCCGGAGGAAATAGCCCCTGTTGGTTAAAAGGTTCAACAAGTTCTTCAATAAGAACTACAAGAGAGGCAAGGGCGAATCCTCCGAAGACACTCGGCTCCTCCAAGTCGAGGAAGATAGGCCAACCAAGAAAACAAATCATCAAAAAGTGAATATCGGAGGGTCGACAATCTAAGAATGGAAAGAGCTGATCAAAAGGTTGAATGTCTATCTTTGAATCAGAGGGCAACCGGGTCACTATGCCATTGATTGCCCGTATCCGTAGTCAACAAATACAGGAATGAAGAAGAAAGAAAAGTCTTGAGAGAAAGAAGACAAGAAAAGAAAAAGGCAATGTTGGTCGCAGAGATCCGAGACAACCAAGTCAAGAGACATAGCCGACTCGCAGAGAGTAGTGAAGCCGACTACTCAAGTGACTCTCAAGAAGAAAGCCTTGATCCGTCTCGATGGCCAATGAACAAGACCAACCCGACCAAGAAGATGAGGTACACTCGACTCATCACACTCGATTCTAGTGATAGTGATCGTGACACACACACTTCATCACCCACTCGATCTTTATGATTCATTAGGCAAAATGATGAAAGATTTTTGAACACATTAAATCCTCACACACACTACTAAATGAGGAAAACACCTACTCAAGAACCAAAACTCACGGTGACTAAGGAGCCGAGTACTCTAAGTCAAATAGCCGATGAGAATAAAAGTTTAAAAAATTTGAAAATGCCAAGCTAATAAAGCGAGAAATAGCCGCCATAGAATAGAGGGAGAATGACCTCAAAAATGTGATTGCCTCATTCACTAAGGCATCTAAGTCATTGGATAATCTTATCATGAGCCAAAGAGAATGTGGAGACAAGACAGGGCTTAGGATTTAATTCCTCTGTGCTATCTCAAGCTCCAAAAGTGATTTTGGAAAAAGGATCTTCAAGCAATGAAGTATCTCAAAATCCAAAACTCCAAATGGTGCACACACATTTATTCCAAAGCACAATTACAAGCAAACCGGCATTGGTTATAAAGGAAAAGGAAAACGGCCGATTGAGTGTCTTTGAGAGGACAGTGAGAGAAGAAATTCAGCCGAGTTCCTCAGCAAACTCCAAATAGGAAATACTCTGTAAAGAAGAAACAGAGCTACCAAAAATCCCAAAAGATCTATAAAAGAAACACATATGATGGGAATGGTAGAAAATATCCAAGCCAAGCTGATTGAAATGATGTAAACTATCAGCAAAGACCTATGGAATATAAGCCCAAATGGCAAAGGCCTAGAACTCAAAGAAAGGCCATTCCAAAGGTATAAGAGCTTTCATCAAAGACACACATATGCACCTAGGCACTACACTCGGAGACATCATAACTACCCAAAGAAGGCAATTGCTAAAACACATATACAGCATACAGACAAAAGAGACAAATTTGTATGAACCTAGAATCCCCAAGCAATTTGCCAAAATTAATTATGATTATGGCGATAGATGGCAACCCTTAAAGCCAAATCATTTGGCTATAGGTTGGTTGGATCATCTTACAATACTAACCCCTCGGGACCCGGCACAAGTATGGGTACCTAAAACTTAATTTCCTTGTTTGTTTCGAGTGTTCAAGGAACTGGTACATGGATAGTGGTCATTCCGGACATATGACAGAAACAAGAAAAATCTGTCAAAATTCAAGGAAGTTAAAGGAGCAAAAGTAATATTTGGAGGAAATGAAGCTCCGGGGAGAAATAAAAGGCATTGGATCCATCAAGAAAAATGGATTAGAAATCACAGATGTTGCATATGTTGAAGGACTCAATTTCAATCTGCTAAGTATCACCAACTCGTGACAAGGGCTATAATGTTGGATTTAACATGGGTATATGCCAAATCGGGGATGCGAGAATCAAGTGAAGTTGTGTTGCAAGGATGCGGACAAAAGAACATGTATATCGTGGATTGGTCAACAAAGAACACCAAGCACACTGTCATAGCAAAGAGCACAAATTTGAATCAAGTTGGCCGGGGTACAAGAAGTCGAGTCACCCTGAATTTCAAAACAATTAACAAGCTTGCGGAAGCAATCTTGTGAAAGGACTTCCGGACTCGATATACAAAAAAGAGTATATGTGACGCATGTCGAAGGGAAAACAAATCAAATCATCATTCAAAGAAAAGGCATGTCTATCTTCAACAAGGATATCAGATCCGCTACATATGGATCTATTTGGTCAGTTGAACCGGCTAGCATAAGTGGGAAGAAATACACCTTAGTGGTAGTAGATGACTACTCAAGATATACATGGACAATATTCATGTGTAAGAAGAAAAGAAACTCACGAAATTACCCACGGTGATGAAGATTCAAAATGAGAAGAGCCAAACCATTATCAAAATAAGATCAGAGAGGAACGAGTTTGTCAATGGTATAATAACTCGATATTATATTGAAAATGGCATTGGTCATGAATTATCTGCAGCAAGGACTCCACAAATGAGAATGGAGTTGCGAGAAAGAAGGAATAGAACTCTCAAAGAAGCAAAGCAAGGACCATGTTAGTCAAGCGGGGTTACCAAAAAGATTTTTGGTCAAGCAATCAACACGACTTGCTACACTCAAAATAGATGTATGATAAACGGCGGTGACAAAGACTCCTATGAGATTTGGACAGGAGAAAACCAAATGTTGCATATTTTAGAATATTTGGATGTAAATGCTTCATCCATAACAATGGCAAAAACAATCTAAAGCTTTCGATGCTAAAGGCGATGAAGGTATCTTCTTGGTATACTCGGTGAAAGCAAAGCCTCTGAGTACTCAACAAGAGGACTATGGTTGCGAGAGGAATCCATTCATGTGGTATTTGATGAACCAAATGTAAATGGACAAGACATTGAAGAGTCAACTAATAAGTGAATCATCCAACCATGCGAGAAAAGTCCCTATCTCAAGTCAAGTGGAATTATAAACTCGAGATGAAGATGAGATAGCCGAGTCTCATAAACAGTGGAAAATTTGCGCTAAGTGATTGCGAGAGAGCCGATCAAAGCAACACAAAGCTGCTAGACGATCAATCCGCCTAACTTACTCCAACCTCGATGTAAGATGGCCGAGAAACCATCCACGTAACTTGTCATTGGAGATATAAGAGAAGGTGTCAAAACAAGATCCAAAACTCAACAAGAAGCCATGTTCACATGCTTTATCTCTCAAATAGAGCCTAAAGATGTGTCACAAGCATTGGATGACACACATTGGATTCAAGCTATGCAATAAGAGTGAATCGAGTTTGAAAGAAATAAAGTATGGGAGTTAGTTCAAAGACCCACCCATCAAAATGTTATTGACACTAAATGGGTGTTCGTGAACAAGATGAACGATGAAGGTTACGTGGTAAGAAATAAAGCAAGATTAGTAGCCAAAGGATATTGCCAAGAAGAAGTGATAGATTTTGATGAAACATTTGCCCCGTAGCAAGATTGGAAGCTATTAGGATGTTTCTTGCCTATGCACGACTCACAAGAATTTTATTGTATATCGATGGATGTAAAAAGTGCATTCCTAAATGGTTTATTGGAAGAAGAAGTGTATGTTGAACAACCTCCAGGATTTGAGCAGACTCTTGGAGATAAGGTATACAAACTCAAGAAAGCTCTATATGGATTAAAACAGCACCCGAGAGCATGGTATGATACCTTGTCACAATTCCTAATCGAGAATGGATTCACAAAAGGAAAAGTAGATAGAACAACATTGTAATTCAAGACAAGAAGAGCATCTTTGCTTGTTCAAATATATGTGGATGACATCATCTTTGGATCCACAAACAAAGAGTTTGTGTGATAAATTTTCAAACCTCATGCAAAGCAAATTCGAAATGAGCATGATGGGAGAGTCGACATTCTTCCTTGGACTCCAAGTGAAGCGGTGAAGGATGGAACCTTCATAAATCAAATAAAAATATACCGAGAGATTTAATGAAGAAATTTGGTATGGAAGAGAAGTCTTACGGGAAAATACCAATGAATACATCATCAAAATGGACATGGATGCGGATGGCAAGCACGTAGATCAAACAAGATACTGAGCACTTATGGATCATTACTTTATCTCACAAAGCAAGCGAGGCGGACATCACCTTTTCTTTGTAGGTGTATGTGCAAGATTTCAATCTGCTCCAAAAGAGAGCCATATGATTTGCGACTAAGAGGATCTTGAGATATTTGAAAGGAAGCAAGAAGTTGGCTTATGGTATCCAAAGGAAGGTGGATTCAAGCTAATTGGCTATTCGGACTCGACTATCTTTGGATGCGAGAGTTGTGAGGAAGAGCAGGCACATATCAAATGCTTGGAAACGGGCTAATTTCTGGTTTAGCAAAAAGCAAAATTCAATAGCCACCTCGGTGAACGAGAATACATAGGCATGGCAAAAATTGTTGTGCCCAAATCCTATGGATGAGACAAAGAATGAGAGACTATGAAATTGAAGAAAAGGAAATTCCAATCATGTGTGATAACACAAGTGCAATTGCAATCACTCAAAATCCTGTATTGCACTCAAGAACAAAGCATATCGATGTCAGATATCACTTCATAAGAGATCATGTTGAAAAGAAAGACATCACCTTGGAATATATTTCAACTGATAAACAATTAGCTGACATATTCACAAAACCATTATGTGAGTCAAGATTTGAAGAACTCAAGCATGAGTTAGGGCTAATTGAGCTGAGCTAACACTCAGAAGACTCAAAGAAAGGAAATGAAACACAAAAGGGAAAAAGAGCTGAATTCTCAAAATTAGCTAAATGAATCAGTCGTATCGGAAAGACAGCTATACCGAATTAGCTGACAGCTGAGTCACTATGAGAACTGTGACAAGAAGAGTTAAATCAGATAAGGGATAAGCTGAGTCATTTATGAACAAAGTGACAAAACGCAGTCGTTTTTACAAAGCGGGAATGTTTTTAAGAATGACGTCAACATAATGATGATGTGTACAGGCAAAAGCTGCACACCAAGCTTATGATTGGATATAAATGCTGCCGCATTAAATTCGAGACATTAAATACTAATCGGCGTGCAAAATCTAAGCCGTTGATTTCGATCACATTTCAAAAACCACCCGCACGTCCTTTCAGAAACCATACTTAAACCATTTTCGTCTGTTTTCTCTCACATATTACCAAAACTGTTCATTTCTATCTCAGAAGCAAAGGCAAAACTCTCTCAAAACCCTATCAATATTAAATCAACTTCTAAGTTTCTTTTCGTGAAATACTGAAAAATGGCATCAACTTATGATTTCGTCAAGCTAGGGAAGCAAATCCACACTGGGTCTACTGTGGATTTCGAGGGAATGGTCAAACAAGGGTCCGATGACGCCCTCATAAAGAAGATTGCTGAGAAGCTCGAAAAGTCCGGGCTAAAACCATTTCTAACAATGGAGCTCCCGATGACCTATGTGGAAGAGGTCGCTCAGTTCTACGTGAACGCTGAAATTCACGATGAGGGATCAAATCCCTCTGTTCACGGGAAGGAGTTCATCATCTCGCTCGCCAAAGATTTGGCGTAACACCGCTCACACGGCGGAAGGAGCACCGAAATTAATGAAGCGATGTAGACTTGGCTGCCGCTTGGAAGGAAGTGAGCCAAGACCGACTATCTTGATAAGATAGTCTACACACCAACAAGAGGTTGTTGAAGGAGGACTACCACAAACCTGTTGGACATAGTTGCCAAATGCATAAACATCAAATTTGGCGGCTTTGACCAACTATCCAAAGCAAAATTGATCGTCATGGCTGCGATCATTGAAGAAAAGCAAAGTAAACCGGGCCGAGTTTGTCTATAGCAGACTCGCGAGAATGTAGGGAACAAATCCTTCAAGGAGAATGGAGCATTTGGAGGATCTCGGGATACGGCCTGGTGATTGGCGGTGATGGAGGTGAAAGGAGTCCTCTTCGACATGGAAAGCGTTCCATGTAAACAAGAGGATGTTCAGATCAAACCCTCTGGCGCATGAGAAGAGAGCCTACGCCAAGAGAGGCGATACAAGTGAGGGAGAATCGTTGACCCTCAAGATACAACTGTTTCCTCTCCACCAAAGAAGAAAGTCGCCCCGCAAATTTGCTAAGAAAAATCACGCCCTGCCGCAAAGAAAGAAAACCAAATCTGCTCCCGCCCGCACTGGTGAGTCACCCCCCGCAGCTCGTGTCTCCCGCCCCAGTTAGAATGGGCCGAGAAGAATCTCAAATACCTTCTCCGGCCGTCAAAAGAGGAGAACGATAAGCCTGCACGGCCACTCATCGAAGAAAAAAACAAAGACGCCCCCGCCGCCAAGACTTAGAAGAAACTCTCTCCGAACAGTAAATCCCTCTAGTACAAACTAGGAGAAGAAGAAGAATCTTCAAGCATTCCGAACTTGAAAAACCGGTTGAGAGTCCCACTCGGTGAAACAGATATCGGAGAGGCTGGAGAAGTAGAGTCTCCGAAATTATTGATGAAACGACCAAGTCTCAAGGCGTCACAGAGGCAAATCAAGACCAGTTTGTAGTTTGAGCAATTTGAGACACAAGAAGTAGCCGAGAAATCTAACTCGCTGTTGACAGGATCGTATCCCCTCCCGCAATGCACGCAATCGATGAATGGAGCACCAAAGCTTGCTACCTTCTATCCCCGAGAATGAGGGACAACAAGAAGAAGGCGATAGAGATGATGATGTGATGATCCTATCCCCACCTTATCCGGACATCCAAAATCGTCATGCGAGAGTGGAGGAAGTGGAAGTTAAGTAGATCCAGGAAGCAGTTCCAACGCCCGAGTTTATCGAAGAAGAAGAGGAATCGATGAATTTTCTTGGAGTGACCACTTTGTGGTCCAAGATGGATGAAGAAAATCGCACGAGATATCTTGCAGATCTTCAAGGACAAGGAGAATGAGAGACGGCGAGAGGAAGTTGAAGCACGTGCGAAGGCCGCCAAAGATCTCGCTCTATCACCGTACCCGCACGTAACATACACATCCTCTCCTCGACGCCCTATCGAAAGCGATGAGGATCGGACCTGTTCTTTGCCGCACGTAAGAGTTGCAAATGCAGCGAGCAAGCAATGCGAATCCGAGTCCTCCATGAACAAAGAATGATGGAGGGACCAGGAGAGTCCTCCAAAACACGGTGGAGATAGACCCAATGGGAGTGGTGCAAAAAGATATTGCCACGTTGTTGTTCTTTGCCACCACTTCCCAAACTCACTTGGAAGAAAAAACTAAGGAATCTGGCGATGAAATCGGGTTAATGGGGACCCAGTCAAGCCAACCCCGAATGAAGGTGTCTTACCACCGCCCCAACGGCTGAAAACTCGGAGAAAACAATCGGGAGTTTGGAGACGAGTGACCCATATTCAAGTCACTCTCGGTGGTGCGCCGGTGAGGGGGAAACTCCTCCACTGCGGCAAGATCGGGGGATCTTGCAGATGACTCCACAACGAATCTAGGAGGCGAAGTGGAGAAGGAACAAACACAAAGTACACAAATGAAGTTGTCATCAACGAAGCTCAGGACGATTGAGACTGTCTCACGGTGAGGTGCCAATCGCTCTAAAGGCTAATGACGCGTTCGATGCGGTCAAGGCACGAGGAAGGAATGTACCACGGGAGTTAACACTGGCGATGAAAGTGCAATCCATGGGGTTGAGACTCCAATGGATGCCACCGCAGAAGACCCTAAGACAATCGACATCGTCGAAAGGGATGTCCAAGGCCTCGCGGTTGAGGCTGCAGGAGGTAATGAAGGCCCACGGGAGGTTGAGACTTCCAGGGGTAAAGAAGTCAAGTAGAGAACATCCCTCCCGCTATCATTGATCCATCCGAAAAAGGAGATAAGTGCACTTCACGATTCCCAGGATAATCCTCGATGTAACATTTCGGGATCGGAAGAAGGCGATGGCCGAGTCATCCCCCTCGTGCACGATCCAAAAGACTCGGTGAGGATGTTCAAACCACGAGCAAGTTTGACCTCAAAACTACTCGTCAAACTTTCAACTCGATGATGAGCCACCCATGGAAATCTCATCATCGTCCGATGACACTTCCGATAAGGCCGAGGACGACCAACTCAATTGGAGAAACCAATTTTGAGACCGACGAAGCTGTTGAGACATGAGGCTCGGCAAGTCGGGTCAACTTCACAACAAACCCCACCAAACAGAGTCCATCGCGCAGCTCCCAGCCGCAACAGAGTTCGACTCCACGGGGAACTTCACGCGCATCACTCATCATTGAACAAATCCCGGTTGCCCGTGATGATTCCTTTGTAGAATCATTTCCATTCTCTCTGAGAGGTACCCGACCTCCCGAAGAGTCGAGAAAAAGAGATCTCGCGCGCTTCCACGCACAGATCCTCGTCATTCCATCGATACCATTGTTCCGGTGACTATGATTTTTTTTGCTTGGCCATCACCGCCACAGAGGGGAACAATTGAAGTTCGGGAGGTGTTCAAAGCATTATTTTTGAAATTGAATGGATGGAGAGGCACCAGGCCTCGATGGACATGAGATCGGATAACAGAGATGCCAACCTTACTGCGACTTGAGAGGCATAATAGTCGAATCGGGAGTGGTGGCAACAATAAAGAAACAATGCGTGTGGAACAAGCTAGATATTTTTAACATTGTTCAACAAGTCGTTGGTCCTGGCGAAATGAGAATGCCGATGCAAAGACGCAATCGAGAGAACACATAGAGCACATGCATGAATCTCACATCTTGCCGAGATAAAGCTACTGCGTGAGCAAAATAAGAATGAGCTCCTGCGTATGGAAGAAAACATGGATCGAAAATTCAGCCTTCTCATGGCTGAGATAAAGTTGCTTAAAGTCAATCCAACGCTACTCATTCTCGAGTTGCGTGCAAAGATACTCCGCAGCAGACTCGAAGCGAGTAACTCGGCTATTAGCGACTCGACTTCCGCTTGCTAGTATGTGTCTAGGGGTTCCTTTCTCCTTTGATGATGCCAAAAAGGGGGAAGAGAAAGCAGCTGTAAAGGGAAAGATAGCTGAGGAGGTCTCAAGAGCAAAGAAAGGAAAGTCTGTTGAGGGGGAAGGATCAGGAGATGTCACCCTAATGATTGCACAAACCCCCAACAAGGTCTTGTCACGGTGATATTATCGCAGCAAACTCCCAGTGACTCGCCACTCCAACACTCTGTTGTATCTATGGTCGAAAAAAAGAGAAAGACGATTGAAGCGGGGATGGAGGAAGTGGGGGAAGGATGAATGCCCGAGTTATGAATATCTTGAAACAACATGGAGGCATTCCAAAGAGACAGAGACATTTATGCCATCTCGATGCCGGAATCGAGCCAAGATCGGTTGATGAATTTAAAACGCCGCATCGAAGGATATTTTGCAAACATGTCCATGGCTCAAGCCTGGGACTTGTCTTGGGAAAAGGGTCTCACGCTATGTGAAGAAGGCCGACAGCGCGCAGACTACGGCGTGATCACTCTCTGGTCACTCCGCCGGTCACTCACCAGTGGAAGAAGAAGACCCCAAAGACAATACACGCCGAGAGGAAGAGGTAGAGGAAAAAGCAAAGTGGTGGAGGAAGAGGTTTGAGCACCCAGGCCTCCGCCCAAAAACATTGAGTACATAGATCCAGGCAAGAAAGGAGGGATCTATTGGTCGGGTCTTGACCAAGTAGCCAATCTGCAAGTGGCTAAGAACAATGTTGAGTATGTGAAAAGAATTGAAGAAGAAAACAAAAGACAAACTCGGCTATGGGAGGAGAGACAAGAGAGACTAAGAAGAGATGAAGTCGCCGGAAGGCATATGAAAAGAAGAAGAAGGGAGGTCAAGATGAGAAAAAGAGAAGAAGACCGAGAAGACCGAATCGAAGAAGATGAAAGAAGGAGGCGGCGAAGGATATGAAGTGTTGTTGTCCACCCCTTCATGTATTTTACTATGTAAATACATACTATGTAAAGTTCTTTGTAATAAATCAGTAAATTATCTATTTTTGCGTAGATATAGATGTTTGCTCGATACACCTTGTAAAAATGTGATTGTGTAAAGGACAAGAATGTTATGATCAATAATAGGATTGATTCTACGCATACATTCTCTCGTAAATACACTATCTCGTATGTATCTATGCTATTTACATTTTGAATGTTTTAAGTTTTGGCATCATCAAAAAGGGGAAATTGTTGGGAAATTTATTGTTTAGATTTTGATGAATGCCATGTAAAACTTAGAATAGGAAGTTGGCACCCCATTTTTTGTTGTAAAATCGCATTGTAACAAATAGGGCTGGTCAAGCCGAGTTAAGTCGCCTATGCCTAAACATGCAAGAAGACAACGGAGACTAGAAAGAAGACTCATTGCAAGTCACCGAGTATGGCAAAGAAGAGAAGACGGGAACTCGATCAAGGTGCGGTGAGATGCTTGGTGAGTAAAGTATCGATCAAGTCAACTCAAGATAGCCAAGTCTCAAGTTGAAGTGACTGAAGAGTCATCCAACGATTGAAAGCTAACTCTAAGTCACCTAGGGAAAGCATGGAAATGCAGTCAAGTCGAGATAACTGAAAGAGATCCGTTGCACAGAAATCAAGAGAATTACTTAAACAAGTAATACCTCCATGCTACCTTTCTCGAAGTGCTCAGTCCCAGAAGCGTGCATAGGGTATAAACCAATGGGAAGCACTACACCGTGTCAGAACTCTGAAAAGCTGAAGAACAATTCATACGAGGAAGTGGCAACTCCAAGGACTGCAACAAGACAAGCCAACGACCACAAGTGACTTTCAAAAATAAGCCTATCTCTTCAACGGGCATATTTTTGAAAGATAACTATAAAAGGCTGAGGAATGACTCTGAGAGAAGAGGATCTTGATTACCTGAACCACGAACATTCAAGCTAACATTTGAACTGTAATCGAAATATTCTCAAAGATCATTCAAGATTAATTCTCAAGCCTACACTATGAAGGAAATCAATCCAACACTCACCTGTGAAGGAAAGATAACTTCAATCAGTTGAAGAGGAAACTTTTGAAGAAAAGGGGTCTACATTCCGCGGAGGATTGTAGGAAGGTTCAAGGTCAAACCAGTCTCGAGTTTTTGGAGGGCTTCGTGATCAAATCCAAAAAGCTTAAGCAAGTGAGCTGTAGTAGCAAGCAAACGCCTGTGAAGAAGTCGAGTCGCACGAG